>VXBB01012970.1:0-10881 GCA_013399915.1 Illadopsis cleaveri
AGTTTATCCTTAAAAAGCCTTGTGGAGAGATACAGAGACATTTTCACTTTGTTAGCCAGAACTCACAGCTTGTGAAACTGTGACATGGATAAGAATTAATAAGCAGCTGAGTCCGAACATGAAACTGCATCTCTCAAGCATTTAATCCCAACTCTGACAGAAGGAAAGAAGATTAAAAAGCCACACTGCAGCATGGAGATGCACCATGCCCTCTGGGAGATGTGGGATATCCCAGGGAATTTCCTGCCTGGGAGGGATTTCTTCTTGGTTTGGGGGGGTTTTTTTGGAAAAATGAATCAGAAGAAACTCCAGTTTTGTAATTTTGCTCTGGGAATAGTGCATGGATTTCATTGTGCAGCTTCCAGGGGAATTCCTGAGATTGCCAGGAAAGGGAAAGGCTCCCAGTGGTCACCGGTTTGCCATGTATGTCCCATGGGATCAATGGGAGACCCCAGTGCCCTGTGAGGTCACAAGGAACCCCTTCTTTGTCCTTTCCCCACAGTAAATCCAGAATGTGAGCATGGAGCATCCAAAGCTTAAAGCTTGGGGAACAAAACAGGAGAGCACCAAGAAACCTTGGAAAAATCTGGGATTTGGGCCATGGAGATCCTGGGATGTGCCCAAAGAGGTGAGGAAAAAAATGCTCTCCCTGTAGAGCTGGTAGTGGTGAAGCTGAGGATCCAACGCTGAGCCCAAACCTTGTGCTGGCATTCCCAAAAGGAGGTTGGAAAATTGCTCTGGAAAAGGATGAAAGGAATTACTCAAGGACTGGGGAAAACAGCCCCAGCTGAGCTTGGCTGGTTGGAAATGGGATTCCATTGGAAAAGAACATCCATGGGGAGAAAAAGGGAGGAGAGGAGGACTGGCTGCCATCCCAAAGAAGGCAGGAGAGGAAAATTAAAAAGGAAAACCAGCCTGGACGTGCTGGAAGAGGTGGGAACTGAACACAGGCTTCACCAGGATCCTCCATCCAGGGATAAATCCCAGACACAGAGAGCCAGAAAGTCCCACAGGGCCCTGGGTGAAGCTCCAAAATCCAGGACAGCTGGAGGATGATCAGACACTCTGATTCCTTCCTGAATCCTCCCATGGGAAGAGTTTTTCCACAGGGAAATGGGGAAAACTGGAGCAGCTGTGACACGAGGCTGAGCTCGGTTATTCCTGTGTGGAATTGCATTTGGATCTTCATCTTCCAGACCTGGTCAATTCAGGAATCCAACCCCTCACAGAGGGAGGAAAAGCACCAGGAATTAATGGAACAGCTCAAAGAATGAGCTGAGAAACCAACTCTGGGAGCAACATCATCTCCTGCTGTTCCAGAGGGGACAAAACATCCCTGGATGGAATCATTCTGTCCTTGGATGGGTTTGGTTGGGAGAGGCCTGAAATCCCATCTCATTCCAAACTTCTGCCACGGGTGAAGCTCCAAAATNTCCTCACAGAGATTTTCCACAGGAAAACACTGCCCCGGAGCAGCTGTGACACGAGGCAAGGCTGGGACAGCAGGGATCATGGATCCCTGGAGGCTGAGCTCACTTATTCCTGTGTGGAATTGTATTTGGATCTTCATCTTCCACCCCATATTCCTGGTCAATTCAGGAATCCAACTCCTCCATGAGGGAGGAAAAGCACCGGGAATTAATGGAACAGCTCAAGGAACGAGCTGAGAAACCAACAGGAGACAAAACACTGGGAGGCTCAAGTTGGATGCTGGGAAAATTTCATGGAAAGGGTGGTCCAGTGGTGGAGTCTCCATTCCTGGAGGGATTTCAAAGCCCTGTGGATGTGGCATTTGGGGACATGGGGCAGTGGTGGTTTGGGCAGTGATGGGGAATGGCTGGATGATCTCTGAGGGCTTTTCCAGCCTGAAGGATTCCATAATTGTCGCCCTGATCCTTTTCAGCCTTCTGATGTTTGCGTTTTTGTGGTGGGCTTCCTCACAGATTTTCACGTAAACAAAGTGATGTTATTGTAACTGTCCTTCTTGTTTTTCATTCCTCTCTTGAGGAGGGACAATTGATGGACTTCTAGTTTGACCAGTCTGGTTGGAGAGGTGGCAACCTCATCCTCCAATCCCTGGTCATTGTCCAAAATCTATATAAACAGAAGAAGAAAAATAAACTTCTCTCTTTTTGCCCTGACGACTTGGCTTGTCGTTCGTTTCGTGTCCTATAGCGACACATAATTCCACCTTTTTTTCTCCAGAGGACACCAACACTGAGCAGAAAACCCCTTCACACATCCCAACCTGCTCCACAGCCCTCACAATTCCAGCTGGGATTGTGGTCAGTCAAACGCTGCCAGGCCAAGTCTCCTCCAGTTCACCCAAAATTGGGTGAAAAACCATAAAATTCCTGATGGGATCCAGCCATTTCAGCTGGAGGAGGAACATAAAACAGCAGCCAAGAAGAGCATCCTTCCCAGAAAAAAAACAAATCTGGAATTTTGCAGTGTCAGGATCAGATTCTGAAGCTGATGAAGATGTGAGAAAACAGAAACTTCCTTCTCTTTTTTCCATTCAAAGTCTGGTTTCATCAACCTTGGAAGTCTCTTCCCAGTCCCCTCTCACAACCACCCAAATGTCACACCCGAAATTAGACAAATTTTTCATCCTCCTGCTCCTGCAGTGCCAAATTTCTGCAATTGTTTGGAATATCCTTCTCCTCCTCCTCTTTCTAAAACACTCCGTGGGAAATATTTCCATTTTGACAATGGAGTTTTCATGGCTGAGCCTCGGGGTTCATTTTTAATTGGAGCAATTTTTTCCATTTGCTAACGATGCCTGCTCAAAATCCATTGTAATATCCATTAATTTGTCAAGGGAAAAATAATGCCCTAATCCATCTCCCTCATTAATTTCCTATTATGTGAGTTGTGCTTCTCTGGAATGGACAAAACATTAATAGAGAAATTGCACTTCACTTCCTGTATTTTAAAAATGAATGCAAAGGAAAGTAGTTGGATTCCCACGCTGGAATTCTCTAAAATTTTGTGGTTTTGACAAGAAATCTTTGGGCAAAAGTTTGAAACACAGAATCCTGCACAAAATCCTACAAGTACTTGGATTCCCACACTGGATTTCTCCAAAATTTTGTGGTTTTGACCTTTGGGCAAAAGGATCAGTCTTTACAAGTTTATTTACAAGCAGCATTTATTTACTGATTCTGTTGGTTAATCACAGAATAATGGAAAGGTTTTGGTGGGAAGGGATCTTAAAATTCATCTCATGCCACCCCTGCCACGGTTGGGACACCTTCCACTGTCCCAGTTTGTCCTGTGTCCATCCCCAGCTGGATTTGGGAGCCCCCAAGGATGGATTAACACCGTTGTTGTCCCTTAATTATTTTTTAAAGCTTTGAAATTCTTCAGTTATTTAGTTTCACTGATTTCATTATTCATTGGGGTTGAAGTATAGGGAAGTTGAGGAGGGCTATGATTTAAATTTAATTTTATGTTATGGAGTTTGTATAAAACAAGCTGAATTCCAAAGGAAACAATTAGAGAATTATCAAAGAATCAAGGAATGCTTTGGGTTGGAAGGGATTTTAGGGATTATCCAGTGGACAGGGACACCTCCCACTGTCCCAGGCTGCTCCAAGCCCAATGTCCAACCTGGCCTTGGGCACTGCCAGGGATCCAGGGGCAGCCACAGCAAATCTGGGAATTCCAGCCCAGCCAGGAATTCCTTATTCCCAAGATCCCACCCAAATCTCCCCTTTCCCAATCTGAAGCCATTCCCTGTGTCCTGTCCCTCCATCCCTTGTCCCCAGTCCCTCTCCAGCTCTCCTGGAGCCCCTTCAGGCCCTGCCAGGGGCTCTGAGCTCTCCCTGGAGCTTCTCCTTTCCAGGGGAACATTCCCAGCTCTCCCAGCCTGGCTCCAGAGCTCTTGGAGCATCTCCATGGCCCTATCCTTGGATAACAAGGATAAATAATCCATGATTTTCTGGAATCCTGGAATGCTTTAGGAACCTTAAATCCCATCTCCTCCCACCTCACCCCCTGCCATGGCAGGGACACCTCCCACTGTCCCAGGGACACCTCCCACTGTCCCAGGCTGCTCCAAGCCCAATGTCCAACCTGGCCTTGGGCACTGCCAGGGATCCAGGGGCAGCCACAGCAAATCTGGGAATTCTGTTCCATTCCCTTCCCACCCTCCCAGCCAGGAATTCCTAATTCCCAACATCCCATCCACATGTCTCCTCTTTCTGGTTATCCAACCTGCCTCCTCACTCAGCATCCTGAAATACCTGGACATAAAAACCTCCCTGAAAGGATTCACCAGCCAAGGATCTGATTTGTCACGAGCCTCCCTCAGCCTCATCCAAGGTTATTCCCCACACTGAGCATTAAACCCAGGAACGATCAGAGGAATTCCCCCTGTGGAACATCCCAATCCTCCCTCCTGGAGCGGGGAACAGAGACATTAAAAGGTTTCTAAAACCCCTTTCCAGCCCCTTGGTGCTCCCTTCCCATCTATTTGTTCCGAGGGCCTCGGGGCCGCGGAATCCTCGCCGTAACTCGAGGAAGCAAATGTTGATTTATCTGAAATATCTCCCGTGGCTCCCTCCCCTCCAGCAAAGGCTCTGTGTTATTTATTCTGGGAAGTAAAACAGAGTTATCCGAAGGTAAAAAACAGGGAATTTGCACTCCTTTCTTATCCATTGTTCTGTTTTTCCCCTGGTGCTTCACAGCTCCTGAACTTTTTACCTGTTCAGAGCAAATTTACACTCCCAGGCTCCACGCTGGGACTCCTCCATCCCAATTCCTTGGGAATTCTGCTGCTCATTACTAAGAGACAGTCAGAAGCGTCTTCATCTTATTATTTTATATCTTAAGTTTATTTTATATTTTATATTTTTGTATTTATAATTTATATTTTATATTTTATCACAGCATCACAGAATGTGTAGGTTGGAAGAGACCTTCAAGATCATCGAGTCCAACCCAGCCCTAACATATAAATATTTTATATTTATATTTTATATTTTAAATTTTAAATTTTAAATTTTAGCCCGGATATTGGGTATTGTGTATTGGATATTGGATATTGGATANTGTATTTTGCATTTTACATTTTAGATTTTATATTCTTGATCCTTAGTGGAAAACTCATCCTGATTTGACAAAAAATCTACAAAGCTTCCAAAGCAAAGCTGGAGGGACCAAAGAAAACGAAATGTTGGATCCCATCCTTGATTCGAAGGCACCCATCTCTCTGCTGGGCTTTGAGCAGGGAATTCAGAAATGGATCCCTTTTTCCTAATTCCTGCTCCTCCCTGGATTTTGGCAGCCCTTATAAATCTCAGATCCAGAGCAGGACAAGCTTGGAACCACAAGGATTTTTTCTACTGCTTTTTCCAAGGATTTGGCTTTTAATCTTTGTAAACCCCCTCAAATTCCATGGCATTGAAAGTATTGGACAGCCTGACCTTTCCAACTGCTCATTACTGACCAAAATAAATAACACTGACACAAAACTCTGCTCTTTGAGAGGGGAACCATCCCAGTTAATTGTGAGCAAACGATTCTGCTGGAAAACCAGCAACGAGAACCTCGTTCTAAGGCGGGATAAGAGGTGGAAAATATGAATTCCTTTTCCAAGAGGTGCAGGATGAGAATTAATGAGGGCAGCATCTCTTAACGAGCTGCTATGATGAAGTGCCGTGCTCAGGGCTGGGGGGATGAGGTGCCTGAAGGAGCTTTTCCAATTTAGAACTGATTTCTTGGGAATCAGGAGGGAAACTCCTCTGGACCTGGAGAGATGGGAGATCAAATCCAAGCTCTCAGGGCCTTGCAGGTACTAAACACCAAGGCTGGGAGTGTTGAGGGTTGAGGATTAACAGCAGCTCGACCGCAAATTGAGATTTTCAATTATGAGTCTCTAAAATAACGTGGAAAATTATAAATGTTTAGAGGAAACCAATGGGATTGTCCCAGGTGAGACATCAGCAGGAATTTCCCCATGGAAAGGGTGCTCAGGCCTTGGAAGTGCCCAGGGAGGTTTGCAGTGCCCATCCCTGGAGGTGCCCAAGGAATTCCTGGAGGTGGCACTCAGAGCTCTGGGCTGGGGACAGGGTGGGCATCGGGCACAGCTGGGACTTGGTGACCTTGGAGCTCTTTTCCAACCTCAGGGATTCTGTGAGGTTTAGGTTGGATATTTGGGAAAATTTCTTCCCCTGAAGCTGTTGTCCAGGCCTGGCCCAGGTNAATATTTGTAATCAGCTCTGCCCAGCCCTTCCCTGACGCCTCAGGAAAGGGATTGGTGTTTTGGGGATGATCCTGGCTGGGTGTGATCAATATCCCAGAGCTCAGCTGTTCCCTCAGGGCTTAATGAGGGTCAGAAAACCCAGGGAGAGCTGTGAAATCTCGTTATTTGCATCTCCAGGCTGGATAATCCTGCTCATGGAGTGCCTTGCACAGCTCATCAGGAGCACTGGAGAGCAGAGTCACTTCATTGTCCTAAAACTCGACGAGAACAACCCCAGATCCCTCAAGGCTCTTCTGGCGGATAATTCATCTTCCTCCAAGATAAAAAAAAAAATAAATGAGCCCCACAGAGCTGCTGTTCAAGGTCTTTTCCAGCCATCCATTCCCCGGATCCCGCTGCTCCCTCAAGGTGAACAGCTCAGGAATATGCATAATTCACCAGCTCTCTTTGTTTATCTGTCTCACCATCACCCGGCAGCCAGAGCGTTCCCTGCCTCCCTTTGAACATCCCTGCCCAGCCCAGCCTCCGAGAGCAAACAAAAACAAGATTCCAACATCCTAAAAACCTCAGTGTCTTCGGGGCAGGGTGTGAAGCATCCCGAAGATGCCAAGAGAAATTGGGATAGATGGAAAACAGCAGGAGGCTGGATGTGCAGTTGGTTTGTTATGGGGGGAAAAAAATCACGGCTGGGAAGGAAAAAGCTGGAAAAGACCTCGCAGCCCATCAAAAACAACCATTAAAGCAGCACAATTTGGGTGCAAAATCAAAATCAAAAATGGGAAGGGANAAAGGAAAGGAAAGGAAAGGAAAGGAAAGGAAAGGAAAGGAAAGGAAAGGAAAGGAAAGGAAAGGAAAGGAAAGGAAAGGAAAGGAAAGGAAAGGAAAGGAAAGGAAAGGAAAGGAAAGGAAAGGAAAGGAAAGGAAAGGAAAGGAAAGGAAAGGAAAGGAAAGGAAAGGAAAGGAAAGGAAAGGAAAGGAAAGGAAAGGAAAGGAAAGGAAAGGAAAGGAAAGGAAAGGAAAGGAAAGGAAAGGAAAGGAAAGGAAAGGAAAGGAAAGGAAAGGAAAGGAAAGGAAAGGAAAGGAAAGGAAAGGAAAGGAAAGGAAAGGAAAGGAAAGGAAAGGAAAGGAAAGGAAAGGAAAGGAAAGGAAAGGAAAGGAAAGGAAAGGAAAGGAAAGGAAAGGAAAGGAAAGGAAAGGAAAGGAAAGGAAAGGAAAGGAAAGGAAAGGAAAGGAAAGGAAAGGAACAATGCTGGAATAAAAGCTGGAGAAGACCTCTCAGCTCATCCAGAGCAACCATTAAAGCAGCACAATTTGGGTGCAAAACTTTGCCCCTTGGCAGCTTTTTCAAACCTGCTGGGCATGAAAAGAGGGAATTGATGGAATCCCCCTTCCTGGCATCGAAAGAGGGAATTAATTGGTGGAATTCCTATTCCTGGCATGGAAAAAGGGATTTGGTGGGATCCCCATCCCATGAAAAGAGGGAATTGGTGGAATCCCCATCCCATGAAAAGAGGGCATTGGTGCAATCTCCATCCCTGGCATGGGAAGAGGGAATTGGTGGAATCCCCATCCCTGGAAGTGCTGTGGCACTCCAGAAGTCCTGGACAGGAGTTCAGGACCCACTCAGAGCTGGGAACAAACCCACCTCACCCCACACCTCTCCCTGCTCCCAGGACTGGACACTGAGGTGACACAAAAACCCTCCAGGGGCTTCCAGCCCTCCCTGAACGTCCAGGAATCGCTCCAAAGGGAGCTTGTCCTAAATTACTGCGAGCAGGGCAGAAATTCCAGGGAAAGAGGATCAAATCCAGGCCCAGAGTCTGTCTGTGCCACAGCATCCATCATCTCCTGGATCAGGATCAACAGTGATCCCAGCACAAGGGCCAGGAGATCCCAAAGGGGCTGAGATCCCAACTGGGCTGAACCGGGGAACAGGAGATCCCAAATGGGCTGAACTGGGGAAGAGGAGATCCCAAAGGGGTTGAACTGAGGGCCAGGAAATCTCAGAGGGGCTGAACTGAGGAACAGGATGATCCCAAGGGCCAGGAAATCCCAACTGAGCTGAACTGGGGAACAGGAGATCCCAAAGAGGTTGAACTGGGGAACAAGAGATCCCAAATGGGCTGAACTGGGGAACAGGATGATCCCAACGGCCAGGAGATCCCAAATGGGTTAAACTGAGGAACATGGTGATCCAAGGGCCAGGAAATCCCAACTGGGCTGAACTGGGGAACAGGATGATCCCAAAGGGGTTGAATTGAGGGCCAGGAAATCCCAAATGGGCTGAACTGAAGAACGGGAGATCCCAAATGGGCTGAATTGAGGGAAGATCCTGAGGGCCAAGAAGATCCCAAATGGGCTGAATTAAGAGCCAGGAAAACCCAAATGGGCTGAACTAGGGAACAGGAAATCCCATATGGTCTGAACTGGGAATAGGACGATCCCAATGGCCAGGAAATCCCAAAGGGGCTGAACCAAGGGCCAGGAAATCCCAGCTGGGCTGAACTGGGGAACAGGATGGTCCCAAGGGCCAGGAAGATCCCAAATGGGCTGAACTCAGATAAGCTGTGACCACAGCCAGAAATCTCCCTACCTGCCATGAGCCAGGGATTAAACTTCCTCAGACAGACTTGAGATTCACCATGAAATCCAGGAGAAAATCCTGGAGAACCTCACTCCATGAATGGAATTTCAGGCATGTTGAAAGCAGAGAATTTCTCAGGGTGAAGTCACAAATAAATCAGAGAGATTTAAAAATCCTCCTCTACCAGGTCAGTATTTACCAGGAACCTGTGACCACACCCTCATCTCCTTTAAATTAACACAGAATCATGGAATGGTTTGGGTGGGAAGGGACATTAAATCCCTGGGTTTGGAGCCAGATGGTCTTTGAGGACCATTCCATGATTTGGTGAGGCTGGAATGCTTCCAGGACAGTTTTGCCATTCCTGCTCTGACTGATGTTAAAAAGGAACGACACCGGAGAACAACTCTGAGAAGAGAACCAGAGCTACAGGACAAAAAATAAATCCGTTTTTTTACTGAATCCTCCTCATTTCCACACAGCTCCACGACCTCCCGAGCAACATCAGCTCCCAGAATAAGAGGATGCCTGAGAAATCCATGGAAACACCAGGAAAGGCAGGCAGAGTGTGATTAAATAGGAATGTTTAACCTCTGAATTCCATGATAGAAGATGCCCGGAGAAACGTGTGCTGTGTTTTTAAAATAAATTTTATTTGCATGGGAGAAAAGCTGGAAGTGGAGCCAGAAGAAAAACTGCCAGGAGAACTCAAAGGTTAAGGAAAAATTCTTATTTGAAAACATTCAAAGGAACGGCTGGGTTTGTTCATCAAAAGAAAGAAAATGAGAGGGAATGTTATAAACATGGGAGCACTTCCACAAGGAGAAGGGGAAAACACTTTAATCTCAGGAAGAAAGGCAGGATAAGAAGCAGCAGTTGGAAGCTAAAATCAGGGAAATTAAAAGTGAAAAGGGATTTTTTTTTTTTTTCCCCCAAACCAAAAATAATAATAATTACTGGGACGGATTGTTAATCATTGGAATGGGGGTTTTTTTCCACACCTGAAGGGCAGCTCAACACAGATCTGGAGGAGAAAATTCCAGAGGGAAAATCCCAACATTTCCAGAGGGAAAACCACTTTAATCTCAGGAAGAAAGGCAGGATAAGAAGCAGCAGTTGGAAGTTAAAATCACGGAAATTCAAAGTGGAAAAGGAATTATTTTTTTCCAAACCAAGAATAATAATTACTGGGATGGATTGTTAATCATTGGAGTGGGTTTTTTCCATACCTGGGGGGGCAGCTCAACACGGATCTGGAAGAGAAAATTCCAGAAGGAAAATCCCAACATTTCTTGGGATTCTAAATGGATCCTTTAGGGAAGCAGCCCAAGAAGTGGATTTGTTAATGTGAGATATTCCAAAACTATAACTAAACTACAACTAAAAATTCGTGATGTGCTCCAACTGGGAAGGTGTGGGCATTGTTGGAGGAACACACCCTGGATTAGAGAGAGGAAAACCAGGAAAACAGAGAGGAACAGAACATCTTTTCCCAAGTTCAGGCCCCGTTTTGGCCAGCTGGGTGAGTCCCACCAGCAGCAGGATGGGAATTTTTATATGGGAAAGTTGGGATAAAGCACAAGATTGACTCCAGAGGGGGAGTTTGGGACAAGCCCTAAGGAATCAGCAGATGGCTCCTGGTGGGACAAAGGACAGGAAGCTGGCACCTCCATGGGGACATGGTTTTGGTGGGATTCTTCAGCCCTTGGAATGCTGAGGCAGAGCTGCAAACAGGAGCCCTGACACCCAGCAACGGGAACAAGCAGAAACATCCTCAAACTCCAACAGGAAATGTTCCTATTGGATACGGAGAACAACTTCTTCCAGAAAAGTTGTGAAATCCTGAAAAAGACTTCCTAAAGCAGTGATGGAGTTCCCAGCCCTGGAAGTGCTCAGAAACCCCGTGGATGTGGCACTGGGGGGCGTGGGGTGGTGGTGTGTCACTAGACGGACATGAAAAGAAGGATACTCACACAGTCAGTGTCAGAGCAAAAAGAGAGAGAGATTTATTTTTCATTTGGGTTTATATAAATTTTGGACAATGACCAGAGATTGGAGAATGAGCTTGCCACCTCTCAGACCCCACTGG
>VXBB01012971.1:0-10612 GCA_013399915.1 Illadopsis cleaveri
TTCTCCACCCAGAGGGTGGCTGAATGCTGGAACGGGCTCTTCAGGTAAGTGGTCACAGCACTGACAGAGTTTAAGTGCAGACAGATGGTGTGATTCTTGGGGGTGTTCTTGCGCAGCACCAAGAGTTGGACTTGATGATCCTTGTGGATCTATTCCAATTCAGCACATTCTGTGATTCTTTCATAACATAGTCCTTCATTTTTTTGTGGCGTTTGCTTTGGTCTTTGCTTTATCTGGTTCTAACTTCTCTTGACTTCTTTCTGATTTGAATGACAGACCTAGGACTAGCTGCATTGAGTGTAGTGTGTGCATCTGTTTTCTTCTAGGCAGGATGTGAAGAGTTTTGGTATTACCAATATGCCCATGAGAAAGAGTGATACTATTACTAGCAAAGTCTCTTTGCTAAGGTACCTTGTAGTAATCAGCTCTTAATAAAATCAAGCTCAAAATGCCTTACCAGCTATATTGTAACTTTCCTTCTTATGACTGAGAGCAATTCTGAAGTTGTGTAGGCTAGAAAAGAAGCTGGGTGGCTAGAAAAGAAAAAGAACAGTTAGGCCAAATTCCATGGGCCTTAAACCAGCAATGTTGAACATTTGAGTCTCTGAAGGTTACTGAAAGACTGTACACCAGACTGATTTATTCTCATAGACATCTGTCTGTAGCTACCATGGTGATCAGCATTCAATCTGTGGCTTGTATATCAGGAAATAACAGCTCTTTAACAGAAGCCAAAGAAAGCAGCAATGTCAATAATAAGGTCCTATGTTCGGGACTGCATAGCACTTTGCTGAGTCCTTCTTTTTCCCCTGCTTCAGAGAAGACAATAGTTGTTATGATCCCACGGACAAGGCAGGAGGAGGTCTGGGGAAAGAAAAACATGTAATTTGGAGGAAAATATAACAAAATGAGTACAGAGTTTTTATTCTTTCCTTTCTTGCCGTACAGAACACTCAATTATTTTTTCTCTCTAGCTGAGCTTGATTTTTAAATGGTCATGTAGGACTCTATGCTTCTTTTCACTATGTCCTTCCTTAATAAGGGTAAAAATGAAAAAAACCTTTGCATTAAAAATTATAGCATAGTTTGGTTGATAAAAGTTCAGATGGGAAAATTATTCTATTCAGTGATGTAGACCAGTAGCCATGGATTAAAATTCTAAATGCAATAAACAAAACAGCAAGAAAAAACAGGTGGATGATTGTACAAATCACGGAACAAAACCTGACGTCTCAAATTTTTAGGAAGAAAAACTAATAGAAATTGTCAGTAGTACCTCTTGCCCAAGAAAAAATTCAGAAAGACAAAGAGGGCAGAAAAATACCCAAATCAACCAACCAAAAAAACCCTGCAGAAAAACCCCAAACACCAACCCAAACTTAAAAAGGGCTATTTGTAAAATCAGGTTCTTTCAAAGTTTAGGCAAAACTCTAAATGAGCAGAGCATATTGCCATTTGACATTTTACTTTTCCTACCTCCCTAGTCAAGTCAAACTCAAATTCAACAACTCACATACATCAATTGAAGATTTGTTCCAGTAAAAAATTACTTTACTGGTATACATAAAAAACATTTCCAAGTGGTTGATGTATCTCTCAGTTTGAAATGTTATTGTCTTTTAAGTATTATTAAAGAATGGAAAATACACTACTCTCTGACTTTCATCGCTCCCTAGTGGATAATGAGGTCAAATCCAACACGACAGATGTCAATGGTAAAGTTTCCCTCTAAGCTTAAGCAGAAAGTTTCATCCATATTTTTCTTTCACATTTTGTCATGACATTCCAGCTTCTTTAGGAAAACACAAAGGACACAAGGTGGAGCCAAAGATCCTTGAAGCAAACTATTCATAAGGGTTTTTTTAACTGAAAGCTCTTTTGAAAAAGACAAGTGAGAAAAAGCTTCAAATCCCACATTTGAAGTAAGTTGTTGAAATCACTAGAAGTAGAACCTAACTATTACTGTCTATAATTGAAACATAGGGAAGTCTATACATTATAATAATGAAAAAATTAAGTTCACTTTTCTGCCCATATTTTGCTTTTAAATAACACATGCAAATTAAATGAGCATCAAAAGGCATATTCAAAGAAAAAAAATCCCAACATGTTTTCATTTTTTTAAATGAAAAAAAAGAAAAAATTAAAAGCTTGTCCTTTATTTTTATTTCACTAGGTTTTTGATTTACTGACAGGATATTTTATTTTTTGGATTTTTATTTGGTTTTAGTTTTCTGTTAACTTTTTGATAGGTGGAAAAAACAGAAATTATAGTCTATCTAGATTACATATACTATTTGGTTTTGTTCACATAAGACACTTTGGAAACTCAAGAGTAAAGTGAGAGGAAAATTAAAGCTACTCTTATTCTAATGTGAGATGATTAATCTTTAATCCTCTGAATTGAGTTGATAAGGATTTTCATTACTGCATTCAGTAAGCATATTTTATATCAAGTCATCTACAGTTTCAGTGGCAAGGCTCGTATCAAACTGTATTCCACGTCCCTTGAAACTTGAGAATATTTATTTTCTCTTTTTTTTTCCTGACAGAACACTAGAAGGATGAGATGACTGATAATATTTCACAGCTGTCATCATCTTCTGGTTTCACCCACATACACATGCCTTCACAAAGCAAATGAAAGAAACTGGAAATTAGGGCCACACTCCTACTCATTATGTCTAGAATTTAGTTGATAAAAAGGACTAGACTTGGAAACTAAACATGTTAGAACTGAAATGAATTATATATCTGAATTCTCTGTTTTCCTATTAGTTTAACAAAACCAGTCCTATGATTACACAAAAGACCTTTCCAAGAGTTGATATCTGCCTTGAGCAACAGCCTCAATTACCACCTTTGCTTTTGGACGTTCATCATGCTGCTGTTAAAAGAGAGGCAGGAAGGTTTTGCAGCACACAAAACTAGACTCAATCACAGAAACATTCCCATGCTATTTCAGATGTGCTTAGATTGCTAATATTTAAATGGCCCATGTTAAAAGTGTTGACTTGAAAATTACATGCATGTTTAAGTATATAGAAATAGTGACTTTCACATAGATTCAGTGTAAAACCAGCTAGGAATGAAATATTTGCTGTTCTTTACTCAAGCAAAACAGGAAAAAAAAAAGGAAAAAAAAAATCCCCACAGCTGACAGTGTGACAGAACAAAATAAGGAATGTTTTCATTCCCATAACTGCTATCACATGCTTGCACAGTGATGAATGAAGGTGTCAATCTTATCTCTTAGCTGCTTAAGAAAATTCATGTACAAGCAACAAGCATATTCAAAATCATTGCAAAAATTGCTGGTTGCATGCTACTGCTTCTCTGCTTTTCCATTAACAGGCCATTTTTCCCATAATTCTCTTTCAGAAATAAAAAGAAATAAATTCTTTCAGGGTTTGTGTGGTTTTTTATATCTTTAAGATCACTGTCTTCAAAAAAGAGACCTACTACTGTTCAGTAATGTGAAGCTAATGGTAAAAGTGATGGAGGAAACTGGAAATTTACATTTCATTCTTCCTGTATCTCCTCTGTTTTTAATTTTATCTACTGAAAATAAAGCTCACTGACTGCTACAGCTTATGTTTAAAACTGGACAGTAGCTCTAAGCATAAAAGAGAATATTCTGATACATAACCAGCTTAAAAATCCAGAAACTGAAACACTGAATAGCTGCGCTGCAAACTGCCAGTTGTTTTCAAAGCCATTCCTTTCAGGAGGGAGGGAGGGGGGGGAGAAACATGAAAGCTGTGTACTTGGCAAAAGAAAAACATACACAAAACGCTGTGGCAGATTGTTGCAGTGAAAATAAATCTGACTTCTCAGCCACATTCAAAGTCAAGCTGCCACAAAATTCTGAAAGGAATCATACAAGTCAAGAGCTGTATTAAGCACAGGAGCATAAAGTAGTTCAAGCAATATAATCAAGTGAAATCATTACATTCATTCTGTAGTGTAGCTTTTTAAGTGAAGAAAAGGACAATACATTGCTACAAATTAACTTAATCTGACCATGCACTACAAAGGAAAAAGATAATGAACACAAATAAGGAATCATTTACTGCTAAATTAATTGACAAAAGTACTAAACACAGAAAAAAATCTGAAAACCAAATTTTACAGGGGCTATATTTAAAGGCAGGAAAGCTAGAAATGCGTAGATGGGATCCAGATTTCTTTTTCCCTATACTTAGGCCAACTGAGAACTACTGGCCTCTCTGCCTCACCTCTGTGCCAGGTAAGATCATGGAACCTTCACTAAAGCCTTCTAGAGGCTTTGCTATGGTTCAAGATAGCCAGCATGGTTTCACCAAGGTGATGGCCTGCCTGACGAACCCAGTGGCCTTCTATGATGGAATGACTGCATCATTGGATGAGGGAAGGGCTACAGATATAATTTATCTGGACATCTGTAAAGCCTTTGATATGGGCCCCCAAAACAGCCTTCTCTCAAACTGGAGAAATATGCATTTGATGGGTGGACTCTTAGGTGGGTAAGAAATTGGTTGGCTGGTCACATGTAGAGGGTTTTGGTTAATGTCTGGACGGAAATCAGTGACGAGTGGTGTCAGAAGGTCAGTACTGGGACCTGTTCTGTTTAATACATTCATTGGTGGAGCACTCTCAAGTAAATTTTCAGACAACAGCAAGCTGAGTAGTGCAGTTGACACACCTGAAGGACGGAACGCCATCGAGAGGGACCTGGAAAAGCCTGGAGCATGTGCCCCATGGGAAATTCCTGAGGTTCAACAAGGCCAAATGCAAGGTCCTGCACCTGGGTCAGAGCAACCCGTGTTACCAATACCACAGATAAACAGAGTGAGAGAAACCATGGTGAGAAGGACCTGGAGGTTTTGGTGGATGAAAAACTGGACATGAGCCAGCAATATGCACTTGCAACCCAGAAAACAAATTGCATCCTGGACTGCATCCAAAGAGTGGCCAACAAGTTATGGGATGTGGTTCTGCCCACCTACTCTGCTCTCATGGGACCCCACCTGGAGTTCTGTGGCCAGCTCTGGGGCCCCTAGCACAGGAAGTACGTGCACCTGTTAGAAATATGGTTTTCAGTAATTTTGCTTTAATACGAACCAAACACTATTGGGTAAGAATGCAAAAATTCTCCTCACTCGCTGTAATGCAAGACACATCTGATTATCAGCCCTCAAGACACTATAAACACAACCTACTTAAAGACATTGCTTGCAAAATAGAGGCAACATTGTGACGCTTTAAGGTTCGTAAGCAAAATCATAAGTAATTATGGATATAATGTGTAATTCCACAGAGATCAGAAATTCAACACCTTATTCAGTAAAGATTTTTAACTTAAGAATGTTGTCTAGTAACCTTGGCAATTATGCAGCTAGAAATTAGATCACAAAAGTTCTTGCTTTGAAGAGAAATAATTTTCAGTTTCTTAGGGTGATTTAATATTCAGGTTTTGTAATTAACAGTGTCAAAGATGCTGTCTAAACACACATCCTCATCAGTGTTTCCACTCCTTCTTTCCCTCTAAATATTCAACTGTGCCGCACTTTGCTGTATTTATGCAGCTCCTTTTTCTGATGCTGAACAAGAATTGGAAAAAACTCCAAAAAAATCATACAAACAAACCAACCAAAACAGAAGAAGCAGCAAAGAGGAGAAAAAAGTTGACATAAGGGCAAGAAAAGAAATGTCTCTCTATCTGAATAGCCCTAAAATCCCTCTTTTCTTTCAAATAATTTCCTATTGCAAAAAACAACTTCCAGTGGAAAAACCCCCATCATTTCTCATTATGCAAAATAGTCCCTCTCTATGGAAAATGATAGACTATTAAGTGTCTAAGATCTGTATACACAAACATATCTGTACCCATAGCTGCACAAACAGATGTAGAAATCTCATTTGCTTGAATCTTGACCAAACAGCCTGTAAATTTAAATTTACAAGACACCTTCTTTGAAACAATGCTGATATTAGTAGAGCCTGTAGCCTGAGAGAACCCCAATATTTTTATCACTTATCTTGAATGGATTGAGGAAAATATGTTTGTCTTTCTCAGCTGAAATCTGTTCAGCAAAAATGCCTGCCTGATCCCTTACTAGTTGAGTAAAAGGGGTAACTATTAACATTATTCCATCTTTCTGATCTCCAAATGTCTTCCAGTAAGGAATTAAAAAATCACTTAATGTATTTGATGAAAATATCTTTCCCCTTCATGCATTTTAAAAATTGTTATTTTTGTTTTCAGTTAAAATTCTGGATTTATTTTTGAAAAGAACAAATTAAAGCAAGATCTTGTATCCACACACCATCTCTATCCAATCCCTCAACACTAATTTCTTGGGTGCATAAACATTAAACAATCCTCCAAAAACCTAAAAAACCAAACCAAAGAAAACAAAAACAAAAACAAAAACAAAAACAAAAACAAAAACAAAACAAACAAACAAAAAACTCCAACGTTTGAAAGCTTCTTATGTATAAGGTTTTTTAATTTGTCCAGAAATTTCAGAATTCCAGAATATATTAAGACTCTTGCCGAATCATACACAACACTCTTAAGAATTGTTTTTTTAAATCATCTATTTTTGGAAATAATATGTGGGATTTTCTTGCCTTTATGGTAGATGCTTGAAAGTCAGAATTTTTCATCCTATCCTGACCTTAAGTTAATGGATAGAAAGCCCCTCCAGAGCATGGTTTGATTCTTCTGAAGGAGGGCAAGGATTCCAGTTAAATGGATCTTTGCTAGGTATGTCCATAACTTCTCATTTGATAATAGAGGGATCTTTCCATCTCACTTCAGGTATCTAAGATTTAAACATACACACATAAAAGTAAGGAATCTCATAATCTCACCCAGTATTGCATAGTCAATATTCACTACACATTTAATAGATAGAAGAAAATATAAAAGACTTGCAGCCTTTCATTAAAAAAAGGTAAAAATTAAAAGATATTCCAGAATGTATTTGTGGTACAGTGCTATTATACAACAAGATTCTTCTTTCTCAATAAATGATGTGTCAAATACTTGTTTTATTTCTTCAGTAGTAGCAAACTGGTCTTATTTCTAAGAAGTGCTAAACACTTATTCATGAGTTGCATTTTACTCCATGTATTTACTGCTGTCATTTATAACTGCCTAATCTGTGAGGCAGCAGTCCACAATGCAGTCTGACAAAAATCTTTGCAACATTCAGTTGTAAACTGTTCTTTCACCTAATGCAGCCTCCACATCATAACTTCAAGGATCCTTAAAACAGATGCTGAGCAGTGATGGAAGACCACATTACCTTGTAAACAGCAAATTGTATTAATTTTCTGCCAATGCACTACACAGACAATCCAGTCCAGAAAGAATATTTGTCTAAATGTTCGTAAGATTTATTAATAAGTCTATCCCTCAGCCCCTGGGGTCTGCTGTCCCGTGAATCTGCTCAAAAGTTAGGAAAAATTAGAAACAGCGTCTTCAAAAAGCTGTTCTCACACAGTAGGTTTGGTCACAAACAGAAAAAGCATTCCCCCATCTCAGGTACACCATTCCCCATCAATGTAACAACTTCCAACCTGATATTTTAAATTGTGTCACATCTATTATATATTATCTTTCAGAAGATGAGCTTTCATTTAAAGTAAATGTGTGTGTGTCTGTGTGCCTGTGTTTATGTTTGTGTGTAAATATCGATAAAAATATATAAATACTTACATGTGTGTACCTTTCCATACCTATGTGTTTGTAATACAGTGGGAATGGGATGAACAATATATTGTCAGATATCTCATTGACATCCTCAGCAGGAAAAAGTCCCACAGGCATCTCTGCTTTGCTGAGGGACATATTCAAAATATATTCTAACACAATTCTGCAACTTCCATGTTTCCCTAATACTTCCAATTATGACTAATAAATGGATGTTCACTTCTCTCTGTTGTACTATCACCCTGCAATATTTGTCAATGGCTCTAACTTTTCATTTTAACTTTTTTTATCATATTCATTGTTTTCCTAAATGGCTTATTTATATTCTTCTTCTCTGAGTGGTCCTTCTCCCAGTATTAGAACTTCATGTTGCTTGGTTGACAGTCTAAATGAATCTTCAGTGAAAACAACAGCTGATTTCACATATGTGTGTGAGTGAATCAAATGATTATTCGCTTTATGGTAGGATGCAGTTGGTGTTGGCATTTTGTGAGTCTTCAAGGAACTAAAATGACTTCTTAAACAGTCAACCAACCTGCAATAATCACAAATCCTATAGCTTTTGACATCAGAACTCTACTTTTTGAACACTGATGGAAAGAACGGTCTCCACTGTCACCATGTAGTTCATCACAGAATGTGAATGTAAATCTATGTAAATTTCCAGTGAAACAATCTCCCAGGAAAAACACTGCAGCTGATGTGGGCATATGAGGGTAGTGCAATGAGAAATTGAGTCAAAGAAATTTAGTTTTCTATAAGGGACACATATGGTGACTGAACAATGAGTCAATAACTCAACATCTGTTATTTTCCTGTTATTACACACCATTGTCTTTTATACTTGGTTGTGAATGCTGCCAGCCTCCAATATGCATAGGTATGAAAAACATGCCAGATTTCTATTTTTTTTAGAGTTATTAAAATCAGCCAGGGCTGCCTAAGTTGCAAGTGTCACCATTGATCCCATCTAGTAGTACTGACAAATATTTCCAAAATTTTTATGAACTGTATAAAGCCCTAATAATCAAAATTTGATGGAAATTTCATGAGACATGACAGGCTAGATCCTGCAGCCCTTATACTATACAAGCAATCCCATTGGATTGCTTGCAGACCTGGCCAGTGTGAACAAGAACTGTGTGAGAAAGCATGAAAAGAAATTCTGCATCTCTGCGCCACATTCATATGCCAAGGATCAGATCAATATTTACACTTCTTTCTGAGTTGCCGTTTACACCCCTGACATTCTCAACTCATACTTTTCACCAGGAGTTATAGTATAAAAGGATGAGAGCAATAAAGTCCTGCTTGGAGGAGCCAGACAGCCCAGGGGCAGAGACCTTTTAGATCCACACTCTTCACTCTGAAACCAAGTAAGGAAGCCAGAATCAAACACTGCATACCGGCAGCATTGCATTTTCTCTTATGCATATATCAATAAGAAGTAATGTCTTTATCTTCAGTATGCTCCCTCCAGATTAACACTGGACTCACTGGAAAGAGAAAAGTACCAAAATTTACTTGTTGAAAGGGGGAATTTTTCTGGTGTAAGATTTTTTATTAAATAGCCTCTTGATAGGTTCATTCTATACTAGAATCAGATTTCAGCACAACTTGTATTATTCACTCATCTCTAACAAATTCATCATTTTAACCATTTTTTTCACAGAAAATATATTTTCTTCTGTTTAGACGGCATTTCCCACATTTAAGTTGTGTCCATCCTTTTCTTGAGAAAAAGTGAGAAGATTCCATCTCTCTCTTCTTTTTTTTTTTTTTTTTTTTTTTTTTTTTTTTTTTTTTTTTTTTTTTTTTTTTTTTTNNNNTTTTTTTTTTTTTTTTTTTTTTTTTTTTTTTTTTTTTTTTTTTTTTCTTTTTTTCTTTCCCCAATTCTTCCATCAAGTATTTACACACATTGGTAGAATCATTCTGACTCTACTGTTCTTCAGGCTTAATAGTCAAGAGCTCTCTGACTCTCCCAACATAACAAATGCTCCAGTTCTTTAATAATCTTTGTTGCCTTTCCCTGGACTTGCTCCTTTTTATCTTTTTCATAATGAGGAGCCTAGAACTGGGCACAGCACTCCAGAGGTGGTTTCACCAATGCTGAATAGAGATGAAGGATCACGTCCCCCGACCTGCTGGCACTCTTCCTGATGTATTCCCAAAGTCCTGTTGATGACCTCCTTTGCTGCAAGGGTGCTTTGACATGTGGTCATCTTGTTGGTCATGAAACCATACAAACCATAGAATGCCTTGGAAAAGCTATTTCCAATGTGGTCTGGCCCTGGCCTATACTGGGACATAGAGTGTCTTCCTTTCCAGGTGAAGATCTTGGTATCTTGGTTTCCTCCAAGCAGTCATCAGTCCTCAGAGAGAGGCTTCCTCCCCCCCTACTAAAAGGATGAAGGAGACCTGGTCCCTAATGTCTTTGATCACGCTTTCTGGAGCCTTGTAGTCATGCTCCACGTTTCCCCTGGCAGTTCTTTCAGTGCCACACCAAAGAGCAGCAGGTCTGAGTGACAGAGAAACCTTGGCAGCATCTCCACAAATCTGTCTGAAAGACAGATATGGGAAGCAGTAAACTTTCCTAGATGACAGATCAGGTCAGCAGATGGGGACCTCTGCTGTTCTCCCCAGGGAGTCTCCCACTGCTGTCATTCACCATTTTCTCTTGGTTCTGCTGCATGAGTCAGGGCCAGATAGCATGAATGCTTCATTGGTCAACACTGCCTGCTACTCATCAGCATAAAGAGCAGTCAATCTACTGTGTAACTGCAAATTTTAGTCTCTACCTTCCTCCTGGTGTCTGAAGTCACCAGCTTTCAGTCTTTGCCATCAAAGGGAATTTCTTCTTTCCAACCTGACAGGTATAGACCCTTTTGCAACAGTGGGCAGTTTGGCTTC
>VXBB01012971.1:13307-57271 GCA_013399915.1 Illadopsis cleaveri
AAAAAAAAAAAAAAGGAAAGATAAAATCTTTATATTCTACACAGAGCTCTGTAAGGAGATTTTGTGAGTTTGCTGTTACAGAATTAGGTACTATATTAGAATTTACTTACAACTACAAAACTTTGCCTTTTGTCACAGAACTCTGTTCCAAGATGCTCACATTAAAATGATAGTTTGAGGCACATGGAGATTAATCTGAAATCCTGGTGCAAGCAAGACACAGTAGACAGAATATGTCCATATCTGCCAGAGCATGTTGTTCCTCTAAAAAAAAAGTTAATCAATGAAACATGGGCAGTGTAATGTAGGCAAGTGTATTACTGGATGTGAAAACTCGCTCTGAGAACTGAAGCTATGGGAAGTTCACAACATTGAATGAACTTAGTATCCATCAAAATAATTTAACAAGGATATAGTATTGAATTTTTCTCATACAATTCAATAAAATATTTTTTTAATTCCAAAATATATCTGAACATGCTTCACAATTCCAGGAGTTTTTGGAAGTAGACATCACAACTTAAAAAAAAAAACAAAAACACCCTGTCAGGTAAATGCAGCACACTGAAGCTTCAAAAATCAATAACAGAAGTAATGAGGGTGAGAAGAAGTTGCCTCAAACTGCAAGAGGAGAAGTTAAGATTGAATATTAGGGAAAATTTACTACACCAAAAGGCTTGTCAAATGTTGGAATAGGGTGTCCAGGGATGTTGTTTAGTCACCAGCCCTGGATATATGTAAAAGATGTGTAGATGTGGCACTTTGGGACAAGTAGAAGTGTTAGGTCTGCAGCTGGAGTTGATATTGAAGGTCTTTTCCAAATGAAATTATTCTATNTCAGGTAAATGCAGCACACTGAAGCTTCAAAAATCAATAACAGAAGTAATGAGGGTGAGAAGAAGTTGCCTCAAACTGCAAGAGGAGAAGTTAAGATTGAATATTAGGGAAAATTTACTACACCAAAAGGCTTGTCAAATGTTGGAATAGGGTGTCCAGGGATGTTGTTTAGTCACCAGCCCTGGATATATGTAAAAGATGTGTAGATGTGGCACTTTGGGACAAGTAGAAGTGTTAGGTCTGCAGCTGGAGTTGATATTGAAGGTCTTTTCCAAATGAAATTATTCTATTTTTCTATAAGCAATGTGATTTTCCCTCCAAAGGGCAGGGTATGAAACATGTCACACTTGCCCAGCTGCACTATCAATACTCAGTCACTACTGGATGTGCACAGCCTGTTAGACATCCTGTGATGCTGTCAGCAAACTGGCCCAGCATAAGCTAGGGGAGCTGGCAAATCCTGGTTGTTTCAATGTGGGACATGTATATGCAGATAAGACATTTGCGGCACCAGCTGGTGCAGCCACATGGCCCTTTACTTTTCTACATGCATTTTTCAGCTCAGTGAAGATTAGCTCAAGGATCTCTGCTCCACAGGCACGTCAGTGTCAATGACTTTTTTCCATCTTTTATCCTCACGGTATTTCACTAGAGAAAAAAACCCACATCTGTTCTGTGCCTTATGCAAGTTCAAGTGCTTACCATTGCTACATGCATTTGACACAGGATTCACATGTTCACTTTTGTACATCTTTGTAACCTGCTGTTTCAGTCATTGCACATATTGTAGCCTACAAATATTTCAATACTTTAAAAAAGTTCATAAGGATATGTATTGGATTTATGTGCCAAGATTTTGATGGGAGGCAGTGGAGACTGCAGGGATGGTTTCTGTGCAAAGAGGCCAAGGAATGCCCCAGTACTGGACAGAGACAGTTCCAGCTGTCTCCAAGATGGGCCCACTGCTGCCCAAAGCTGAGTCAATCAGTGACAAGTCTGCAGACACCAAGACCAGTGAAGAAGAAGGTGGAGGAGGTGCTCCAGGAGCTAGGATAGATTCCCCTGCAACCCATGGAGGGAAGAACTTGGTGTGGCAGGCTGTCCCCTTGCAGCCCATGGAGGAGGACAACAAAGCAGATATCCATCTAGAGCCTATAAAAAGCCCCACAGTGGAGCAGGTGGACATGCCCTGGAAGAAACTGCATGCCATGGAGAGCACTGAAGCAGGATCCTGACAGCACCTGTGGACTCCATGCTAGAGTAGGTTTTCTGGTAGAACCTGTGACCCTGTGGGGAACCCACACCAGAGCAGTCTCTTCCTGAAGGACTTCATCCCATGGAAGGAAAGCATGCTGGAGTAGACTATCGCGACCCTCCTAGGCCTCCGGCTAGATCTTCGTGAGGGTAGCGACCTTCCTNTGCAGCCTGTGGGAGGGGAAGCAGATGAAGAGTGTAAGTAGCAATGAGTTGCATAGAGGAAGTATTATGAACTGACTGCAACTCCTATTCCTCATCTCCCTGTATTGCCTGGACAAGGGAGAAAGGAGAGGAGTCATGAATGGAAAATTAAAGCTAAGCTTGGGAAGAAACAGGGCAGATTTAGTTTTAGTTCTGTCTTTGTTTCTATCCTATTCTATTTTTTCAGTTGGCAATAAATTAATCTTCCCAAAGACAAGGTTGTTTTGCCTCTGAAAGTAACTGGTGAGTGATCTCCCTGTCCTTGTCTTGATTGACCAATTATTTCTTCTTATTCTTTCCCCTGTCGTGCTGAGGAGGTGGAATGAGAGTGGCATATGGATGTTTGACAGCCAGACAGCATCAGTCTACCACAGGATAACATGAGTGTGCCTCACAAAATGGCTAACTTAAAATTAAATACTCATAATACTGAAATATCACTAATTAGGCTATAGTCTTCAACATTGTTGTTAGAGGACTCTGCATAGNAGGGGAAGCAGATGAAGAGTGTAAGTAGCAATGAGTTGCATAGAGGAAGTATTATGAACTGACTGCAACTCCTATTCCTCATCTCCCTGTATTGCCTGGACAAGGGAGAAAGGAGAGGAGTCATGAATGGAAAATTAAAGCTAAGCTTGGGAAGAAACAGGCCAGATTTAGTTTTAGTTCTGTCTTTGTTTCTATCCTATTCTATTTTTTCAGTTGGCAATAAATTAATCTTCCCAAAGACAAGGTTGTTTTGCCTCTGAAAGTAACTGGTGAGTGATCTCCCTGTCCTTGTCTTGATTGACCAATTATTTCTTCTTATTCTTTCCCCTGTTGTGCTGAGGAGGTGGAATGAGAGTGGCATATGGGTGTCAGACAGCATCAGTCTACCACAGGATAACATGAGTGTGCCTCATAAAATGGCTAGTTTAAAATTAAATACTCATAATACTGAAATATCACTAATTAGGCTATAGTCTTCAACATTGTTGTTAGAGGACTCTGCATAGTGGAGGAATTTGTTGTGAAAATTACCTTTAGTTCACATAAGTAAGTTTATAAATCTTCCAACAAAAAAAAAATTGTGTGTAGCAAGTTGCCATGTGTGTAAACATTTTGCTAATTCTTAAAAAATCAATGTTGGGAGAAAAATACCAAGAGCAATTTACATAGTTCTCAGCTCACAGTACTACTTACAGGTTAACAATTTTTATACAGCTGAGTAATTAAAGTTCCCAATGAATGGATTCCTTTAACTTACTACTTTTATTTATATTAATACCATTAAGCCCTAGTACATATAATTGCACTCATAAACCAGAATTGCAAGAGATGATATAAGATTTGTTGTTTCTGTTGTGGAACAAGCAGGCTCAGGCTAATATAAGCAATCACTGCAGACTGATTAGTGTGTGGTGTTCCAGCCCCACTATGGCTTGCTGTGAGAAAATATTTTATTATAAGGATGAATTATATTCACAAAGTACAGGGATAATATGCTGAGGACCATGTCTACTGATACTCATTAAGCAACATGTCTTTGCTGATGCTTATATCCTTGCCAGTTTATCCATTACGGGAAGGAATATAAAAGCAGGTCATTATAACAATCTTGGAGGCTTTTCCAAGACTGTCAGAAAACGCTGTTCGAAGACAATAAATACAAGTTGAAAAAAATGCCTCATGTGCAGAACAACAACAGTGTTCCATTCAGCGTGGCACAGTGCAGCACTCTACTGACAATTTAGCAGTGGTTTTGTGCTGAGCTCCAATCAGCCACTGGGGCTCACAGCTTAAGCATCACTATCAGGCACTCAGGGAATAGGCACCAGCTTGCTGTATTTTCTGTATTAGAGGGGAGGCAACAGGCACTTTGAAAGCCACCAAGTTTTGCCCACCTGAGTTTTAACAAGTATTGCAGAGACAAGATCCTGCTTCTGCAGGCATGTTGTGCCTTGATTTTCCCTGGGAATTTCAAGTCCTTAAAGGGAATTTCTCCAGTCTGTTCAATGAAAGTGTGTAACTCTCCTTGGGTTTTTATCCCCATGAATAAACATTGATTTCACAATGCCATGTATTTATTCCATCTAGATTGGTTCTTGGGGAGCTGTGTGACAAGAAAACATCTTGTTCTGATTGCTTTGGGTTCTTTCCACAATTACTTCAGTGTAGAAATTAATAATGTATGTAAAGACCTTCTTGTGGTTTTGTTAAACAGAATGTTGATCAAAAGAAATATTTGAAGTTGGCTGCTTATTTCTTGGATAAATTTTTTAAGGTACATACTATGAGCTTGATCTGACCTGGTAGAATAAAGTCCTCTAGAATAAAGTCCTCTAGACATATATCTGAAAAATAGCACTGAATTTCTTCAGAGGATTGTGAATTTAAAGGCATCAGCTTTGTAGGAGACTCTTTTCTAGTATCAGATCACTTGTTTCATTGTAAAGGCAGCGGAGTGAAATTTCTGCAGATATTCTTTGATTTTAAATACCATTGGAAAAGCAATCTGATGTATTTCATGGCACCTCTAATTCATCAAAGTGATAACATTTTTATAAGCATTTACTTCTGTTTACCTAAAGTTACACTGTTATTCAAGGTTGTACCAGAGCCAGTGGATTTTGGTGAGATGACTTAATGACTCCTGAGATTTTTAACAGAACTCCCAAGTTTACTTGCCAAGATTTACTTCCCCACTAAGCCAACAGACAATATACAGTGATAACCTAACTGCACTGGCAAACTAGAAGGAAATACATTTCAACAGAGATAGAAAAGGAGATGAAAAACACTCATAAACAACAGAAAAAAAATCACAAAAACAGACTGAGGGTTCAACAGACTTATTGTTGACTCTATTTGTACTGGATCAATGCCAAAAAGAAACTCAGACTTACAGAAACAAAAACAAGAAGTGGATTCAGCCAGGAATATCAGCAGTTGATTGTGTCAGCCTGCTTTCTGCAGTACAATTCTGAATTTTTTTTTCTCCTCCTTTTGTCACTGACCTTCAGCTCTCTCATATGGTGTTTTTTGTAATTTTCACCTGAGCCACTTTACAGATGTAATCAGGCTCATCTCCTTACTTCTTCTTAACTCCTTTATCAAAAGCACCACCATCACTCAATAATTCCCTATCCAGAAGAATTTATGTTGCCTTTTTGATTTTCTTATAGGCAATAGAAACTAAGCAACCACATCCACATACATTCAGTGGGGATTGAGAAGGAAAATTAGAGTCCTACCACAACTCTAACAAATATACTTGCTTTGTTGCATAATATATCTTTTTCGCTGACATACTGCTTATTTTTTCTATTCAATTTAGCTTTAGAATATCATCTTTATTTCTACATACCTTACATCCAAAAAGAGAAGGAGGAGGTGAAGAATAATAGTATATAACTCATGACTCTGGGTTGAATTGAAATATAAAAATAATGATGATGATAAAAAAGACAGTGCAAATATTCTAAGATGACTAAAGGTAAATGTAAATGGATGTGACAAAAGTCCTAGTCTTGTGTAATGCAACGACTCCAAAAGGATTGACTTCAGGCAGAAAAGCAATATTGGTATTTTAGTCAATACATATTTAAAAAAAAAGAGGCATATACTTAAAAAAATAGAAAAAAATTGTTCAATTAATTCCTTCCATGAAATGTGTGTTTAAAATATAAACATGGCTGACAAAAAAAGAAAGTGGAAGAATACTCCAAAGTAAGAGTATTCTTTCCTCTCACAGAAGAATGTTATGTTCAGAAATGCTAGAAAAGAGTAACAAAAGTCATTAGATACAGCTGGGGTTTTAGAAAATACGGGTCAAGAAAAATGTATGCATAATGATGTTGATTTTTTAAACAGTGCTTAGGATTTTCGTGACAGAAGTGTCATAAAAGAAATGCTTACCTTAAAAACTGACTCTGTCTTAACAACTGAAATAATTTTGAATATTGACATTGATGCTTATGTCTAAAATACTAAGAATGGCATCAACACCATAAAATCATTGATGACTCACTCTAGTATGATTCTGCCTAGTAACCATTTCTTCTTTTGACCTTAATCCAGAGCTCAGATAAAGGAAATAAATAAATAAATGCAAACTCAACTGCAACCAACAGATAAGAGTATTTAAATTCTGATTGGTCGTTTCTTCAATGGATTTCTTGAAAGGCAGGACAGATCTCCTTAACAGTCAATGCTCTAAATGGAATGGGATATGCCACCACATTTCACTTACCTAAGGTCTCCAAAATAACCATAACAAAGCTTCTTAAGTCAAAAGGCTGGAATGCTTTCAAGAATTCAGAAAGGTTCACCATCTTGAACAAACACAATTTTTTAGCTGATAGTAATGACTGTCACAGCGTCTTTGAAACTGGGAGGGACATCTGGGCATTGTTGATTCCAAGCCACCTGCTCAAAGCAAAGTTGGCCACAACAAGTTGATCAAGGCCTTATACAGTTGGACTTTGAATGACACCAAGAACAGGAACTTTGCAGCATCTCTGGGTAAGCTGTAAACACTCACAGTAAAAACATGTTTTCTAATGTGAAAGTAGACTTTCCTGTGTTTCAGCTTGCACCTCCTCCTTCTTGATCTGTCACTGAACACTACAAAGAAGACACAAGGTAGCAGCATGGCTTATGAGCTGCTGACTTTTATAGAAACACACAGGGGTTCTGTGGCATTTACTGAACTCTAAACTGCTTAGGAGACAACAGTACTTGGTACTCAGTTTCCCTAGTAAGGAATGGGGTTTTCTGGCTTACAGTTACAGCTGAGTTTTCTTACACAGAGGAGCTCATTTGCAGGGATACTGAGCTTGCATCTTGCTTCTGCAAGATGGAAACCATCAGCCTATGCAGAGTTCAGAACTCTAACCTCCAATTTCATAAATGCACAAAATCTTTCTTTCTCTTCTTGTAGCATCAAAATAGGGCTCCCTCAAGTACCCATTTGGTAAAAACAAAGATTATTCATTTGTCAGCCTGAATTAGCTTGACTAGAGCAAGTTTAGAAATCAGTGCAGACAAATGAAGAGACAGTGGAATGCATGTCAGTATAGTTTTCAAAGCTAATGAGAACCTACAAACAAAGGCACAGCTTTACCACCTGCTCAGAGGCTGGTGTTACCCCACCTTCACACTGCTGCTACCCTAAACTGTCAGAGAGGTAACACAAGCCATTTGACAAAGCCAGGGAAGCACCTCTTTGCAAAGTGATTTGCTACTTCACTGAGATGGGCTTTAAACAAGGTTGTTGGGAAAACTGAAAATACCTGAAGAGAAGTGGAGGCCTGAGGGGAAATGGAGAGGCACATAGAGAAAAACATATAGATGGAGGCACTGTTGCTACTGCTATGGAACCTTGAGACTCATTGCAAGTGTCTGCACACCTCATGGGAAACAAGCCAGAGAAATTAGACTGCCTTTGAGCAGTTCCAGAGCTGTGGTCTCATTAGGATCACAGACATATGATGGGGTATGACTCATGAATAGAGTGGTGCAACAGATGGATACAGGCCCTTTAGCATGGATGGGACAGGAAGACAAGCAGGAGGGGCTGAATTTAGTGCAATGGAGCAGTAAACATGCATAGAATTTTCTGTTGGAGCAAAGAGCAAGCTGGTCAAGGACAGATCAACATGGGTGATGTCAAAGTGAACATCTTCTACAGACCACAAACCTTCTAAAGCCTCACAAAGCCTTATTCTAAAAACTAAAAATCAGTTGAATAGAAGAACTACAGATCTGGACTTCAAACATATCAGGTTTTAACTTCTTCTGGAATCTGATTGGTGGGGGGACATGAAAAAAAAAGCCCTGTATAACCTCTTCTGTATAGCCTAGAAAAGCTAGCTCATCTTCAAGGACAGCAGTCCTTTCCAATGTGCAGACAGTCTAGCAGTCATGGGAGATGGCCAGCATAGATGAACAGGGAACACATGTCTGAACTTAAATGCAAAAATGAAATACACAGAAGGCAGCAGTGGGAAGCAGTGACCTGAGAGAACCACAGAGAATATTACTCAAGCATACAGGTTTGAAATGAAAGCCAGAAGTTGAAACTGGAGTTGAAATTAGAAAAGAATGCAAAAGGCAACAAGTAGATTTCTGTAGGTACACATGCAGCAAAAGCAAGACAGACAAAAATGTAATCTCACTTTTCAATAGGCAAGGGATCTAGTGATAAATGATGTGGAAAAGACTTAACACCACTTCTTTCTCAGTTTTACTGACAAGATGTGCTCTGAGGCTCACCAGGTCCCCAAACCTGGCAGAAGTCTGTAGGAATTAAACTATTAGCCCCAGCAGAGAGAAACTGACTTAGAAATCACACACTCCAAATTTTGACACACCAAAGTCAGTGTGAAGACATCAAAGCATCTAAATCTACTGAGAGAGCTAAATAAGATCATTACAGGACTATTCTTTGTATTCAAAGGCCCATGATTACTGAGAAATGTTTCTGATGATTAAAAAAGAGCAAAAATAAAAAGCCATACACATCCTAAAAAAAAATAAGGCAAGAAAGTATAGACAATATTAACTCAACTTTAGAAGGATCACATTATCATGTATCACATGAAGTGAGCTTGAGGACAGTATTCAGGATCTTATCTAAAATTTACTAATCTCAGTAAATCTAAGAGTCTGGAAAACTAATGCCAAGATCTGAGTATAAGACATGGAGTCACACCCATTCTGACACACAAAACCCAGCTCCTCCCCTTGCCTCAGATCTGAGTTTCCCTAACTGGGAACCACATGATTTATTTGGCATCAGACCACAGAAAAAATGAACACATGAACAACAAAGAGGTTTGAACTCAAGTTTGGATTCAAATCCAAGCTGACATCACATACAGAGATAATCATAACTTTAGACATTTACTTGCTCTTCACTGAAAGAGTCTCCATCTCTTCTGATATATGCCATTACTGGGATATGTGCCACAGATGTGCTTAACCTTCATTGGTTGAATCCCACAGTTAATGCTTGCCTAGATAAATTCCACATCAAATTTCCTTCCTCTGACAGTTCTTTGTACTCCATGAAGTCATAATGAAATGTTAATCCTCTGCATATTCTCAATGCTGACAGATTCTGAACTGTAGCATGAAAATCATATGACAGACTTGGATTTCACCATGTACAAGACATTCCTCTTTTACATAGCTTTCAGTCTAGTTGGCAGCTTATTCCCTCGATGCCTAGAAAGTTTTGCATTGCTCCTTGGCTGCCTGAACTCCTGGGCTGACTTTAGCCCAGTATGTTGGCTTACTTATATGGGTTAATTAATTTTTTTTAAAAAAACTATGTAGGATGCAAATCTCAATGTTTTTCTTCTACCAGTAAGACAAAGAAAAGTTACACACAGTAACTAAATCTTACAAGTCTGTTATTTCCTAAAAACTACAAAAGTGTTACTTATGCATGTAAGTAAAACTTCAAATATTTGTCAACACTTCATTAAGAAAGAAATATTAGGTTGATTTAGCCATCCAAATCTCATTTTATAATTTTTTTAAAATGAATCTGTTCTTTTATTTATGTTGCTTAACTTAAGGTTACCATCTGCTCTACTTTCTTGACTGAAACGAGGTTTATCTTGCCTTCCCAGGGGTAAAAATAATTTGCTGCATTGTATGCAGTTTCCTTAAGCATCAGGATAATTTGATTCCTTGTGTTCACATGTAAAGGTTTCCTGAGAAAATGTTTAGACTTTTCTTCAGTCCTAAGTACAATACTACAGATCCCTCAGATTCCATTTCATATCTAAACATGTTTTTACAGTTTGTTCAAGTTTGTTTATACTTAATTTCTGAAATACGATGGGGATAGGTCTTTTAAAAGTCAAGAATAATCTGTCAAAATCCTTAGAAGTTCATGTCTGTATCCTGAAGGGAGAAATAGTATGCCTTATCTCAACTTCAGAACAAGTAACAACACCATCTCAATGACTTGTTTTGTTTTTTTTTATCTATTATGTTACAAGTTATGAAAATGAAGGCAAGAAGGTAATTTGGTGGTATAATACATAAAACAGGAGGATGAAATTTCAGTGACTTATGAGTCCATTGATGGCTTTGTCAAGAAATAATGAATTCAGGAACCTATTTTAGTTAGATAATTCCCTATTCCAGTCTACTGCAGAAACAGTAAACCAGGTTTCTTGCATTATTTGTAGTGTGAAGGGCTTCAGCAGTTCAATCAGGCTTCAGGCCTGCCAACAAAGCTGCAGTTCATAGTCAAGCTCAGATTAGCTTGTATGAGGAGAAAACATTTAAAAAAATGATGAATAAATTAGTGTGACAGCTTTAAAATATTGTTTTCTTTTCCTTTCTTCCCTCAAGAAAGAGCAAACTATTCTGCCCAAGCCTTAGGAAACAAAACTATATTATCTGTGAAATACAATCATAGCTAATAGGAATTTTTCAATTATGGAACAACTCTTTACAAATATGTATTACCAAAAAATTAGTCCATGACATTGGCTTTGCACAGAAAACCCCTATATGCTTTGGTCAGAAGAGGGTTTCCTTCTTCCAAGAGTGAGACCCTGACCCTGGGAGCACTGTGTGTGACTGCTACTGCTACTTATTCCCCCTACCTCCATCATCACTTGTAGGCTATCTAGCCTTTATGTAAAGTACAAGGATTAGACTTTGTTTACTCATGTCCCATATCAAGCATTTGAAGGGAAAAAAAAAAAACAAACCAAAAACCTATCACATATTGAAATGTACTGTTAATTCAACATGTAATCCTTGCCCATCCTCTTGCAGAGATCCTGTGGAGACAGCAGCGCAGCACAAAAATCATTGCAAGATCAGTGAGTTGAAGCAATTGTTTCTTTTTAAGCTTCACTCCTGTCATATATTTTGGATAGAGGGGACAAAGTATTTCTGTTAAATATAGCTGTTTCTTTGAGTTGCCTTGTGGTCTACAATGGCAATCAGTTTCTGTGTCAAACTCCATGCTGCATCTTCACCACTCTGTCAAGGTTTGAAGATGAGATTTAGCAAGTGCTAGGTCTCTTGCTGTTTTCTGGAAGACATGCTGCTCCTAGGGAACTTTCATTTAAACTATTGCAAGGCTTCACTCCAGGCTCTACTAAGGAGCATAGGGTGAAGCATAAGGTTACGGAAATGAGAATTTAACTTTCAACATATAATCACAATTTTAATAGGTGGTTTCACCTCAGACATATAATGACAAGAATTTTGATTGTAACAAACTCGTTTATAGTCAATTCAGAAACCTTGAACTGTGTTCCTTAATCATAATGGGGGATTTTTTGTTTGTTTTGGAGTTTGTTTGTTTGTGGTTTTGGTTTGGTTTGTTTGGATTTTTTTTTTACATTTTATTATAGTTGCCTAGTGGAAATAGTTTTTTAGCTAGACCTGAAATCTATTCAGATGGGAAACATTATGCATTCTGACAGGGAGTTCTGCAATTAGCCTTACGTCACTCTTGCAGTTTAGCACTGAAAATAAGCTAGAGCTTCTACCTCTCGGTAATCTTTTTATGGTAAAGAACTGGAACGTGAGCAAGGAGGAAATATCCATTTTCTTTCATTAATTAATATATTTTGTCACCTGAAAGTGAGTTGTATATTATTTCACACTTATCAACTAAAGAAATTTATACACTGCTATCATTATTCAGGCTCATATGACTCTCATCAGTTCACTTTTTATGCAGACCCTTTTTGAGATTTGTTTGTGGTCATTTTTGGTAACTACACTATGGTAATGACACATGAGAAGTAATAAAATAAACCTGCATAATAAAAAGACAAAATTTCACTTATGCAGTAATGTATTCCTGGAGAAAAACCTGTCATTTTAGCTGTTTATTCTTTTAAACAAAAACTATTTTTTAAATATTTGTTCTAATTATAGAATTTATGGATAGAAGAATCAGAAAAGATTTCTTATTAAATCATAGTTATGGTGAACAGAAGATATTAAAATTCCATAAACTAAGTGTAATTTGAACTTCAATAAAAACCCAAATTAAAAATTAAAATGTAAAGCATCAATGTAAGCAGAGGCTTACTGTTTCAATGTGAGAGATTACAAGGTACACATGGATCTTCTATGCATGCCAGAGCCAGTCTAACCAAAAGAACGCAGGATCTATTTCCAGAAACTAAAAGAGTATTGCCTAGCTTCTACAATGGACCTGATGCAGAGGATCTAGCCATACACGCCCTTTTTAAACAGTGGAGATAATGACATTTGAATGAATTACATGAAAGCAAAGTGTTCGTTCATGAAGAAAGAAACCAGCTCCAGCATTGTCATGCTCTAGCATGACAATATGTCAGCATTATCTCACCAGATACACATACTGTAAGACTACCAGCTAACTTAACTATGGAGTATTTCAACTTCCTCCATTGAAGCTGGTCCTGTGTACAAAAAGATCAGGGGTACAGGAGGAAAACATAAAAGCACATATCTGAATTACATGGTCAAGTTTGTACTGGGTGGAATGAAAGTAAAATTTTTGTATAAGTGTAATGAAACACTGTATTTAAAAAGAGAACTATGATTTAATACAACTTTCCAAAAGTAAAAATTAAATTAACAAATATAAGACAACTTGTCTATCTACTTGTCTACAGGGACGTAGTGTGTACCAACTACTGCCAAATTTATTGTTTAAATTCTTATTACAACAGCCTACAAAGCAAAATAATATATTTACTGTCTCTGAGGGACATCTGAAGCTCAATTATCAAATTTCTTAAATTAAAAAACCTGGCAACATATAAAACTTAGTCTTGCTGCCTTGGATGAGAAAACACCTTCAAATAAAATCTATTGGATTATAAACAGGCATGTTAAACATTATTGCCTTAAGTTAATATAATCTAAGAAAAAAATGCAATTCATACATTTGTATGAGGCTTAGAAGCTGGAATATACTGAATAGATTGTATGAAGTTTTTTGTCGTGTTTCACTGCATTTACCTCACACAACTGGCTTGACCTAATTTCTGACAAACTCCTATTTGAAATGTAATTGCTCTACAAGACAAATCATCAGGCAGTTACTTTTGAATCATTATTCAGGCACAACAACAAAAACCTCTGCGCTTCTAATTTGCCCAAGAGAAAGAGTACAGAGTTTCAAGCACTCAGAAAAGTACTTTAAATGTAGGGAAAAAGTAAAAGCAAAGGTAGGATAATAGGAAAAATCACAAAAGCTTGATTAAAAAGCTCATTTAATACTGCTTACCTTTAAACCATATATATCTAGCACACTAGCTACCTAAGATTTTTATCACCGGCTAATTTGATCATGTTTGAATGATTTTCAATAAAGAAATGGTTTAACAGCAGCAAACACTGTACAGGTCATAGTCATTGCCCCTTCTTTGTGATGAGAATTCACATCAATAAAAATGCCACTGTTAAAATTGTGCTCCTGCCTCATGTTAATCATCGTATTTTCAATGGCTTTTTTTTTTGTATCCTGAAGACTGAAACATTTTGTAAGATTTCATCTGCTTTCAAGAAGAATTCATAAAAGTACCTAAGAGAGGTACTGTGCTTTTCATCCACCCTTCCTAGAGATACTGCCTTCTAAACCATCCTGTTTTACCATTCAATGTACCTTTCCCTGATCTCCTCTGACATCATGCCTTGATGCCCTTGAGGATCTAAAACATCATCATTATTTGAAGAGGTGTTATTTTCCTCTTTCTATCTCTTGTCAGAGCATCTGGAGTAATGTCAAGACTGCAAAGAAGTCCAGAATTATAGGTGTCTAATAAAATAAAACTTATGGCACTTATTTCGCACTCTAGGATTTGGTATCAGGGGGTATGTGGACCCTCTTTCCTAATAGATACTGATCTTTCACAGCAGAGATAGAGGATAGAGAGTGCCAGAGCAGGACAGTTTAACCTTTTTGTCTACAAAGAAACACAGGATTATTGAAAGGCCTGCAGAAGACAATTAGCCTTTCTTTGTGATCTCTTTCTGTTTTAAAGGAATCTACTCACTTGATGCAGTCTTTTACATATGACATGACACAAACATATGCAAACATATGTATATTTCAAGTGGATACATATGCATTCACAGGAATACTGTACACAATTAAAATATTTTTGTTTTGTCACAAATACTGCTAGGATTTGTCTATGTTTAAGCCATTGTTCCTACTATATCCTTTAGGAACAGCTGCAATTATCAAATGTACCAACTTGTAAACAAACAGCTGAGCCTTTAAAATATTCACAATATAGAATAAATATGTTTTGAACACTCCATTCCTTTTACCAGAAATCCTCACTGTGATTCTACTGTATTATCTAGACACAAAACTGGTGGAAAAGAATCAAGCTGTATACCTGTGACCTAGAAACACAACACTGCAAAACACTTTCCTTTAAAAGCATTCTTCACTTTTACATCCATTGAAATATAACAAAATGAAGAGTTATTTGGTCAAGCAAACCTTTTTTCCTCCATGAAACATTTGTTGTTTTATTCTACGTGTAGAATGTGAATATACTTAGTGAGTCTTTGTACATACCAGCCCCTGAAAGAAAAAGAATGATTTCTGCCTGTTTGGAAAGCAAATTTATATTGAACTAAAATATTCCAAATCTTCAGCACAATATCAAAAAGTGATGCAAGAAATTTCATAGTTATAACACCAACTTTTATGAGTCAGAGTTACAACATGAAACACACTGAATCCAATTCAGGAAAAATACACCAAAGTAGTTTACATATTTACACGGTCCTCTTGGTTTGGATAGTTATGATCAAAATGCCATATTTTTTCTCCATCGTCATCTTCTTTCATGGCAAATCATAAGCTTATTGAATTCTTTAGCCACATCAGAGCCTAAAATTTAGGCAGTGAGATACTGATCAATATACCTTGTGCCTCTTGCGTTCCATTCCCAGTGGCCATCTACACATGCTTATTGATGGATCGAATTACCTTGACTTCACAATTCCATTCTATTTTCAAGTTTAACATTTCTAATCTATCTTTTGTTTTATATGTAATCTTTTTTTCCCTATTCTTTAGTTTGTTTTTATATAAATCATTGCCTTACCTTTACTTCATCTAGAGCAGATTTTTTTTTTTTTTTTTCCTGACACCCCAGCAAAGGAGATGAACCACTGCTATTTTCATTTTACAGATGGAAAAATAAAAGAACCTGCCTGAAACCAGAAAGTAAGCTGGTAGCACTATATGGATTGCCTCCTAGCTGTGTGATACAGCCTCCAGTCCCTCAGCGATACTAATTTTATTTGAAGGGTCACTGCCAAGCAACAGTCCTGAGAGCAGGAAATTATGACCTGTCAACTGTGACCACCAGACAAACCCAAATGTATCAGAGCACAAGTAAAAGACCACTCACATTGTTATAAATGGAGACCACCACAAAAAAAATGCTTGCTGTGCATTGTAAATCACATAGCTCTACAGGCTGGGACAGAAAAAACTTGAAATATGTGTGGACTTGGTAGTTTCCAGATAGCTTTAATTAAACTCATGAGTGCAGCTGACCCAGATTTTTGCAGTTGCATTCAATGATTTGTCATAGACTTATAATTTTGGTTTTACAGTTTACAATTTACAAATTTTGGTTTTTATTCTTGCTCAAGGGTTACAATGAAAAGATCCCAGTTAGGAATCTATAATACAGCCAGTTCTAAAGATATTTTATAATTCTCATATATTAAATGGTCTGAAAGACTGGGGGTTTGATTGATACCTTAGAGACTGAATTGCAAATTATCTTAATTTTCTATGGTGGATATGTCTTACATACTTATGATATCACTGAAAAATGGAAAAGTACAGGAACTTGAAGAATAATAATTTTAAGATCTTTTGCACATTGTATCACCTTCATGTTTCATTGTCATTTCACCTTTCATTGTCCTTTCACCTTTTCATTGTCAAAGCCTGCAGATGTTGAGTTGGAGTCAAAGTGTAATTTTTCTTGTTTGTATATTTAATGTAAACTGTAATAGTTCAACAGTTACTTCCAAGTAATATACAAAATGTGCTCAAGCAACAAAATATTCACAGTCATGAAGAATTACAATATTGGGCTTTTGAGGTTGGTTTTTCTTTTTCTGTTTGGTTGGTTGTAGATTTTTCTGAGAGGAACTGGACAAGTAATATTGTTTAATCACTGGTAAATATAGTTCTTAGCATATCTTTTCTCTGTAAGCAACTCAAGGACTGAAGATTATGCTGCAGTGGAATTAGTGGGTATTTTCAATTGGTTTCAAATGTGCCTTGATTTTATCCCAGGAATTTCAAATCTATTTGAAACACATTGAGATGGAATCTATTTAACTATATCAAACATTCATACAACTTCCTGTATAACCAATGGAAGCATAGGGATTACAGATATTTCTTTTTTCCTGATTCATTTTTAGAATGACCTTAGGCTGATTAGGTTCTTAGATATTTCAGCTAAGGGCCTGAAGATAGGTTTTCCAGGAAAGTGACTCACTTTACCCTTAGGAACAGAAAAGATAAAGGAGACTTGTGGATTGTCAAAGAGAGGAAAGCATTTCAGTTGTTGTTTGAAGGTTGTCTTAGAATTCTTGGAGTACTTTTGTTACTTCAAAAAACATCAACTTTAAAAAATAAAACTTTAATAAGTTTATATTTTGTAGTTAATATTTTGTTCACATGTCTGATGACTGATGGCTGGGCATGTGAATATGAAACTGTAGAGGACTGTTGGAATGCCAGCTGATAAAAGTATGCCTTAAAGAAAAGAGATCATGTTAAATGTGATGTGATACTTGTGTAAACAGACTGAGTGGCCACTCGAAGAGGCATCCTGGTTTGAAAGCATGTTTGCAGGGATGTGTTTGTCTGAATACGTAACATTTGTTTCTTTATGTAACAGTAGGCAATTCGTTTCACTTAAGTCTCAAATAGACTATAGATCAAAGTGTGTGACTGTTTATCCAATCTTGCTTTGCAAGAAAAAAGATCCAATTTTCAGTATTTTTACCAAATCTGTGTGTGTATGCGTGTGAGCAAGGATATTTCTTTGGTTTTCACAAATAAACATCTGAAATTTCAGTTCAGTAGACAAGACTCTCTCTGGCAATCTGTATACCAGAAGCTATGATGGTATGCCACAGGTTATATCTACACATGGAATTAAACAGATCTTGAAATACTTTTTATTTTCTTGTAGTAGTATAGGAAGGTCTTAAACTCCAAAGGTAAATAGTGTCATAACAATTTTCTTTAAATTGACATGATTCCACTATAAAACTTCCACCAATGACATAGTTATGATCTTGCAGTGACTTGAATCCTGCAGTGTCTGTAGTTCCTTATCTGTGGAGGAAAAGTGAAAGAGGAAGAAGCAGCTAATAAGCAGCAAGAGAGTATTTTTCCCCATCCGGACAGACCATTTATTTATTTCTATGTTCTTTTACTTTGCATGACAGAGAGAAACATAGTCTTGCATGGGTAAGTGGGAATAATTGAAATTTAAATATCTGAAAAATTAGATACATAAATTTTCTTTTAATTTCTGAAAGAGAAATAAATGTATCAAAATAGAAATTCATATGTCCTTGGGCGCATTTTTTATGATAAATTGCATTGTCCTTTAAGAATTCACTTTTCATTGAGTCTTTACTCAATGAACCAAGACCAAAGATCTTAAATATTAAAGACAAATTTCAAATTATTATGGTAGGAAAAATTAACCTTCCCCAAGAACTTCTCTACTGACTGGCACTGATGTTCTGCCCCCTAACAAACAACCGACAGAGCCTTCAGATGTCTACTTGTACCACTTGCCTGAGGACCTATTATCTTTAAAGTTATCATTTTACTAGAATTGCAGAGGATGTGAGAATCAGAGGAATGCAGAATGAATTCCCAAGCCAATTACAAGCAGTGGCAGCAGGATTACTGGATAATCACTCTAGAAGAAAATCTGCTCATGTGTGTTATTAATAGACTACCTATACAGAAGTTAGATAAATTATATTTCCTTATTAAAACAAGCAAATAATACCCCCAAACAAACAAGAAAAAAATAACCCAATCCCTAAAGAGGTTATAAACTTATTTGAAGAAGGGAAAAATTCCTATGAAAAATCTTGCTGTCTGTAGTAAAACCTGAGAGCTCGCAATACATACAGTACAATCCATTTCATATTCAGGAAGGTAAACCTAGAAAAAAAAGTTATTATAATAATATATTGCTATGTATGTTTTTCAGCTCCAGATAAGTTTAATCAGACTTTTATTTGTATTCTCAGAAAAGACCATGAATAATCAAAAAGACAAGGAGAAATCGCAAGGAGAAACAAAAACTGAAGGTCCTAGAAGATAGGCTAAAAATTATAGTTTTCTGAAAATACAGCTCAGATTTCAGTATAATGAGAATAGGAGTGAAAGAGGTTCTCACTGGATAGCAATACAGTCAGGACAAGATGCAACTGAGTGACTTTTGAAGAGGGCTATCTCAAGGCACTGTAAATGATGAGCAGTAAAGTGATTAGTATCAAGTCTCAATGTCATTTTCTGATTTTACTGGATTAAGACTGCATTTTCTGATTTCTTTTTGACCTTATTTCAAAGGTTACAATCAAGAAGTGAACTTTGTATTCTATTGTACAGCTGAATGTTTGGTTAGTTTGTTTTTATTCTTTTAAAACCCATCTGTATTTTAAAGTAAACTCATGGCTAACTGATAACCCGGATGTCTTTTTTGCATCCATTGAGTCTCTTCCAGTCAGGGATAGCATGGTAGGGATTTGGATGTTGCAGGTTCCCTCAGGGAGAGCTTTTCTATGCATGTGAAAACTAGCTGAGCTGTATTTCTTGCTAAACCTTGTTTTGTTTCAGACTGTTGATAATACTTGTCCTAGATATAAAAGAGAAATTCCCCCCAGTGAACCTGTTCTAACAAACATCAGGCAGTTGAGAGACAGCCTGTGATATCTAGAAATATCAATAGTTTTGCAGAATCATCAGATATATTAGGAACATTTTTAAAAAAAGTTAAATTTAAAGCTAGTTAAAAGATCAGAAGGTTGATAAAGATAGAATTCCAGATTGTATATTGAAAAAGGAGGAAGGGTATTAGAAAAGGAGGGTTGAAGCCAAGATAAAATAAAATACCTAAAGAAAGAACAAACATAAATTTAATAAAATTAAAACCTATAAAACAAACTCTAGGACAATAAATGCTATCCAATCAGATAAAAAGGGGGAGAAACTGTAGAATATGATTGTTTAAAAGTACTATATGGAACAGGTTTATTACAAGTAGATTTACAAAAATAGCTTCCTGTTTCCTTAGAGCTTGAGAATACATCAGTCCCAGGGGAATGTTTTGGCTTTCATGTTTCCCAACAATTCCTAAGGTAAAGAAAAATGGAAGCAAGAAATGGTGGTTTCATCCTACTCATGTTTAGGTTTAGAAAAATTTTTCCATTCTTCATGAAATAAAATTATATCTGACAAAAACTAGATTCTGGTACTAGACAGCATTAAGGTGTAAAATTTTGTAGATCAAGCTTTCCAAAAAACCCAGCTTCTGTAGTCAAAGAAGAGACTTTGATATAGGTATTCCAGGCAGTAGTCCTAAATATAGGGCTGATAGTTCTATTGTAACTGATAATCAACAGTAGTTTTGACCAGAAATTACATCACTTTTAGAACTGAAAAATCATAGAATAATTTAGGTTAGAAAAAAATATGGAGGTTCTCAGCCATCTCTCTGCTCAAAATACACCTAAATAAATCAAGATACTCTGGTCTGTGATAGTTGAATCTTGAATACCTTTAAGAATAGATATCCTACAACATCTCTGAGTAATCTGTTCCAATATTTGAGCCTGCTTGTGGTGTTTTTTCTTTTCTTTAATATCTAATGATTATTTCCCATGTTACAACTACTACTGCATTATTATATGAGGAGTCCCAGAAGTTGGCTTCATCCCAGACTATGTTTAATCACTGTAAAATTGCATCATATAAGTGTGAAGGATCTATTTTGTTGCTTTCTCATCTTACTTTATTTGTTTGTTAAAGCAAAATAATTTAACATTACATTGTGTAATTTTGAAAAATCCGTATTTCCTAGAGGAAAAACATTTGATTCAAAAGATTATGACCAAATCTAATCAGCATTCAGTATATCCTCCTTTGATTAGCACTGGAATAAGAAATTATCTGAATAGCCATTAAACTGATGATTTGATGTTCTAAGAACTCCTAAAGTCTTTATATAGATGATTTCTTTCCTATTGAATTTTAAAACGCAGATAGCTCCACAGGGAAAATGGAAGAGCATAGATTTCAATTGAAAAACTACTGTTCTTTGTGGTTTTTTCCCTAAGAAATAGGCAGAATTTCCTGTACATTGATATTGCTCAAGAATGGAAAGAAAGACCCATGAGGGATGATTGCAGAAATAGACAGTAACATTTAAATAAACAAACTACTTTGAATCACCAGAATTTACTGTAACAATAAATATTTTCTTGTCATCATTGTCTCTTAGGCACTGAATGTAATTGTAAACTGAAAAATAGCCCACAAAAGGTTCAGGAAAGGTTCAGTAGCACAGGTAAAAAAAAAAACAAAAAAACACACCAGTAGAAATTCTAATGTATCAATTTCTTATGCATCTTTATGATGTTCTCTGCATTGTGACAAAAATATATGTAGATTTTCTACAATACAGACTACTTTAGGATTATATTTATTAGAAGTTAAAATAAATTAAGGTTAAAAACAGAGGAAAAATATTTTAAATATTTAAAAAATATTTTCCAATATAAACAAGATGCATTTACTTTCAAATCTGAGTACTTCAGGATGGAAGTAAACAGTGAATTTATTCTTTTTTTATTTAAAAAGAGAACAACATGTGTTTTATAATATTTTAAAGTGTTTTATAATATTTTCTTGAGTCTTGCATTTCAGATATATTTAGACCAAGAAAGAAATGGTATCACGCAGAAATTAGAAGAAACTTTTAACTCAGATGCTACTTCTAAAAACCAATTTGCTTTATTGTTTGAAGATACAGCTCCATCCTTGTTTCAGTATTTCAGTATTAATTCTGAACATTCAGGTATATGCTAGTGCAAAAGTAATGCATATTTCATCCAAAATCAATTTTTAGGAAGTAGAAAGGGCTAGATACTTCTTAAGAGCACCAGGAGCTGAGGGTGCCCAAGAGAGTTGGCAGAACAGGTCCTCGTGTCATGAATGGAGCAATGTACTTCAATCCTAATAGAGAAACGACAGTATATCTTATTGATATAAAACAGTGAGCTATCAAAATTCAATGGTAAATGTGACAGTGGTTGAACAGGATTCCGTGACAAGATAGACTGGATAGATATCTGCATAGAGGACAGGGTTGGATAAAGCAGGAAGAGCCTCCTGTTGAGTCATGATGTCCAGAAAAGACTTCCCTGTGCTCTTAACTCCATCTAAGAGAGGGGTTTAGGTGTAACTGGATGCAGTCCTAGTCCTACATTTGGTCAGCAGTTTACTTGTAAATGATTATATGCACACAATCAATCATTATATCACTCAGCTAATATTTCAAAGTTTAGCACACTATTAATCACTGCCATTTTTTTTTTTTTAATTTTAATCACTTGTTGCAGAAAGGAACATCTCAGGCTCGAGGAGGAACCTTAAAAGGTGTCCTTATTCAAGGGGAGATCCTGGCATGCAGCCCATTGCGGTGCAGGAGATCTCAAGGGCTCTGGGCTGTCCGCTATTTATGGAGTAGGATGATTGATTTATACTCATATTACCATACTAACAAGACATCTGGGTCACCATTCCTGACAGCCCTTGGCTACCCTGTTGCCATCTGTCCCCCAAAACCCAGAGTGAACTGAATAGAGCCATCCTAACCACTGCTGTTGGTTCTGGTTTAAGCAGGCAGGAGGATGTGAGGGCCTGAGAGTCCAGTGTCAGCCAGCACCTCCCCAGCAGGGCACAGCCAGGCTCCAGTTCAGCACAGGTCCCTCATGGTGGCAACAGAGCTCTGATTTTGGGGCTCCAGGACATGCAAGGGAATGCCTGTTTCTGAGCAGAGTTCAATGCACTTCCAGCATAGGTCTGGAGGGGCCTCATGAACCCGTCGAGGAACTGAGCTGGAGCCTTTGGACACATCGGGGTGTCTGGAAGCCTGCAGGTAAGGCTGATCAGGCCTGTTAAATCTTATTAATTCCCTAACATCAGCTTTAAAATGTTAATGCATCATGATGACAAGTTTGCTATTAGTTTGAAACTACTTCAATTATGATAGACTTTGAAGGCAGAAGACCCCTGAACTAGCTGAGAAAGTCAAAAGAATCATTACTCTTCATCAGCCAGGCATAAAACTGATATGAATCCCCTTATTACATAACAAAAAAATGTTAAAATATATAATTTCCATGCTTAATAAATTTGATAAAACCTATAGAAAGTGATCTTAGGTTGATAAACCATTGCAATTTTACTCTATAATCTCCGTAGAAGAAAGTATGCAGGAAATTCTGAATAAAATATAAGGTAAATGTATAATTTAATCTTTTTTCCTCTCTGCCTGGTTGTAAGACAAATCTCCAAGATCCTAGATAAGCACAATTTATTTTTTATGGTAAAAAGATAATGGTCTTAAAAGATTTGTTAAAATTCAGAAGATTGATCAGTTATATGATTCAGGTATATGACCAGTTTTAACTGATCAAGGGAGTCTCAAAAATCATTAACTGGGAGGTAAAAGTGTAGGGTTTTTTTAGTCAGGTGTGTACTTTTCCTTACCTATAATTTTCATATCTCAACTTTCAATCTCAACTTTTTGTCCATAAGCCTTCAGAAGATTTTTGAATACAATAAAATTTTCTTCAGTAAAAAATGTAGATAGAGACAAGCTAATATGTTTGACAATACTTAAACAAAATAAAGTCAGGTGACTCCTTGGGTCGGGGGAGAAGTATATTTGCAGACTTGTACTGTGAACTGCTTCAACAAGAATTCTTTTTTTTTTTTTTTCCTATAAAGAGTGCATAAAAAATGTCTTTTGACCTATTATTTTTTGGGGAAGGTTAGTTAGACTGGGGAGATTATGAGTGAGGGGAGTTTTTTTAGAGAAAAGGTATCTTTGTGTTCTGGGCTACATTTACTGACAGTATCACTTGTAGGACAGAGACAAGGAAGTAACTGACTTTAGAAAAAGTTAATTTATCGGTACTGACGTGGACTGTTAAAGCTGTTTAAGGCAGTTGAGCACGAAGTCAAAATTGGAACATATTCAAAAGAAAAAAGAGAAAAAAAAAGAATGAGAAGAAATCTGAAGTATTTCCATTTGGGAAAATAGAGTGATATCTGATGGCATAAGTTAATAGTGACAACTTGTCAAACTGACCAATAAGGATGTGGATACTGTTTGATTCCAAAGTAGATGGCATTAATAAAATACATAATCCTGCTGAGTCAAGCACACAGGGGAACACAGTAGCAGATCTCAGCTGTTATCCTCTAGGTTTCTCTCTCTCCTGGTACTATTATATGCAATAGCTTCTTAAACTTTTCTGTGTTACTGTATCAAATATTTATATTTTTTAAATATTTCTGAAAGGTGTATAATTCAAAAGCTAGAATTAATCATCAGTTATAATAGGAACCAGTAGATGACAACTGCCATGGTAAAACTAGAATTCTAAAGGGCTTTAAAAATTTTAGCAGGAACTTCTGAAGAAAAGAACACAATCTGGATGTAAAAAAAAGGCAATGAGACATGGAGAAATTAAAATAAGGATTTATTTCAACCAAAGCCTAAATTTGTCAATTATAATTATCCAAATGGTTATTTTTGTCCTCATGCTTTAGTTATCTGAAGAAGAGAATTAGCTTTGGAGATACATGTACCTTGTCATTGACTAAGCAGATACCAAGGATAAGGTACATAACATTAAATGAAATAAATCTGATACTCAGTGTTTTTCCCTATTTACCCAAGAAATCAGTGGAGTGACTGAAAAGGGGTGGTTACCTTTCTTATGTGTTTTGGCACAGGTTACATCATGGATTATGCTTTTTATTTGCAATAGTACCTGTACATTGAAATCTTGACTGCTTCATAGAACTGTCACAAACATGAAATTATGTATATGAAAGGACATTACTTTCTGACAATTCAGCCTGTCTGCCTGTAAATCAAAGAAAAAGTTTTCACAGACATCAGATTAACAAATTACTGGATAATCCCATATGTTTTAAATAACTATAGATAGACCTAGAAGGGATGTACGCAGTTCTGGCTGGATATATCAAGCATTGAAAGCTTACAAAAGTTTTAGACACAAAATAAATCTTTTTACAAGTTCTATAAATTGTGTTTTGTTGTTGCTATTATTATTCATCTGGTTTACCTCTACACTTTTTAATCTGTCCAAGAGAACTAGTGCTAAATTAAGATAAGAAAAGCTATTTTCACGGCTTCTTAAACCAGCTGGCACCAGAAGAAAAGCCTGGTCTCTCAAGTTTTCGAGATTCAATTTTTGTGGACCTCAGGGATTCAGACAGCTCCAAGAGCTCAGTTTAGTCACAGAATCACAGAATATTGTGAGCTGGAAGGGACCAACAAGGATCGAGTCCAACTCTTCAGTGAATGGCCCATGCAGAGATCAAAACCACAACCTTGGAGTTACAAACACTATTGTACATATATGAATTTAAATTAAAGCCTTTAACCTTTTAAAATTTTGCTTATTACAAATTCCTATTTATATTTGTAAATCCATTTTCTATGTACAATCAAGCAAGTGTTGCTTTTTTTGTCTTAAAGTTTTGTTGAAAATTTTAAAATACTATGAGTTTTGCTAAAAAAAAAAAATCAATACATATATCAACTAGAAGCTCAGATAACTTAGTAATAAATAGAAAAAAATTAAGAGCTTTTCCTGTCCAGCCTATAGACAGAGGAAAAAACTCAAAACTGCTTGTATACAAAAGTAAGCAAAAACTAAGTAGTGAAGTATGATAAAAGAGCACAGAGCAATCTTTCTCAAAACAAATGTAGTTTACAAACAAAACCTCAACACAACTGTTATCATCTTGTATTTTTTTATTAGAATACATAGAAAACAGTTAATAAACTTTGACTTGATGCTTTAAAAAGCAGTTTATAAATTGGTGGAAAATGTTTCCAAGGTAATGCCAGGAAATCCATTATCATACCATTCTCTAAAACTTTAATATTACTAAAAAAATTCCAGCAGTTCTTTTTGAAGTTAATTATAGGATGGTTAAACTTGTAAAAATACAGTCAGAAAGCCAGCAATTACAATCTGACTACATTCTCAATCCAAGTATCTTCTTGTAGATAATGAGACATAATGGCCTGTGATGCTAAGGTTAAACTTTCTGGTCATATCTGACAGCTACCTGTAGAAAGAAAGCAATTAAAGACACTAGCAGTTGGGTAGATTAAGCTAGATCTTAAAAGAAAATACAAATTATTCTTGAAAATGAGAATTAGAGTAGACTCTCTTTTTTTTAGGCTGTGTTTCGACATCAGAAAATCTTGAGATCCAAAGCTGTTGATCATATTTTACCTTGGAATACACACATGAGTTCATGACATAAGAGCAGTTCAGAAGGTGAGTGATATATAAAAATGTTGGGGATTTTTTTGTTTTCCAAATCTTAGATTCATATATTTTGATACACAAGTGCTATTACATATAAATTACAATTTTAGTAACTCACAATTTCATTCTCATTTCTATTCCTCTTTGAAATACTCAGTGATAAACATTCATTCAAAAAATACTTAAACTGATAATTGAGTGCAGTTGTATTGGTTGTTTTTTTAATAAGAAGTCCACATCAATTAAAGAAATGCTGAAGGAAGCTCTGGTTTCTCATAATAAGTAACAAGCCTGAAATCTTTCAGAAGGATTGTGTCTCATCTGTAAATCTGTAATAAACACAACCACCTCTTAGTCCACAGATAAGATCATAGATCTCGAGAGCTGCTTCTGGTCAATAATTTTATTTTAGGCTCAGTTTAAAAATTACAACAGAACGTTAGTTCTTTTAATACTTGTGGTGCTTATAGCATTTAAATTGTTCTTAAGCTTATTGAAAGTGTATGAAACTTCTGTAGCTTTTTTCATAGCAGTTTTCATCATGACTTGTAAGTAGGTAGCATAAACTTCAAATCAGCTTGTTAGGAAAGTAATCAACCTTTAAGAATATATTCCACAACAGTGTGATAAATCATTATTCTTGCATCTCATAGAGATATATTGTGTAGGCTTAGGGAATCTAAAAAGCTTATGGATTGAGTCACATCATTAACTTCAAATGTTTTATTGAGATACTTAGGTTGCTCTTGGCTTCTTAGCAAAAATGGATAGGTACTCTGGGAAATTATGAAGCACAGATAAAATCTAAACCTCTTTCCAAATGAATTTATCTATCTCCATTGCAATCTTATAGCTGGATATCCTCCTTTCTAATGACACAGGTATTTGTGAAGCCCTCTTACAAACTGGATGGGTTTAGGTATGGATATGGAATACAAAGATATTTATTGATTAGCAAAATAAACAGCTATTTGGATGTTTTTTGAATGACTGAGAAATTAATTCTCAGAACACTAGATAAAACCAGAAGATGAAGAACACTTTCCAAAGGTTAATTGCAAAGAAAAAATGACTATTCAATGACCAAGAAAATTTAACACTAATTTCATTTTCAAAGACAACTATGAATTATCTGAAGCGGCAAAGTTTTCTAGATTTACATGATAAAATGTGTCATCTTTACAAAGATTTCTTAAAGCCAAAAATTTACCTTGAAAATGTACTAAGGCATAACACAGTGTGATTATTCAGACTAAAAGTCAAAGTCTGCATGTCTGAGTTCTCATTTATGATTTTTCTTTACTCTTTTTTCATTATTTTGTAAGAGTCTGGCTGCGCTCCTGATATAAAACATATGAAACTCACAGCCTCTGGGTGGCTATAGCCAGGGGTCTGGACACAGAAATTCAGCCTTTTATCTCTCACATTTACAGTCACAACAATCTATGCCTTTTCCTGTGACACAATTCCTCTGCTCCTTTCCAGACCTTCACATGGTCATAGGCATCATTGACACATGAAGAAAACACTTTACCAGCTCTAGACCCATCTGCCTAAGCGTTAAAAGGGATATTTGCTGTGATTTTTCTGTCTGCTTGATCAACCCAGCACATGGCATGACTGTAACTAGCACCAGGCTTTGTCCAAGACCTTGGAAAAGTTCATGGCAACTCTGGAAGTGAGCACAGTGCACCTTTTCCATTTCACCATATATCTTCAAGGTAATTTCATAGCAGGGAGTAGGGGCAGATATAATGAAGTAGTAAAATTGTATAGAAAAGCCTGGAGTTATGGAGGGCAAGTATGACCAAGCTGATTTTTGTCTTTCCTGAATGAACTATTGCTCTGTAGTTAAGTGTAGAGGTCTCAGTGATCTGACTGATAGCTAAGCTGAATGTAATGTTTCCATGTGTGTAAATGAAGGAATAAGGAATTCAGTCCAGTTGTCCAGACATGGCATAATAGTGTAGCTTGAGATACAGTAGGATGTCTTTGCTATATTTCAACTGACACTACCGAAGGGCACACATCTTTTTGTCTGTCAGCCTTGTGAAGGTGATATGTTGAAAAATTAAGAGCATATCAAATACCATGAGATATCTATGTGTGGATGATTGACCCAAATTAAAAATATCTGTTGTGGGGCAAGATCCTAACATGGAAAAAATTACCATCTTCTTCATAGATATGCTTTTGGCCAGTCTGCAATGACTTGACCAAAAGTTGACGAAAATCTTCATGGAAGGCCTTTGCGGTATCTAAATTATGGTCAAAATTAAGCCTGCATTATTCAACTGCTACTTGTTCCCCAGTTCAATCACTTGAGTGGCTCTTAGAATCGATCGGTAATGTTGGAAGGGACCACTGGACATCATCTGATCCAACCTCCCTCCTCAAGCCGGGTCATCCTAGAGTACACAGCATGAGATTATGGTTTTTGAACATCTCCAGTGAGGGAGACTCCACAGCCTCTCTGGACAATCCCTTCCAGAGTGCTTTCACCCACACAGAAAACAAACTCTTTCTCAGATTTAGGTGGGAATTGCTGTGCATCAGTTTCTGTCTGTTGCTCCATGTCCTATTGTTTAACACGACCAAGAAGAGCCTGGTTCCCTCCTCTTGACACCCTCCCTTTAGATACCTACAGACATTGTTGAGGTGCCCTATTGTCACAGCTCGCCCAGGGCCCTGGCGGGCTTTACTGGGTGCCACGACCTTCCCAGGTGAGTCGCCCTGATGGGAACAGCCTCGCTCCTAGGGGCTCAGGCACTCCGGCCGAGTGATTTGCTCTTTTGTGATGGTCGCCTAAGCAACCGAGCCTGTCAGCTCTGTCCCAGGCTCTAGCTGCCTCAGCAGCGTCTCCTAAACGGGGCTTTTCCAGGCGACGCAGGAGAGAACACAAGAGTCAGGATGGTCTCCAGGAGCCTTCTTTATTCTGGAACCAATGACTCTCGAAGACCCCAAAGCTCCTGCGAGCCAGGGTTATATGCACAATGAAGGGGGCAGGGTTTAACAACACAACCAATGAGGATGAGGATTGAAAAAACTAACCAATCAGGGAAAGGATCCAAAAAGGACCAATCCGGGAAGAGAACTTGGACCAATTACAGAAGAGAACAAAGGGCTATAACAACCAATCACAGATAAAGTCATTGGCATACTAGGAAGTGGCTCAGATGGTCTGTTAACTGAACTAACTGCCCTGAGCAACAGAGGGATTGACCAGTTACATCAAAGGCTGGGTGCCCTTCAGCGAAGTGCTGGCAGCACTGCTCCTTCTTCGTTGCCCTCAGGGGCCTCCACACCCTATCAGTCATCTCTTCTTAAGCCTCAACAGGCCAAACTCCCTCAGCCTTTCTTCATAAGAAAGATGTTCCAGTCCCCTAATCATCTTTATGGCCCTCTGCTGGACCCACTCCAGGATCTTCATGTCTCTCTTGACTGAAGAGCCCAGAATTGGACACAGGACTCTGAGGCCTCACCAGGGCTGAGTAGAGAGGCAGAATCACCTCTCTCGACCTGCTAGCAATGCTCTTCTTATTACACCACAGGATAGTGGCTTTCTTGGCCACTAGGGCACACTGCTGGCTCATGGACAGCTTGTGGTCTGCCAGGATTCCCAGCTCTTTTCTGCAGAGCTGCTTTCAGCAGATCATCCCTCAGCCTATGCTGGAGCATGGAGTTATTCTTCCTCATTGCAGAACCCTGCATTTGTCTTTGTTGAATTTCAGACAATTCTTCTCTGTCCATCTCTCCAGCCTGTTAAGTCCTTCTGAAGGGCTACACAGCCCTATGGGATATTGGCCACTCTTCCCAGCTTTATGTCATCAGCAAAATTGCTGAAGAGGCATCTGCCCCTTCCTCCAAGCCACTGATGAATAAGTTCAACAATTCTGAGCCCAGTATTGAACACTGGGGAACATCACTACTGACAGGCATCCAACTAAAATCCGTGCTATTGATTGCAACCCTCTGGGATCTGCTGTTCATCCAGTTCTCAATCCACTCACTCTTCACTCATCCAATCCTTCCTGAGTTTGCCTACAAGGATGTTGTGAGAGACAGTGACAAAAGCTTTTCTGAGGTGGGGGTAGACAATATCCACTTCTCTCCCCTCATCTGTTCAAGTAGTTTTTCCATTGTAGGGGGCAATCAGGTTGGTCAAATACCTTTAGTGAATCCATGCTGGGTAACAAAACAGTATGCCAAATCCATTGAAAAGATGCCCATACGTATGGAATCTGGTATCAGACTGCCCTTTTCAATTTTCTTTGCAACTTTGATTGTCTCATTTCTTGCCCTTCTGCTACACATGGATTCTCAATACGTCTGAAATATGAGGCACATTTCTCTCCAAACTGGCTATTCCAGCCTGAACAACCTGCATGGTATATCAGCTCTTCATTGCCTCTCTGTGCTGCCTATAACTTGTGATATCAATTCTGTTATGTCAGAGCACAGAAACAAGTGGTGCATCTCAAGATATAGGCCAATACACTCTATAGAATTTTTTTCTGTCCAGGGAATTGGAAAAAATAGGATTAGCTGAACTGCCTCAATGGATGCACTAACCTGGTTCCATTTATTCCAGTGACTTCTTGCCAAAGGACTGCACCCTGATAAATGAGAAGGGAACAGTGATAGACTCCTTGCTAAAGAGGCAGAGAGATGGGGCATGTGGATGGTGAGAAGATCATTATATTGAGGGTAATTAAAAAAAAGGTAAGAACAACTGCTCTAAAAAAAATCTAAAAATAACTTTCTGTGGGACATCAGCTCACACAGCACTGAAATTATATTGAGACACCATTATTGGATTTAGCCTTTCATTTTTCATCTCTCTGGACTATGAATTTTAAGTAATATTGGGAATAAAATTTTTGATGCTTGACATTTAATACATCTGATTCTTTTCCACAGGAACAATTGTTCAAAGAACCTAAAAAATATTCCCTTTTCTCAAATGAACTTTGTGAGGATAAATTTATTAATATATATGAAAAGCTTAGAATGTAGGGTTGGGAGCCATAAAAACGGTTTAGGAGAATCTGTTTGTTTTATTCTCTGCTTTGATACTGTAGTTGTAAAGTCTATGAGACTAATTCTAAGCTTGCTCACATGCTCATAAGTCATCCTACTTTTACAGCCATGTAGTTACTGGTGCAAATGAAGATTGAAATTAGGTGTTACCAGCTAAATAATCAGCTCCTCTAAACTGTTGTGGATCAATTCTACACTTCAGACACAAGTGAAACACTACAGTTCATAACAAACAAAAAAAGTGTCCTTAATCATCTTTTCTTTTAAATCACAGATAGCAAAAACTGTCATTGTTACACTCCCCTTTCCCATACTTAACCTTGATTTTATGGTATGGTACACAGTTTATATCAAGGTCAGAAGTTGTGCCACCATGCACTTTTTCTTTCCATGTTCAAATAATGGTTACATAGATAAAGAACAGATTCCTTTTGCATCCCAAATATAAGATAACCTGAGATGCATCACTACAGTGACAAGTCTTGATTTAAAGTTATTTTAAGTCAGAGGGAGTATTGCATTGATTTCAGATTAATTTTGCACCATATGACAAATCTAGGAGTTCGATCTGACTGCACACACTTTGAATAGCCAATGAAGTGTAGGTTAATATTTAGTAATATTTACTCTGTATATGGCGCCAGCAAGGACTGACAGTGGCTTTGATGAAATCTTGGAATTGGTATCAACTTAATATGAAACAAAGATTATTGCTGTCTGTAATCTCACTATAGAATAGTGCCTCTCTATTGATAATTTCATTATTGTTTAATGGAAAACTCAACATTTAGACATGAAAAGTATACTCAACTGACTTAAGATAAATATTAACTTGAATTTCCTTATTTTACAACAACATGGACACTCACTTGTAAAATATATACTTTCCAGTGTCTGTGATCTTCATAGATATTGCATTCTGTGACACTTATTTGTTTTTCTGGTTAGACCATGTCTGTAAAGAGCACTTTGGTGGTACTTTAGAGAACAAAAAACCCCAAATAAATCAGTGAACTAGCAACAACTTGTCAATGAGAAATAATAATTGAGTCAGAATGGTAGCAGTATTTCTGCCCAATTACAATAGTATCTCATGCTCCAGTCTCTATCTGTGGGAAATATATAAAGATTTTTAGTTTTTGTTTTGTTGCTTTAGTTCTTTGGAAACATACAATGAACAAGATATTTCAGTATGTTATACAGTGCAAATAATAATAATAATGCTAAATTCATTAAAGTGGAATGTCTTAAGTGTGAGAAACTTTGAGTGTTCAGGATACTAAGGAAGCTAAAATTCATTATATTCACAGTATTTTATTAAAATTATTGTTTTCCTTTTGATGTCTGCCTGGGAAAAGTGAAATTTCAAGTTAAGGAGCTTCAAGGTTGTCCTTCCAGTAAAATTATTCTTAACACTTCTTAGCATTTCAGTGCATGAAAGTGTACTCCCTTTTCTCTATCCCATGCCTTTACTTCTTTCTCCACTACATGCCAGAAGAAATTGAAGTAATATATTTGAGTTCTTTCACACAAAGGAGGACATTGTATTCACACCTCTGTAAAAATTGAAAATGAGAAGTGTGTAGTAATCACCAGACATCTTTACTAAAATAAAGCTCATATTTTATATATATTTTGAAAAAGTAGAATTTTTCAAGTCTCTGAAAGAAATGACGAAACTACTAATGGTTCAAGTTTGTACATATTCAAATTTAAATAATTTTCAGTCCTTCAATACAGAAATACTAATGTTAATAAATTATTTGCTTTATTTTTTGAATGTTGCCTGTCCTAGACCTTCTGCATTTCTGAGCATCAATAATTTAAGCCACAAGAGACATTATAAAAAAGTTCCACTCTCCATAGATGAAACTTGAAATTTGTTGTATATTGCCATGTTAGTCATTCTGTAACTGCCAACCCAGAAATACAGTCAGTTCCACTGACTGGAGGGAGAATATAGTTGTCTATGTTGCGTGTAGGCAACTAGGTATGTATATGTATGAAGTTGAACCTGAATCCCACATCAATCACAAAGTATAGGTTATTTACTCATGCAGTTCTGTTTCTCAAAGCCAGTATTTTTGGGAATTATTCTAAAACAAGATAGTCAATAAAAACAGAGAATGAAAGTAAGCTAACTGCAAAAATTAAACTAAAGAAATGCTGAGATTAGTACCTACCCAGGATAGATTAGGCTTCATTGTTTCCACACTGGCATCTTCTTTGGAATTAGGAATTTTGGAAGACAGTATGGCATAAAAGAAAATTCATAGCAAAATAGGCTATTTTTTGAAGGAACAATCCATCATTCCTACAGGAGATTATGTCCAAGGCAGCATCCATCTTCACCAGTTAACAGAAACAACAAGCAGATTAAAAAAAACTGCTGGTCTCTGGTCCCTGTTGAAAGAATAATCTTTCACAGGGACATTTTCAGTGAATAACAAGCCAGAATAAGCAGGGGGAAAAAAAGATGAAAAAAGAGATAAAATATATGACAATATCATTAGAGAGATCACCTGATGTAATTGAGATAAGAAAGACCAAAAAACCCAAAACTTTAGGAAGTGAGAAAGTATAAAAACTGAGGGCTGAAAATAATAAGCACCTGAAAGAGGCAATATTTTTGTCTTGAAGGTTTGTATATAAGCTGTCAGTTTCTATAAAGATTGTTCAATTATACTTTCAAAAGATAAACCATGAAAACAAATGTATTCATCTATATTAATAGAAATATGCAAAGTCAACACTCTGGTACTTGATAATCTTTACTTGACTCATTTGCCAACAGAAAAACAAAAAGATGAATAGATGAAACTACAAAATCTTCCCAGTTGGTAGAGAAGATGGCTCATTTAGAAAATGTCTCATCTCAGAAATGTTAGACTTTATTACTAAATCTAGAACTGAGAGGAGCATGTTGATCAAACAAGAAAAGCAGTGATTGTTTAATGATGTTTTGAATTCATAAAGGGCCAAAAAGCTCTTTCAAGTGGATTTGAAGAGCAGGATAGAATTAATGCATTCGGGAAAGACAGACACACTTAAGAAATGCGTGGCTGTTCCATGTCTGTTTCTCACTGTTGGTTCCATTCACAAGGGAGTGAGCCTTCAGGCATTCAAATGCTTTGCAGTAATTATTCCCGCATGTTTGGTATTTATGAAAAATGCAATTTACTCTAGGGGATGCTTCACTAGCTTGACTACAAAGGCAAGTCACAACAGTACATTCAAACACTGCTATAATTATCAGCCTATCACTGATTTTTGTTTGTCACAGGCTAGTCTTTTCTTAAAAAAAACTTGCTCAAGGCTGAAATTTAGCATCAGGACCAAACTGGGAATTTTTCCCCACATTGAAGAAAGCTGATCTTATTTGAAAATTCAAGGATAAGCTCAGAGCTGCCTCTTTGAAGATGAACACTAGATCCAGCCCACACTATCTTTTAATGTCACCATTTCAGTATACCAACTCTGATATAATGCCCAATAGTTAAGAGGCAAAGTACTTGTGTAGCTGCTTCAGAAAACACCACAGAAAATGGATTTCATCATGAATAATACAAACCTAGGGAGTAGGCAGCCTTCTCATGGAAAGTCTAAAGCCTTCTCAAGAATTGCAAAAGCTGCTGTTGTTACAAAGTGATGGAGGGAATGAGACAGACCCATGTGCAAGCAGCAAGTGTGTTAGGTCTGGCAAGGGTCTGCATGCCTTTTGGTATGTATTATCCCTTTATTTGTATGGAGGAGCTCCATGGAGACAACTCAATATCACACAGATCTAAAGGGATCACACAATATCAATATCACACAGATCAGTGTAACACTGTAGTTACATCGCAGAATCCCAAATTTTTGTCTGATAGTTTTTACTTACAGAAAAAGGTTTTATCTGAAGATTCACATAAGAAATTTGTTAAGCTATTCCTGCTCCTAAACAGTAAGTCTTACTCAACAGAGAATAAAGCAAGTTGATAAAATTTGCTTCTTGCATGATGTAATTAACATTGAGCACTAGTGACTTGGAAGATTTTTTTTTCCTTTCTTTCGTAACACTAGCAAAATAAAATATTGATTTGAGGGGAGGGATGGCTATTAAGCATTGCAATTGCTTCACACAGTAGTTCGGTTTAACAGGTAGAAGAAGTTTAGTCCCACATGCTAGAATCTAAAACCTTAAGAATAAAAGACAAAAGTTCTTTCGTAGGAATATTTTTTAATTCAAATTAAGTTAGTTCACAGACGTCTCCTTATGAACTCCTTGTGTTTGTCTTGTGGGGTTTACACCTTTGAATTCAATGTCCTAGAACTTTAAAGATCAAATATAATTGGTAGGCCTTAGATAAAAGAATCATCTTTTGAAGATGATGCTGTCAGTTCATCTAGATTGTAATTGAGAAGCCTGAGAGGAGATCTTACCACTGAAGGGGAGGGAGTGAAGAGCATGGAGTCATCCTCTTCTCAGCGGTGCCAGGCAGTAGGACAAGCAGAAGCTACGACCACCAAGGTCATCCCTCCCTCAATAAGAATCCTGACTGGAACTTTACCTAAAGAAACTTGAGATAACATCAAGGTGACACTGTTGTCCAATTATCTCAGGTCTAGGAAGAAGTAAACAAGGCTGAGAAAGAAGAATGTATCCTCAGGAAAACCAAACCCAGGAGCTGTCCTGAAAATCAGCTCTGGCAGGGTTAAAAGTGGGGGAGGCCACAGCCCACAGGCTCATCTGCTGAGCCCAGGTTTGCACACACTTCCCCCACAACAAAACAGGGAGGAGGAGCGTTTTGGGGCTGTGGTGTAATCCCTGGTCAGAGGGAGTGAACAGCCACCCTCCCTCACACAATCTGGCTCAATTGCAATCCCCTCACCCCAAGAAGGCCACATCCACAGGAAATTCACATGGGGGCAGCTGAGGGGGTATCATCATCCGTCGGTGACCCCAAAGTGCTCCCCAGGCTCAGTGCTGAGGCCTTGCAGCAGAGCACTGCCCGTGATCCAAAGTGGTGCAACAGATCCAGAATCAGCTGCAAGAGACTGTGTCCAACTGCCCAGAGGAGGTACCTGAACATTCCCAGCTGGCCCAAACATATAATAATCCATTGAACTCTATGTTTTGCAGGACCATCATCACCAAGACCAGGGGAAGAGGATCAATGGATGCCACTGGGATCCACAGAGTGGTGATATTTTCTATTTAATCTGTCTCGCTGTCATTGTCTTCCTCTCCCACCCTTCCATGTTCTATTTCTTTCTGTCTCTCTACCTCACATTTACTGTTACACAAAATCCATACTATTGACTTTGGAATATGGTCTCATTTGCACCCTAATTTAGGCAGACCCATCTTTCTTATAATTTTCATAACCAGATCTTAAGAACATCTCAGCAAACACATTTGAACAGAGGTAACAACAATGCAAAAAATGAAGATTCAAAAGGTGTTAAGCTCCAAATCAGTTTAATTTGAAAATGCTGCATAGGGAATAAAACTGGCTAACAGTATGGCACCTAATTTTAGAGACAGGGTTTTTGGGTTTTCAGTCCATTTATAAAGAATTAATATACATGTATATCTAGTCCTAACACTTAAGCAGCAAAAAACCTCCTTTTTTCCTTGAATAGAGACTCTTACAGAAATGTGATTTTTTTTAGAGACTCCATAGTCAGTGTCAATTTTGCTTTTAACCTGTTTTCTAGAGTGGGACACCTTCCTCCTGACTGCTATTAGAGATGAAAGAGACTGTTCTGCAGTGTCAATAAGGTGAGTTAAGGACAGACTGTGGACTTACTGTTTCGGCTGTAAATATGGTTGTTTGCTTTCTTCAGACCTCATTCAAACTTCTTGAGGGCTTTCTTTTTCATCAGCCATTCACAGAATTATAAACAGGCAATATACATTAGTTTTAATGGACATGGTCTACTTTTACACACAGCCTTTCAGCTTTCTATTTGCAGTCACCTGTTAGAAGCTCAAAAGTAGAACAGTTGTATGACTTTTTTCCTGCTTAACTGACAAAAACCCAAAAATCCCAAGCATATACAACTTGTACTGACATAAGTTTTATTACTTATGTAGATTAACACAAGTAAAATCTACCAAAGTATAACCCTAAAATATTTTTTTTCTAATTTGCTCTTATTTGACTAAAGACTCCTCAGTTACTGTACTGGAAAAGATGGAATGACTTTTCTTAGCAGCAGCAGGTTGTCTCTTTAGTTTATGATTAAACCAGTGTTGATAACACACCAACATTTTGGCTATGGCTAACGGTTCAACACAATATTAAGATTTTCTTTTTTCCCACTCTGCACTGAGTGCACATGAGGTTGGGAGGAGACACAGGCAGGGCAGGTGACCCCAACTGTCCAAAGGGATGTTATATACCACGTCATGTCACTCTTAGCAATAAAAACTGGGGGAAAGGAGAAGGAATGGGAAATATTCAGGGTGATGCTATTTGTCTTGTCAAGTAGTTATCATGTGTGCTAAGGCCCTGCTTTACAAGAGTGATAGAAAAATGCCCATGGGTGGGAAGTACTGCATAAGTTCCTAATTTTACTTGGCTTGTGCATGCAGTTTTGCTTCACATTTTCAACTGTCCTTATCCTGACCTATGATTTTTTTTCATTTTTGCTCTTCTGATTCTTTTTCTTTTCTTCTTGCTCCTCATTCTTGTTCGTCTGACCCATTCTGCTAGAGAAGAGTGACAGAGTGTCTAGGTTAGTTGCTGGCTGGAGTCACAGTTACTTTGTATAATCTGCACAATTTTTATTGCCACAGAAGATGGATTTTGAAGCACACTGTTTCAGAAATATACCTCTGTCTAAAAACAAGTACAGTGATCAGAACACAGGGTTCTTTAATTTTATCAAGCCCTTATCCATACAGTTTCCTAGCTCTGACCTGACGTTTATTTAAAAAATACAACATTGTATTACAGCAGCACATTAAGTTTTATAAAACAGAAGACATGTAACTGAAAAACATATTGAGTCATAAAATCAATATTGCTTATCATGTAAATTAGTAGCTAACAAATTTAGCACTTGTCCTCTTTAAAAATTCATATAATATTTTGCAAAAAACATTCTACTGCTGGGGTATTAATAAGTGAAAGCTAGTGGAACACGTTTTGTAGGTGTCTGAGAACTTCCAAATGCTTCAGTCATAAATTGTGTGTTTAAATGAGCATTGTTCTCAGACTGTCTCCAACTAAAATATTAAGCATGATACAATAGTAGTAGATTTAGATGTAGGCAAGAAGTGATTTTCTATTCTTAAAAGGATTTGCTGTTACCCATCTGGAAGTTTGAAGGTGTCAAAACAGCACATTTCAACAGTCTGATATTTTGTCTTTCAAAATAGATGAAGTTGGTCTTCTCCCTTCCACCCTTTGGTTCCTTGCCTTCAAATTCAGTAATTTTTATTCTCAACAAAACAAAAATGTTTCAAAAATGTGTGAAGTGTTCTATTCAGCATTCGTCTCAGCCCATCCTTCAAGTTCAGGGCTGAGTACTTAGCAACTCTCAAGATGAATAGAGTATGTGCACTTACAAACCTACCATATGGTCTCTTTAGCTGAGGCTCATTCATCCAAAGCTGTCCTTTGGATGAAGATACTAACTTTTTATCCACTCAATTAACTGAGAGTTTATATATTTCCCTCTGCATCCACAATTATCTGAACAGCAGTATGGTCTAGCATTTTAGACCGGTGTCACAAGAGCCTAAGAAACTCAAAAAAAGAGTGGTTTTTTTTGATGTTATTAACCTAATTATAGGCAGAATCATTGTCCTGAAGCCACTGTTGTATTTTATATCAGCGCCATACAAAAGTGTTCAGCTTATTCCCAAATTGACAAAGCAAATGGATGTCTCACAGGGTCAAATAATGTCAGTTCTCTACAGCTTCTGTGAACTCCAAACATGCAAAACATGTCCCTCCTGTGTTAATTTCTAAATGAAAAATCAGCTTTTTTTTTTTTTTTTCTTTTCTACAGGAGTGTTTTGATAAGACATTTTAAAATAGTAAGGCACAGGACCCATGGTAGATGCTAAAGATGATGCCAGCTAGCTCTAGACATCATATGTCCACATTTGAGACAGACACTTGAGGCTTCTTTTATTCAGTGTAGAGAATTAGGCACACTGAAGAGCAATTCTCATCAGGATTTTGAAGAAATAGATCACGACCTGAAAGCTGTTATTTTTCTCAGTTGACCACACAGGGAACTGGGCTGAGTAGCTCAGATGCATACATTATTAACATCTACATCTGGTCAGAGTTAACTCAAATTCAGTAACTTTTGCATCATCTCAGAAGCAGCTATCCATGCTGTAGCTAAATCATGCCAGAGGTGCAAAAATTTCCCAGATGATCTAGGCAGGCCAGTACAAATGCTGCACAGATTGCTGCCCAAGTATAGATTCACATGAGTGCAATGGCATCTGTCCTTGGCTCAGAAGATTTTAACTGCTTCCATGCTGTGCTGAGCCCTTACCAGTGACCAAGATCTGTTCCAGCTGACTTCACACCATGCTCTCTGTCATATCTGGAGAGTTTATTGGTTTAGATGCTGGACACAGCTTCAGACCCAAAGTGGCTCCATGCATTTGGACAGCATAGCATCTTTCATAAAATGAAAGGGACTGTTCATGAGGATGATCCTGACCAACTTAGCTCGGTGTAGAAACCATAGTACTAATTCTGTTTTCAAAACTCTGTGAGGCTCCAATTAGCATTGGTCACAGAGAGCTTGCTGTATTGTGATGGCCTGAGTGGAAGGAATGAGCTCATGCTGAACTCAGTGCTGTCGGGACTCCACTGCATCTGGAACATGTGCTGGTTCAGGTGTCTCTTCATTCCACTGCAGGCTATACTGTAAACACACTCAGTGGGCACATAGATGCTAGCAATCCACAAAGCAGTGTGGCAAATGGCTCTCCAAAATCCAGGTGAAAAGCACATAAAATACAATATTTAATTCTCCCTTGAATTTCATGTGCTATGAGTCATATTTCTTGTTTGCAGATTGCATAAAAATATTTTTATAAGTTGGTTAATCAAAACAGTATATATGTATCTGCATATCAGCAGGTTTTTACCAGCCTCTGTGCCTGATAAGATTCAAACTTATGTAGCCCTTTAATAAATCTTTGGTTTTTTCTCACTTTACAGCGGACATGCTTTGCATGAGTTAAAAATGTGGATTTTTGCATTAATTTGTCTTTCATTTTATTTTAGTTGCTCTTAGTCAAAGAAAAAGAGGGGATTTTTTAATCACAAAAAATATCAAGTACTGCTAGGCATGATAAAGTGTTAATTAATATTGATAATTAATTATAGTAACTTACAATACTTAATAATTTTGGTGAGTTATCCATTCAAGAAACTGAGATAAAACATTATTCAAAATTCAGAAAAAAAACCCTAAAATTTCCCTGGATGAGTCAAGATTTTTCTGATCTTTTTTAAATTTTATTTTTCTTTCTTATAAATTTCTTTTTAAATTGAATTATACCTGACAGATTATATGAAAATATAAGCAAGATTCTGATTTATTATTCAACATCCTACAAAAGATATTACCTTTAAAATACTGGCAAAGTGGAAATAAAAATAAATTACACCAATGGGTGTCACCTGCAGTTGGAGTACCACCCATGATCTCCAAAATTCTTTCTCCAAAAAATCTTGGTAATGAGAATTAGAAAATCAGTCCATTTCTTTGCACTTCTTCCCAACTTTTGTTTGAAATGAAAATATAACTTATTTCAAGCAGATTCCATAACTTTTTTACAAATAGTTTTTTTTCTAATTAGTACCTCAGCCTCAGCTAGGAGTATTGTACATGCTACAAATATTAGCACTTAGTGCCTTTATTAAATATTGTCTCTTTTCTCAGAAAACTTCCACTTAGAAATTCTGTTACTTTGTAACACAGTGATACTTTGGTTTAAAAGCTTGTGATAAAACCAACATCATTCTGCAGAATATAGCAGTATATTAGTCAGCCCAGCAGACTAGAGTTGAATACTGTGTGTGTGTTCATCTGTATCTTGCATTCACAGGTCACTTTCTGAAACATCTTTTAAGCTCAGACTTGCAGTCAGAGACCTCCCTTGGCTGTCTGATGAAAAAATCCTCTTTTGTGATGGGACTTTATTCCATTTTACAGCATCTTGTTATCTGGGATAGACAGGATGATCTGGAAAAGGCACCACTGACATACATATCTAGTACTGAACTAAAGAATATTGTCAAACCTGTTGTAATCCTGAAAAACTGTTTTGAAGTCTATGCAGAGATACATGAAAGTATCAATATGTTATCTCAGATGCTGGAATCACTCCACATATGTTCTGTGAAGAACCTTGATAAATTTAAGTTAACCTCTGTGTTGCTGAATATGTATTACTGGTACTACTGCACTATTTTAGATAAGATGGAAAAAAGAATAACCCACTTAAAAAAAAATCACACCATACTCAAAGCTAAACCTGTTTCAAGGGATTTATATAATGTCAGAAAATTATTTGCATAGTTGATTTTTGAACATATTTTTCCCTCTTTTCATATATCTCTGTAGATTTGGGCTCTGCTAAGACAAGGAACAGAAATTTTGAAATATCAAAACAAAATCTGTTCACACAAGATTTCCAGTGGAGGTTGACAGTTAACAAATGAACCTCAATATAGAAACTTCTGAAGTTTTTCCATCCTTATTGATGGTGTTATAGTGACTCTGTTGTTCCTGGTGTTGTGTCTCCTCTTTCTAAATTCCATTTCCTTTCATTTTTTTTTCCTTTGGGACATTTAATGGAAGCTACTGCTTGCTTTTCTGACTCATCCTCAGTCTTTGGGTTCTGAGAACTGAAAAGTATCATTATATTCAGATGCAGAAACTGAAAAAAGTACTCTGTCAAACACTGTAATTATATAGTCTGTCAATGTCCTATTTCAGACTCATGTTCAGCATTAGAATTATAGATAATTTTGCCTGTTGTATATTAGCTGAAATTTTACTGCTTAACTTTCTTTCTACTTTTGCAATTCTTTGTTATTTAACAGCTGAATAGAAATGCTAATAGAGATATGACTAGACAGGTCAACATTCATAATATTCATAACACCTCTGCATCTCTTTTTCAACTGCAGTGAAATAGTCTAGGGGAAATTTAAGACATTGCATAAAAGTCAAATGAGAAGGATTATCTTACTTCATGTAAAAGTTTAAAAAATGTCTATTTTTTTTTCCTAGATCTAGGAAAAAAGCATCAATTTAGAGTAATTTACAATGAGACAGCCCCAAAGCAGTGTATCCTATATCTCAAGTAGAAAATTCTTGCCTATTCCATGGGTGCCCTGATCTAAATCCACTTTGCTTAAGTGAGAGAACTTTTGCTGAGGTTTTCTTCTCCCACATAAACGTCACAACCTCTGTCACATAGAGTTATTTTTGCACCCTCTGTTCCTATAAATATTTAATTCGTTACACAAAGCGAAGCTATTCCAGCAAGGATGATAAATTCACACATCCAGTAGCACGCATATGAAAGTTTTTGTATATGCCATAAAAGAAAGATTCTGAGCTCATTTTTTCTTTAATTCAAGTGAAAACTCTGACACTTTACCTACTTAATTATTAAGGGAAGATCTATGTTTTGTCTGGCAGATAAGATGACTGCACTGCAGATAGTTTCCTTGAAGTTTGCATATTACTGCTTAGAAGTCATAACCTAACATTTGATATTTTATCAGAAAGTCCCAATAATGTTTAATGTTTACTTACCATTACCTGCCCATTCTTTGCCCCTGATGTAGTCTCGCCTGGCTGCCTGGAACATAATTTAGCAGGCCATGTGACTGTGCATGATCTCCCTAAGAAGTGTAAGAAAATATGATGAAACTTTATTTTTGTCTGGTTTAGATTTACAGAACATGATATAAATGTAGGGACTGGTGACAAAAAAACTCTAAGACAACACCATCTGACACTTAAAGTCATCTTGAAGAACATTCAGTCATCTATTACAGTCTGACTGCTTCTCTTCAGAGCCAGGCCACTCTTGAAAAATAGACTTGCATGATATTTTCTCCTCTTTCTGTGGTGTGTTTAAAATCTTCATGCACAAAGAACAGCCACACACTTCTAACCTGAATGATTTTCTTCTCGTAGAGCAGAAAGAAGTAGAGGAGATTCTTCAGAGTCTTGTGGCTTTTCCTTTCATTCTGCAGACACATGTAGCAACATTAAAGGATGGTATTAAATAAATAAATTTATTGTAACTATAAAAAGTTGCATAAGCTACTTCTCTGCATCTTACAATTTGAATGTAGGTTAAACCTCTCTAAAACTTGCCCTTTTAATGTGAAATATTTGCTTATCTGGTTTACTTCTGTGGTATGAAATCCCCCTTTTTAGCTCATATACATAATTGCAGTGGATTTTGCTGAATTAATATGCTGTGGGTTTGTGTACATCCAAGATGAAGGGTTCTAAGTTAGTCAACACCATATGCTTAGAAACATTTTATAGCATCATCTACCTTGCAGTGATCATGATAGATTTCTTAATACTTTAATACATATAAGGAGATTAATGGAGTATTTTGATGCAGTATTTTGATCAGATCTACCAGACAGAGGATACATAGTGCAAGAAAAAATGTGATTCTTTCCTTGGTATAATTTTGGAACTTTTTTTATTAAGACTAATTGATTGTATGCATTTCCTGTAGTGTTTGGGGTGGCTTTAATTTTTTCTTTATTCCCGCTACACATAAATAGAGATGTCCACTGTGGCACCTTGAAGTGTATAACAGATATTTGAGCCAAACTTCTCTCCGGAACTATGCTGGAAATTAACCAGACCATTTATTCTGTTAGACGTGGAACAAAGGATGACAGCTGCAGGTCTTGGGGCAGTTGGTTTTCTATTCTTCAATCTTTTCTGCTATTAAAAAAAAAAAA
>VXBB01012971.1:57311-77779 GCA_013399915.1 Illadopsis cleaveri
AAAAAAAAATCTGACTGCCAGAGTAGACCACAATTCATGACTATAAATCTGAAATGTGAAAACAAAGATTGTATTCTTTTCAGAATCTGCTTTCATGTGTCTAAATATTACAAATTTTAAGCTCAAGTCACTTATAGTACTGAATAAGTAAATATTTAGTGTTGTTAAATGTTGAGCTTCACCTTTTTGTGCCTTCTGTCATTAAAGAGACTTGATTTATTTTTACTTGTGTCCAGTTGCATTCGTATTGAAATATGTCTTCACTAAAAAGCAAATATGTCTATTGCATTGACTTCTCTAATCCATGTAGTTGCATGGAAGTCTTTGAGGAATGAAAGGATAGTGAAAAGTCATAAACTGTTTCTTGAGATGTAGAGCTTTTTCCCAAATTAGGGAGTCTAGTGTTCCACCGGTACCTTCCTAACTCAGATATACATACATTCAGATCACTTATAGAAAGCAGGTACACTAAGGTAGCTATAAAACAACTGCCAATGTAATTAAGGTTCAAACCAGAACTTTTCCTACAGCTACATTAGCACAAAAAACCCCCCACAGATATGTCATATATATTGTCAGGCATCTACACTAGGACATTTATACTCCACATTTTAGGAAAAATACCATTCGTAAATGCAATAAACTGGAGAAAAAGTTATTTGAACATGGTATAAGAAAAGAAAACCAGCCAAACCAACAAAAGCAAAACCTGGCATGCATTCTCTGTATTTTTTTTAAGTTTATAACAGTTTTATGACTAAATTTTATTTCTAGTAACAGTATGTGCAACATATGCCTACATTCAACAACAGTTGCTATTAACATTAGTTATTAAAATCGCCCAATTTGGATCTTAGTCGACATACACTGCACTGAAAATTTACTCCATATGTATCCATCCAAATTTTTACAGCGCTGAAAAGACTTTCTAACTGTTACTAATGGGTTTTCAATAATATTTAAATCCTTCCCTGCACAACAAAAGCATAGGCTGTCTCCAAGGCTGCAAAAATCCAAATGCATTGGAAAATTGAACAGGTTAAAATTCATTGTGTCTATCCCTCTCGACTTTCTCTGTCCAGTTATATTTCCTAAGTTTAGAAAGGAGAGTAATCTGAAATATTGAGGCAAAGTATTGAAATCTGCTGTCCAAGAGAAAAAAAAAAAAAGGAAAAAAAATCATTTCCTGTCAAGGTTTTCTGCTTCATGACTGAAGGTTTTAGTGTCACATTTTCCAGGACTGACATTTCTTCTATTTAAAGGAGAATTTCTATGGTGCTGAAATAGACAAAACAATAAATGGCCTTTGTGAAACTGAGACATTTAATCAACTGCACAGATTGTTTGCTGCAAGTATTGTCCTCCACCACATGCATTATTATTAACAAGAGGACAGTTTCACACATCAGCATCTTACAGAAGATGCAATTTTGGTTTTGCGGAGGTTTGGATGGAATGTGGTGTGTTTCTGTCACTCATTTCCTGACATTTTGAAATGACAGTGACATCAGGAATGTGTCTCACCCTGAATAAATGGGAAACCACATGGTCCATAAACCAGTAAGAGTAAATTCCTCTTAGGAGATATTAGGGTATAGGATATTAGGAGAAGAATAGTCATCATCTAGAAGTGTTATTCCCAGTGAAATGGACACTGGAATAGAAAAGGGAAAATACATATTGGTTATTCAATGTTCCTTTTACGCTGTAGCAAAATAAGCCACAAGTCCTTCTTTCTGAAATGCTTGTTTTAATTTCTAAATACCTTGTAGTAGGAGTTCCCAATCAGTATGTTTGCAAGACATTTACTGTAGACATTCCTAAACTAGACATGGGAAGTTGAAAAAAAACCCCAAACCCCTGCACTACACACTGTCTTCAATTCCGAGAATTCTGTCTCTTTTATTCAAGTCTTTCCTTAAACTAACCGAATTTTCAGGGCATCTAGCCTTTGGTAATTATCAGGAAAGGAAGTCCTAAGACAAAGATTCTGCAGTGTGAGCAATTTCCTTAGCATCTCTCTGCAGCATTACTCTTTTGAACTGAAAATTGTTTTATGACTCATTCTGCTAAAGGCAAATATCAAATATTTCAGAAATGTCTCACCCTGGACTTTTAACCAGTAAATGTAAGTCAAAAGCCTATTTGAGACATTCACAAGTTGATGCAGGAACAGGTTATAGCAGAAGAAGTAGAGAGTAGAACTCTAAGACTGATAGAACCAGCAACAGAAATGACAATTGAGTAATTGCCTATGACCAAGGTCTTCAGGTCAAGATTACTCCTGACCCTCATTGGAGATGTAGCCCTGAGAGTTACCTTAGGGTAAAAAGGTAGACCAGTAGGGGTGACACAGTTGTGGATGTTCGCTGCTGACTGCCTGATCAGGAGGAGGAAGTAAGATGTTCTATAGATAGCTCAAAGCAGCCCTAAAGCCACAGGCACTGGCCCTTGTGGGTGAATTTAAATATCCTGGCATCTACTAGAGAAGCAACACAGCAAAGCACAAAGAATTCAGGAGGTTCCTGGAAAGCACTGATGACAACTTCATGCCGGATGAAGGAGGATTCCACAAGGAATGGTGTGATGCCTGACGTTATACTAACAAAGTAGGAAGGCTTTGTTGGAAACAAGGTGAAGGTTGGGGACAGCTGTAGCAGGGTCATGGCAGCCTTGGCTGTAGAGCCCATGAGACTGTGGAGTTCAGTACCCGGTAAGAAAGAAGCAGGAAACATGCCAGGTTGCAACCATGCTTGGTGGTTTGATCCAGGCTGGATGCCAGATACCCTCAAAAGCCACTCTCATTTCCTTCACAACTGGACAGGAGGAGAAAATATAATGAAAATCTCATGATTTAAGGGAAGGGAGAGATCACTCATTACAATCACAGGCAAAATAGACATGACTTGGGAGACAGGGAATGAGGACTATGGTCAGTTCATCACAGCAGATGTTTTTTCTGCCGCTGCTTTCTCCTCAAGGAAAGGAGTCCTTCCCTTGCCCCAGTGTGGGGTTTCTCCCATGGGAAAAAAGTCCTTCATGAACTTCTCCAACATAAGCCCTTCCCACAGGCTACAGTCCTTCATTAACTTCTCCGGTGTGAGTGCCTCCCATGGGGTGCAGTCCTTCAGGAACAGTGTGCACCGCTGTGGGTCCAGCATTGCCAGCAAGTCAAGGGAGGTGATCCTGCCCCTCTACTTAGTCCTAGTAAGGCCACATGTGGAGCCCAGTGCTCAGTTCTGGGCTCCTCAGCACAAGAGAGGCATGGAGCTCCTGGAGCAGGTCCAGCAGAGTGTAAGATGATCAAGGGACAAGCATTTCTTTTATGAGGGTCTCTTCAGTCTTAAGAAGAGATGGCTGAGAGGGGAGCTCACCAATGTGCACAGGTAAAGTCGGTAGGTGTCTGGAGGATGGAGACAGGCTGTGCTCAGTGGTGTTGAGCAATAGGACAAGAGGCAACAGGCACAAACTGGTGCACAGAAGTTTCACCTGAATATGAGGAAGAACCTTACTGTGCAGTGACTGAGCACTGGAACAGATAGTCCAGAGAGGTAGTGGAGTGTCCCTCACTGGAGAATTCAAGAATTGTCTGGACACAATCCTGTGCTGTGTGCTCTAGGATACCCTGCCTGAGCAGGGGGATTGGACCAGATGACACCCTGTGATCCCTTCCAATCTGATCCACTCTGTGATTCTATGAAAGTTGTATCCATGACAGTACCCTCAGGTTGAATCTAGCAAACACTCATTAGAGTATGAGGGCAGTAGATTTGCTTAATTGGCATTTTAGATTTTTTTTCCTATTTTTTTCAGCATTTTTAAAGCAAGCATTTCATTAGTACAAGATGTGTTCCTGCTTTTTAGGTTTATATTTCAGTTTAAATTATAACATTTTACTATTCATAGTGAATGCTTCTACTTCAGAGGACATTTCTTTTAAATGGGAGATTTCTTTTTTTTTTTTTTTTTTTNTTTTTTAAAAGGGGGATTTCTTTTTTTTTTTTTTTTTTTTCTTTTTTTTTTTTAATCATTGTAATTATCAATGCATGGACAAGGCAGTATGTTTTCATCATTATTAAAGTTAGCCAACACATCTATTTTCAGTTTGGTTTTTTGGTGTTTTTTTTTGCTAATCTTTCTTCTTTGTACTGAAATTTTCCATGCCATGTATTTGCCTTAGTCTGGAGTATTATTTTGAAACATTTATATCAGGAGGAATCAGAGAAAAAGGGAAAAACATATTGTTCAAAAATCTCTTCTAACTGTTTCATGGAGAAGCTCTCAGCCAATAAACTAATGTAAAGAAGTCCAGGGGAGAAAACAATCAGTTCAGGAGTGCTTGGGACAGCAGCATTAGTACTGGGTCAATATTTGTGGGAGACTTGGGACTTTCTGATTTTTTGAAATATGCTTTTGTATGTATGTAATATCTTTAGAGTTTGTTTGCTTGCTTGCTTTGCTTGTTCTTTTTGTTTGATTGTTTCCTTTTTAATGAGTTTTCTGAAAATGCATTAAGGCTGGTAATTACAGGAGTATGAAATTGCTTGAGAGAATAGACTGGTTATTTTAAGTAATTAAACTATTTTGTTTTGTCAGCAGGACACGAGTGAGGAAAAAAAAAAATGTATACCTAAATCGATAAATATCCTTAACCCAAAACAGCCAAACACGGGGTGTCAATGACTGTCATAGACAGTGACTTGAGACAGTGACTTGAAGTTGGTTTATATGGCAGATTGATGTAACTAAACACGTTAAATATCACTGTGTTAATGTTATCACAGTAAGTCTTAGCATGCTGGAATTTATTGTTCCTTAAAATATCTCTGAAGCCGCCCTGACAATATTTAAATTCAGTAAAGGTGAAAGCAGGAATGAATTATACTTATAATTTACCAAGATACTATTCCAGGATAATTTTCCATGGATCATGTACATGTGCTATATTTCAGAAGCAGTGAAATGTATTTATATTAATTACTGGAGAACAGCAAGCTTAAAGAACACAGAAGAATTCTTATCTGATAAAATGAAGTGGTTAATATGATTTCATTAAAAACATAATACCAATATCAAAGTTGGATAGTAGAAACTGTATTTTAGTTAACAGAGATATATTGTCTCCTCAGTTTAGCTTTCAGATTCAGAGAGTTTTTCACTGCTTGCACAATGCCTTAATATAGAAAACTGACTGGATTATAGCATTTAAGTTTCTCATATAAGAAACTGGAACTAACACAAAAAATCAAACCTCATTCTCGTTCTTATCAGATTTAGTACTAAAGTTGCAATATTTCATATTTTTATTACAGTTAATTTGTACAGCTGAAAACGTTCTCTATTCATTTGGTATCAGAACCACATGTGCCTTGAAATTAACGAACCAGAGTAAAACTCAGACTATACAAGGTTAATTTAAGCTTGTCCTACTCCATATTTTCCTGTAGTTTTACATTATGCAAATTGCAGGTGACGATGTGAAGCTGACAGAAAGCCCTGAAGTCGTAAACCTGGGTCACAGCTATGAAACAGAAATTAGAATAGCTGATGATCAGAGGAAATAACCCTACCTTGTCTTTCTCAGCAACTGAAGAAACTTTCCTTCCTTCTAATGCAGGCTTTTGGACAGCTTCTGCTTTTATCTCCTCAATGAGATTATTTGACACATAAGCTCCTTTAGAGTTAAAAAGGAAAAAAAAATCAGGGTTAAGACTTCCCCAGAAAGATGGGAAAAAATGGGGAAAAAAGGAAGAAAGAAAGAAAGAGAAAAGAGTAAACTTTATGGTGGTTTAAACTCTTAATTGGATTCTGACTGACTGAAGTGAGGTGCTTTAATATACTTTATTCTATGTACAGATGATTCATTACATAATCACATTCCTTTGGAAAAAGGTGTTTTAACGGTAATTATTCTGTCATTTTGCATTACCACTAACTTCACAGACAAAAGACAAATAGGGAGAAAAAAACTGCATCACAGGTCTCAAGGCTTAACAGTTCAGGAAGAAGACCTTTCATTTTACTAGAAATGTTCCTACTTTTACCAGGAAAGAACAGACCAGTACACTTCTCTTAAACTTCACAACTCATTGAAGATATATTTACCTCATCATGTGCAGGTTGGATAGCTGCCAATAGTATTTTTAATGTGATTTTGAAAGGCTGTCCCGTTTTAACCATTCTATGTAATATACTGGCATTATGTATATATGTAAAATGTATAGCTGTAGCTATAAATCAGTGTATTTGGTGACATGTTAAATAAATATTATTATAAATTAATGTTATATACTACATAATATTCTAATATTAAAGTATTATTAGGAATTATTCCTAAATTTTTTGTCGTACCTGAAAATTTGATGTCTAAACAGACTACCAAAACATGGAGAAGAGCTGACATTCTTAAAGCTAACTGTTCAGACCACAATGATACTGTTTTGGCTACGTCTGTAATAATTAAATATTACATTTAAATACTATCAATTTGTATGAAAAGTGCTATAGAGACTAAGATGTGTTGATGAACCTTTTTCACACTTTGTGCCAGTATTTCTCCCCCTACTTTTTCTTTAATCTCTTTTATCTTCTTTTGCTTCTTACAACCTCTATGTAATACCCTTATCTTTTAGCTAATGCTTTGAATACTTCCTATAACCAGCCACTGCTTGCCAGAGAGTGTGAGTGGCAAAAGTCCCACAGCAGACATAAAATAGCAGATATCTCAAGCTGTACTTGCACACCATTAGCAACCATGATCCCTCCCTAAGATTCACCTTCCCTGTTGCATGATCAATTCTAGAAAATTTCTGCCACTGCAGTCCTAAAACCTTTAAGGCCTTTCCTTCTGTTTTAAAGACACATAATCCCTTTCCTTCATCAGCATGGAACAAATTATTACCCCTGATGGGCTACTTCTCATCCCCAGGCCAGCTCAGGGGATAAGAGATGGTTTCAGTCTTCATGGTATGCTGCTGCTGGATGTAGAGATTGGTTGGTTGGGTGAAGTGCTGTGCTTCTGTGTGGGAAAGACACAGAAATCTTACAGAAATCTTCTGTAAGTCTGCCTTCTGAAAAGCATATTTAAACAACAGTTTTATAAGCAAGGCTCATGCACTTGAACCGTGCATAGGCAGGAATGAGTTAGGTGAAAATGATGTGTGCAAGCCACATCTTCTACGTTGGTTATAGCTCTTATACACGTATCCTGGAAGTGTCTCTTACTCTTGGGACTGCCTATTTCAAACTCAGAGTCTCTACCTCCATCACGTGTTTCCACAAATGTTTAGGGAGTTTTGGTACTATGTTATTCAGTTCTGTGCATGCCAGAGCTCTCTGACATCCCACAATGGGTCTCTGTAGCAGCAAAGACCAGCTTTCTGTTTCATATAGATAAAAATAACTACCCAGTACAAGCCAGGGTGCCCTCATCAGACTTGCTCTAAAAGCAAAATCCCTTTCTTCCTCTCTGGCTTCTCTGCTTGCGCTGGAAAGTGTCATCATCAGAATACAGCAAGGGACTGGAATCCTATTATTTGTTATTAATTATTGAAGCATAGGCTACAAGAAATATTGTCTCACTACCTCTCCGTCTCCCACTGGAGTTTCCTGTCTGGGCTGTGTTACATGCTGTAGGCTTGACACAGTTTCTCTGGCTGCTGTGCCACAGGAGAGAGAGGAGAGAGACCCAGAGATCTGCAGAGAGGGGGAGGCAGATCTACACAGCCTACTTGTGCAGTCACTGTGGATTTGCCATGAGTGGATCTGTGTGCCACACTGTGCAGGAGGTCACCTGGAAGAACCAGTCAGTGCATATTTCAACAGCCACATGACAGAAGGCTCTGTGTTGTAGTCAGTCCTTAGGCACGCTTTGGAGCTAATTTTATTTTCTATTTTATGAACCCACAAAATATTTAGGGGTTTGTTTTTTTTCCAGCTGAGGTTGGAGGAACATTTGGAAATGATCTTCCAAATGCCTGGCAGCTCTGCAGATTTTTCCGTGAGCAAATGCATTGTTGTGTGATCTTTCTATTTTAAAAACTGATTTGTTTTGTTGCTGTTAGTCCCTGGGGGATTGTACAGACATCCTCTTTCACAGGTCATCTTATTTCTTAATGAAAACACAGGTTTCTATGTCCCTAAAGATTTCCTATAGTTGAGGCATGGCTTTTATTCTGTGTACCAGTTTCTGTTTTGACATTGGGTTTGATATTCCCTGTGCACACAAAAATTTTCTTACACAGCCCTCTGTACAAAACATTTAAGTGATTTTGTTGTTGCTCTTCTGGATTTCATGCATAGAAATACTTTTCATTGAAAAAGACATCACATCAAGACCTAACTGATACTCTTATGCCAAGAGTTGTTTTATTTCCTGTGCGCAATTATAGTAAAAATAAAATTTAAGAAAAAGAGCCGTGAAAGTTTGGGAAAACTTACATGGCAGCAAGGTTTTTTAAAGCAGAAAAATAAAGTGTTAAGTATTCCACTAGTATATGATGTTGGAATTTAATTAAAGTCAAATAGGAAAAAAAGTACATGAGGTAATGCATTTGGAGTCTACGGAGCTGCAAAAAATAGATTCAGGCATGAAATAAGAATGATTGTATCACTGGCATCACCACCTCACAAAGCCTGTAGCTCAACATAGAAGTCTACTTAATTATAAGGAAACTTTTATATGATAAAGAACTCATTTGCCATGTACAAGTGCTGACAAAAAAAATGATTTGTTAGGAGATTATGCTTCAGAGTGACTTAGACCTGTGTATGAAAGTCCTGCAGTACCCCTCGGGTTGCAGAAATCAGTTGCTAAATGAATACTTGCTAAATTTTTGGCTTCACAGATGGCTTATGTCTTTTAAGGAGTACCAAAGGCCAATTTTACAGAAATTTTTCATAGGTTTAAATGAAAAGCTAATCAATCTTATTAAGCTATTTTACTTAATCTGATCTTATATCTGTTTTTGTAACTGTTCCACACTCTATACAGTTATTTCTTCTTGTTACTAACATACCCCACTTCTCATGAGTATAGATGATATGCATTCAAGGGCATATTTTTACTTTCCCAAAATCCCCTGGAAATGCTGCATCCTCACATACTCATTTGGACTAAAATGTAGTCCCTGTCTGCTCCCTCTTTCTAGGCCCCAGAGACTTCCATCATGTTTATCACTGAATTTAGCTACAGACTGACTCTAAACCTGGGTTTGCTCACCTGTCCTCACGGTGTACTGATCTATTTCTGGATGTACCATGAGAAACACTACTGTAGTATGCAGAATTCTTCAGCATGAGATATGATGTCAAACTGATAAGAAACTTATTTGTCTTCTTTGTCTTCTTACTTAACAGCATTCATTTATTCCTTGGACTCTCTTTCTAACAGAGACCAACTTGGAGAAAATGAAATAAAATTGCAGCTTACAACCAGAGCATATTTTAGTGTGCTTGTTTGGTTTAGTTACTCATTTCACCAGCATAGAATCACATTTCATTGAAATCTAGTTAATGACATTATGATTTTTTTATGGCAGTGAAAAAAAAAATCACCTCCTTTGTAATACCCATCTCCAAATTTATCAAAATAAATAACCATCACAGTCTGTTAACTTTAATTCCTCACTTTTTTTACAGTACACTGATCAATAACAGACTGTATTCAATCAGCTTTATGTGGTTATACTCTTCTCCACCTGCAGATTCCACTAATCATAAAAACATAACTTTATTTCATATTGCGTATTTTATCTGAATTATTATTATCACAAGATCATATCTGGGAAAAATGAATACATGCATGCAAACACAGGAAAGAGAAAAAGAAAGAGAGAAAGAAAGAAAGAAAGAAAGAAAGAAAGAAAGGAAGAAAGAAAGAAAGAAAGATTCAATAAACATGATTTAGCTTCACAACTAAATAGTTGACTGACAACTACATTTAAATAAGAAAAAAGATATTATTTATGTCTTCACCAGTAAGTATTAGGAGTAAAATCTCAGTATTTCCCCCAATTTATAAGTGTGCTGGCATTGGCCATATCAGGTTTTGCACAAAATAATTTGATATCCCTTATCCGCAAATCTGGCTGGGAGTAAGTTGATCACAAGCTGAGTGCAGCATTGTGTCTGCACTCCCACATGAAAGAGGAAGAGGAAAAGTATCAAAGAAAACACTGTACAATTTCCAATCCTTATTTAGGAACATGTCAGGTTCAAACACCAAGAGGCACACGGTCTCTGGAGAACGAAGGCAGTAACTAGCTTTCCTATAAACTCTCTCTTCTCCACATTGATTATGCAAAAAAAAAATCTGGTTTTAAACATAATAATTCTGAGCTAATAATAATTCTCTCCTTACTAATGCAAGAGTAAATTATTATACTGGAGGTGTAATATGCAGGACTTCATTAAGAACAGATATGCATAGCTGCAAGTGAATATATATTTCTTTCCTTTTTTTTCCTGATTTCATCAACTAAAGCAGAATTGGCTTTAAACCGAAAAACCCGCGTGCAACAATAGCTTCAGCGTAAGTGACGGAAATAAGCATCTACAAAAGAGAACAAATTCACATCCCAGGATAAAAACAGCAGTTAACTTCTCTCTGTGCTGATAAAATCTGCCAAATAGGCTGCAAAAAGTCCTCAGAACTCATAAACTGATTGGATCTTGTCCCATAAAGTCACTTTGCCTTACAGGTTTGATTGTGTTCACTATGGCTTGCATAAAAACAAATTTGGAAACAGCACACTAGAAACTGGTGAAAAATTAAAACTTAGTGTCACCATGGGAGCCTTAAGAACAGCTGAAATGAATGAGAATGTTAGCTTTAGAGCTTCATGTCTCCATTTCTTCTTGAACCTGTTTGTACAGAGTGTGAGTGTCTTGTGAGGTGTATCTTAGAAGGACAGCTGGAAGGCCATGTGAGGGGGTGAGATATATGAGGGGTTGGGAGGGAGAATAAATTGAAAACAGAACTGAATACTATATACTGTGGTCTGATACAACTTCTTTTAAAATAAGTTGCAAAGTAAGTCCCCTGAAAATATAAACAATATTTTTTCCCTTTAACATGCTTTCATTTGAGCAGCACTACATAGAGTCACAAAAGGAAACAATCAAATCAAGAAAAATCCTGGGTTCTCATTGATTGGAAGGTTCTGATTGAATAGAAGGTTTGTGTCTCTATAGAAAAAGAGAAACAGAAGCAACCTTTGCTCTTTTCCAGAGAACTTGGTCAGATTGAGCGTACAGACACTCAGGCAACCACAGCAAGGTAAGTATTGGAATAAAAAAATCCCCCAACTTATGGCCTTCTGAAAAAAAACAGTCTTCTGAAAGAAGAACTAAAACACCTTGTCAGAACAAGTTGGAAAGGGAAAAATTGCATACTAGTGAAGGAGGTTCTTCTTTCTGCCTTCTATTGCCTGGCAGTAGTATAACAGAAGAGGCATATCTCATAAACCACAAACTGTTCTGAAGTTCTGTGTGCTTATGTAAAAATTGGCAAAAAGGAGTGTCTTGGGGTGCATCAGGCACAGCATCATCAGCCAGGCAAAGGAGGGGATTGTCCTGCTCTGCCCTGAGCTGGGGCGGCCTCACCTTGGGTGCTGGGGCAGTTTTGGGAGACACAATGTAAGAAAGATATTAAAAACTGTTGGAGAGCAGCCCATGAGGATGGTGAAGGTCCTTGAGAGGAAGCCATATGAGGAAGGGCTGAGGTCATTTGGTCTGTTCAGCCTCGAGAAGAGGAGACTGATAAGAGACCTCATTGCAGTTACAACTTCTTTGAGGAAAGAGGAGGGGAAGGCACTGATCTCTTCTCTGTGGTGATCAGTGACAGAATCTCAGAGAATGGCCTGCAGTTGTGTCAAGTAGGTTAAGGTTGGATAACAGAAAAAAGTTCTTCACCTAGAGGGAGGTTGTGCAGTGGACCAGGGAAGTGATCACTGAAGCAAGTCTGACAAAGTTCAGGAAATATTTGGACAATGCTCCCAGGCACAAGGTGTGACTCTAAGAGATGGTGCTGTGCAGGGCCAGGAGCTGAACTCGATCCTTGTGGGTTCCTTCCAGTTCCACTTATTGTTTTATTCTTTGATATCATGAAGTCTTGTGCAGAGCAGTCAGGTTTAAAATTTAAGACCTTAGTGTCAGAATTTATAGGACTTTCTAACTTTAATGGAATGGCTTGTTTTTCTTGGTTAGAGTTACCGTTGTTTGTTTGAATTTTTTGGTTTGCCACTGCTCTAAGTTTAAAATTTGGCAAGAAGTAGAAGTTCTTGTGGTCTCAAGAAAGGGCTCAATTTTTATCTGTGTAGAAGAAAGCTGTCATTAATAGACAGCTTTCATTGTTTATTCTTTTCCATGGTATTGATTTCTATTATCCTCTCTGCTGTGAATTCAGCTCAGTGTCTGAGTCGTAACTACAGCATATGTAATGAAAAAGAACAAGTCATAAACCACTAGGCTGGGCAAAAAGCCACCAATCTCCCAAATGCCCTATCCCAATTCTATTTCAATCCTCATTGGTTATTTTGGTTCATGAAGCTAACCTTAGTCAAAGGACCATAAAAACCATTTCAAATTAGTCACTGCTCTAATTTCTGTTCTTATCAGGCACACTTCTTTGCAAAAAAAAGAGTTACATAAAACTTAGGGGAAAAAAAAAAACCAACAAAACTCTACATAGACTCAAGTTTTTTTCACATGGTTTTGAGAGAGTGATCAGCCCAAAACAAGTTCAGGCACCTGGAAAGCTATAAAATCTCCTAAGATCTTTTAGATTGTCAATCCTACAAGAAAAAAAAAGAAAAAGAAAAGAAAAAAAAACCACACAAAAACAAACAAACAAACAAACAACAACAAAAAAAACCCCCAACCAACCAACCAAACCTCTGAAAAACAAAACCAAAACCAAAACAAAACAACAAAAAAAAAAGAATTCAGGCCCTTTTTTTCTGCATTTTTCCATTTTCTTTTCTTTTCATCTTATAAAGAATATTGTTTATGAATAAAGCCAAATATTTTTATTTTAAAAATGGAACTAAAAAACTGAAGCTATTCCTAAATAAGTACACTTCATTTGTACTTTTTTGTTACAGACAACACTCTAAAAAAAACTTCAGAGATTCATGGCCAAATATGCTTCTATCTTAATTATGACAAATTAAAAAAACCTTTTACCTTACTAAAATTATTTACCCCTCATCATTACTTACTGCATTTGGCAGCTGAATCATGTCTGAGGACAACTGATTTTAACCCAGGACTAGCACCATTAAACTATTGCTATTGTATCACATAAAAAGTTTTGACATGAGATGGTGATAATATCCTCTCTTTTGACAAATATAGCTTGCAGACTGTTGTTGGCCTGCCTTCAGTTTAATAGCCAGGACAGTGTTCGTTTACTCCAAAATGAAGGAAATGGCATTCATCCTTGTTTACAGCTATGCAGTGTTTACTTCATAAACAAGTAAGATGTTTATTTTTATGTTTCTTATGAAAGACTGATCATTTGGACAATGTTAACACAGATGTTGGTGTGTTACTACTACACTGTTTATTGTAATATAATTTTTTTTTTGAGTTTGCAACACAGAGACAATATAAAAGTGATTAAAGCTATAAATGTTTATTTGAAGTTAACATACTGCATGACAATTAGAAGGGATTTTTAAAAAATGCAAAATAAAATCATGACATTCATTAAAGTAGGAGAAAATTAGAAAATGAGATTCTATTTTACAAGGTTAACAGCTAATTAAATGACATTGTGGCTACATCCAATACACTTTTTGAAAAGTGTCTACAAGTTTGAGTAAGACTGTAAACAAGAAATTGATTTTCAAATTCCATCCCAACTCCTCTGTATGTTGCCACATGCACTTCATGTTTTTCTCTTTATGGCCAAATGCATTTCATTATGAAGAAAAGCATGACAAATTTACATGAGCCACTGATGTAAAATGGAAAGTTACAGCTCAGTTTGTTGTACTGGTACATAGGAAACACAGACAAATATAAGACAATAATATTTTAATGAAATAATTTAATTGATTTAAGATTATAACTATTCATTTGTTTCCAGGAAAAGAATCAATATAAGAACAAGAAGATTAATGGTTTATTGCTCCATTTTTTTGTGTATTCTTACATAGAACTTTTGAATTGTACCTTTCACAGAACGACAGAACGGTCTGGGTTGGAAGGGACCACTGGAGATGATCTAGTCCAACATCACTCTGAAAGGAGGGATGTCCTAGAGGAGATTGCACAGGATGAACTCCAGGTGGGTTTTGAATATGTCCAGAGCAGAAGATTTCACAACCTTTATGGGCAGCCTACTCCATTGCTCTGTTATCCTCAAGTTCTTCCTCTTGTTCAGACACCTTGATCTTCCTCTTGTTGAGGTCAAACTTCCTGTGTTTTAACTTGTTCCTCATTGTCCTGTCACTGAAGACTGTCTGGCCCCATACTCTATATAAACTGTATCATAATACATCTATAGGCATTGACAAGATCCTATCTCATTCATCTCTTCTCAAGGCTGAACTTCTCAGAGTTTCCTTCTAAAATAGATGCTCCACTCCCCTAAGTATTTTCATAGTCCTTCACTGAGCCCTCTCCAGTAGTTCCTTGTCTTTGCCGTACTGGGGAGCCTAGAACTGGACACAGCACTCCAGATGTGGCCTCTCTAGGGCTAAACATAGGGGAAGAATCACCTCTTGATCTGCTGGCAGTGGTCTTGCTAATGCAGCCCAGCCTACCAGACCCCAAGGCTACACTGCTGGCCCATGGCTGGATTTTTATACTGCCATCATCCCCAGGTCCTTCTGTGCAGAGCCGATTTCCTGTACTGGTGAATGGGGTTATTGTTCCCCAGGTGCAGGATTACATACTTAACTCTGTCAAATTCAGTAGGGTCTCCAGCCTGTCCAAGTCTCACTGAATAGCAGCACAGGCTCCTGGTGAGTCAGCCACTTCACCAAGGTCTGAATCAACTGCAAACTTGCTGAAGGTGCACTCTGTCCTTCAGTCCAGGTCTCTGACAAATTGAATGGGACTAGATCTGATATTGACCCCTACAGTATCATTGGGTACAGGCCTCCAACATAAATATTGTTTGTTTCAGTTACTAAAACATGGTGGCATTTAAAAATCCGCAGGACACCATTGCGCCAAAATAGAAAAACAAGTAGGCTGAAGTACTACTCTCTGAACAATTGAGGCTTCATAAGAAACATTACATAAATAAGTGAATAAATAAAGTAGGTATAAATAAATAGGACAGGAAAGACTAATAACTACCCCTTCATATGCACAGATTTTTATACGTCATCCTTGGGGATGTGCAGGATATTATCAGATGATATAAAGGGGTATATTGTATGAAAAGTGCCAACTAAAACAGACAGAACAATTGTGTGTATGAGCAAGAGCAATATAGGTTAAATATTTCCTGATTCCTGCATTGCAAGTTTAGTAATGATCTCTAGTGGCTATGGTAAAACACAGTTATAACTTGTCAAAATCTCCTGGGTAAATTAATTGCTTTCAATGAAGTTTCTTTAGGGTATGTTTAGGGTTGGGTATTTTTTATTCTTAGTAATAAATGTAATTTTAAAAAAATCATTTTAAAAGTAACGATTCCCAAAAATGTCAATGCTAATTATTCTATTTTTGTTGTTTGTTGATGTTGTTATTTTCTCCTACAATTTCAGTGGAGAATAATGAACTCTTCAATATCAACAAAACTAGGTAAATTGTTTTCTCATGTGTGTGCTACCTACCCACTAATGGTATAAAATGGCATCTCATGTTCTTTATTTGCTGCTTTTAAATGTATTTATGTATTTTAAATCTTATTTTTATTGCTCTTTTTGCTAGCTTTACACATTAATAAAGTTGCCATTTGACCTGCATAGCTTCTCCAATCCTTGTCTTGATTACAGCAATTTGGGGGTTTTATTGAAGTAATTTAGAAAAGTTGAGACTATTATAACACAACCTAATATTTACTTTAGACAGTTTGCCTTTATTGCTTTAAGAAACCAGTTATCTTTTTATTCCCTAAGGGAGACATAGGAAGATGGATAAACTATCAAATATAATTAAGGAAAATGTTTTTGCCTCATGCAGTGCACAAAATACAGATTTTCCTATTAAAAAAACCTACCAAGAATTTAAAAAAAGAGTTTGATCAGAAAATTAAATACCCAGGGATATTCCTCTCTCTGTCTTCCTCTCTGCCTCTGTTTTTCCTTCCATCTGTTGGAAAACGTATGCAGAGCTGACAAAATGTGATGTTGTTTTTAAGTCCAGTTTGCCTAATTACTTTGCCTGAAGCTTTAGAGGGCTTGAAAGGTCATAGACCTTTTGCTAAGTCTATTCCCAGTAATGAGTTTCACCTTTTCACCTGGGAAATAAATGCGAAGAATTAAAAGCTGAAGTTAGTAAATACAATTTGATAGATTTCAATGCATCCCTGAGACTCAGAATACAAGCAGAATAGATGGTGCTGAGATTGTTTATACCACCAGTCAGTTTAGGACATGGAGTATTAATACATCTGGAAAGCTTATTCTGGCACTTTAATTTGGTATTTGTGTTTAAAGGGACCCCTTAATCATTTGCAAATGTTTAAGCAGTGTCATGTAAAACCTCCAGATGGTAGTAGCAATTGTGTGTTTGATAAAAAATCATGAGTTCTTAACATAGGAAAAATCTGTAGCTGCAGTACTTCTAGTTCCAGCTTCCTTTGAAAACTCTTTCTAGATATAGAAACTTGTATTTTCTTTTGAAAGAAACCCCATACTCATAGTCTTTAAAAGTCTCTATGCCTTTGACAGTCTCCTTTGAAGCAAATATGGGAAAGGAAAAAAGGTTTTTCTCATGTTTTTCAAGAAGTATGGTTTTTTTGGGTTTGTTTTTTTGTTTTTTTTGTTTGTTTGTTTGTTTTTTTCCTACCATCTCTTTTCTAAACCTAAAAGATCTTAGATCAGCCAGTCTGCTAAGGCAGAGCTCAAAAAAACCCCAAAAAAACAACACTTGATGTCTTGACTGAAACCATGTGCCCTGTTCTGTGCACAACAAGGTTATCCCTGTGAACTAATGAGATCCTATTTTTGTATTTGATTTCTGTCACTGACAAGGGGATGTGCATAAAATGCTAAGAAGTTTGAGTATAGGAGTTCAGGCTTTTTTTCTGAAGCATTGGTTTTAACTGTAGACTTTTCTCCATTCTTGACAGCAGCCTAATTCTCTTTCCATTAAAGTTAATCAGAGACTTCCATTTCAATGAATGAGCTGTGGAGCAAACTGTCTGCTGGCCATATTACATCTTCAATGAGGAGTTATCTTCTGTTACATACATATTTTTTGTTTATTCCCCTCAAGTTTTCATAACCTGATTAATGTCAGTCACCCTGGAGAACAACAGCTACAGCCTGCAAACAAGAATCTTTTGCTACAGTGATGCACATCCACAGTCTGGAGCTCTAGACTACAATTACAGGTGACAGGAGCAATACAAGTAATTATCACATACCCATCATTACCTAGACCATGGAAAAGGCCATGTTTTAACCACAATACAACTATACAAAAATTTGATATAAACTGTACTTGCCCAAGACCTCCAAAGCAGAATCCTTACAAAGTACTGAAGTGTTTTACATATTTAGTATGTCTTACATGGGCAGTGTGGGAGATAGCTGCATTTTTTCTTCAACTTTATGATTATAGTAGTCAAGGAAAGTAAAAAATGTTCATTTCCCTGCTTATCTTCATCTAGAGAAGACCCTGGAATCTCCAGCATGCCTGGGGAAGGACCTAAATAGACTGTAGCTCATCTCTGTGGTGGTAGCACCTTTACAAAGCATCTACAGAGCATAACTCTGTATAGGCATCTCAGTCTGGGTTGATACAGGTAGTTCCCCACCCATTAAGCTTACAATGAATTTATGGTAATGTGCAATAGGGCAGGGATGGTGTCTAGGAGTCTGAATTGGGGAAAAATGTACATATAGCAAAGGGCTTACTTTCAGAAAAGCCACACATCTGTGTGAAAATCAGAATAATTTCTCATAATGTCTTGGTTTCATTTCAGAAACTTTTAAACCAGTGTTCTGTGGAAATATTTGCAATTCTTACCATTTTTATGAGAATTTTTAGTACAAGCATAAATTCAAAAGTGTAAAATGAAAAGGAATTGGAAATCATTTTGACAAACAAGAGAGACTGTGCACACTGAAGAGGGACAAAAACTGTAAGGCTTTTTATCTCAAAACTAATGTGGAGATAAATAATAATTTAAAAGTTATTTATCTAGAGTTTTATTATAGGATATGAGTTCAGAACTCTCAAACAGATATCACATTCTGCATGTTCTAAAAGGAGAAGGAAGGGTGAATATTCTTCTCAGATTTTTCTTACAGTTTCTGGGCTTAGGAGTCTTTTTGTGTAGAGAAGTGGCATATATTTTATTTTCTTTAGAATAACACATCTGTGATATAGATCATACTTAACAGCTTACTGTGGATTCTAATTCTTCCTTTCAAGTTAATGAAACATCAATAAGTGCTTCAGTGAATGTGTTCCTTCTGTTGCCATCAAGGAAGGAATTTAATAGTCCTATTTCCTGGAAACATTTTCCCTCTCTATCATTTCATGCTGCCTTGGAGGTAAAAAAGAATTAAATTATATTATCAGGTAAAATTGAAAAATGATAAGTGCTAACAGTTATGTAAATAGAATAAACCACTATGCTGATCTTGGTTTATTTGCTTTAGCCCTCAGGAAGCCTATATCAACAATGAAAGCTTATTCTTTAACACTATTTTGCAAAGGAAACTATGCATTCAGAATATGTCTAGCTATCCACTGTGCTTAATAGCACCTAGATTAGTAAAGGAAACAATTTAACAATCCAGTTTGAAAAGAAGGGCAAAATAATAAAATGCAGTTTATCATGTGTGCCAGGAGGGCTGGGCAGAAACTGCCTGATGATAATAATGCTGTTTCAGAGATTTGTTGATTGTATGCAACATCCGAATTAACAAGTAAATGTCCTCTTTGGAAAATAAGCCTTTGAAACTGTATTTTACAACTTCGGCCACATTTTTCTTCTGAACTATACTTGAAATAGAGAAGTCATTTTGATAATTCCAGTTATACAGTATCAGAATATGGCAGGATATCAGGGATTATTTCAAAATGGCTATGCACTGGCTCATTCTATTTTATGTATTGACAGCATGGCAGAGCACGATAAACCAAAGTTTCCTAGACTAGGACACTCTGAATATTTGCAATGGGGATGCAAACCTACGCATTGTAAATATACTCCATATTTAGTGCTTAAAATCTCCTACTGTCAATTTCATTTTTCTTCCTCACACTGAGCATCACCTGACATCATAAATAGTTATTTCTAGAGTGAAGCATATGTGAATCTTAGCCTTTTACAATGTTGCTCTCTTAGAAGCATGAGCAATTTGCAGCATCGGTTAATAAAAATAGAGATGCAGCTCAGAGAGCAAGCAAGACACATTGAAGCTCTGTGCAGGTTCCTGCATCTCAGGAGAATTATTTGTGCCCTAGGAAACAGAGGTGGAGACTATATATGGCCAAAAATAAAAACCAAACCAAAACAATAGAAATCTGTCAGTGCGACCAGATTCCTAACCCCTTCCAAAAAGCAGACAGCTCTTAAGTAGATCTGTATCTGATGGATTTATTCTGAGAATAAAATAAAGAGTGAAAAAAAACCCTGTGGCAATACCGTCAGGTTCCCCATCCTGGAAGGTTAGGAGTAACATTAGAGAAATTTAAAGAATAAATAAATGTTATACTTAATGGTTCTACCAAGTAGTATACAGCTCATTCTGTCTCTACTGGCAAGCTGTTGAGTAGTTCTACAATTCTGGAGCCAGTAGTCCAACTTCAATATTAAAATATATTTTGGGGCAGAACATCGTAAACTGACCTATTGATATCTATATCACTAACTCGTCTGCTTTTACCAAGAAATTCTTCATAACTTTCAAGTTAGTTATAATTTCTGGAAAGAGAAAATAATTATCTACTAAGAATAATAATTGCTTTGAAAATACCTCTTTCCATTTTAAGTAAAAATTTTAAGATTTCTCTGTGGANTTCAGCTTAAGTACTGTTACTTAACAAATAACTACATTGTTCTCTCTGAACTATAAAGTTTCAAAATCAAGCCAGACTCAGTTTTGGGTGAGATCTTTTATTTTTCATTATAATTTTGTAGTTCTTCCATCTAAGATATGGAAGAAATGGAAGTCATCAAAACCTGTTTAAAATTATTTTTTAGTTTAATTACTTTGTACCCCAAATGCTGGATCTACAGAAATGTGACTAGAAACAACAGATGAAATCAGTTTATAATGAAAGTAATTTTGATATCTTAGATGCAACTTATATTTTTAACCATAAAA
>VXBB01012971.1:80086-140640 GCA_013399915.1 Illadopsis cleaveri
CTACCACCCCACGCCCCACCTATCCATCTCAGAGTGGCAAAGGTTTCAAATGTAATATGACATATATGCAATTTTAAATTACATCAGCCTCAGCCAATAATTCATGTAGCATAGATAGGAGATCAGATAGAAATTCAACAACTTAAAATGAATAAGGCCAAAGAAAGAGAAAGGTAGAATGAAATTGTATCTTCCAGATAATTTTGCAGTCTGGAATTACCAGAATAGAAGAGCTGCCAATGAAGCAAAATGACTGTAATATGTCATTGGAAAAAGAAGAGAAAAGAAGAACATAAAATGTTCAAATTGGTCTTAAAAATTGATTTGTCTTTTTTCCCCCACTAATCTTTCAGCTCTGAAAGCCAGCGTGTGCACTTGGCATGTAAGAAATTATATCCAGGTGGCTTAATAAAGGGAACATCCATAATGATTTGTACCAAATTTTACACTTTTCCTTATCGACAGGAAGAGTTTTTAGCAGCACTTCAGTACATAAAGGGGCAAACAGGAGAACTGGAAAATAACTTTTTCCAAGGATATGTGGAGATAAGATGAGGGGGAATAGCTTTAACCTGAAAGAAGTTAGATTTAGATTAGATATTGGGAGAAAATTCTTTCTCGTGAGTGTGCTGAGGCATTTGAAAGGGTGGAAAAGTTATGGGCGCCTCTTCCCTGGAAGTGGTCAGTGCCAGGCTGGATGGGGCTTTAAACAATCTGATCTAGTGAAAAGCGTCCTTGTATGGTAGTGGGATTGGAATTAGAAGAATGTTTTGATGTCTTTGAAATGCATGACAGTTTGTAATTAAGAACTATGTTTACGTTCTGCTGTGATGGGAACCAAAAAATGCAACAGGTGCACAAGATGTAAGGATCTAATTGGCTGAATTCTCTAGTTAACAAGAAGGAAGCTTCCTTCTCAAAACTGCACATCTTCAGCTTTAGAAAGGCAAAGGACTCAAGAAGATAAACAATATCTACTTGAATGAGCTCTACTAAGAATGTATACAAAGGTCAAGATGACGGAGCAAAAGCAAAACAGTATGTCCTAAAGAACAATTTGTATTTCATCTCAGAACAAAAGATATATTTTTATGTTTGTTTACAAAACAGCAGCAGAAAAAAACTTTTTGAACTGGAAAAACAACCTAAGTTTATTCTCAGAATCATTCTAGTGTGTCACTTCATAGAATGACACACAGAATGCAGTGGATCCAAAACGTTTTGTGTTCTGTGGTGGTGAAGGAATTGACAACTAAGGCCAACTGCCTGTGGCTGTGACTGTCAGAGGAGACTGTGCTCATTTAATGAGTTTCATAGGAACATCTGAGTTCAGTATTTGGGCTTAAAGGAAGAGATGTTGCCACAGCTGCACTACTAGAGAATTTTTTTTTTAATTTTAGGTTAATAAATATGAAAGGCAAAAAAAAGAAGAGTATATCAAATGGAGAATAAAGGATTAAAAAGCAAGGTTAGGTACCAATTAGCTCTTATTTCTACTGTGTGGCAAAAATTATTTAAAAATTTTACTTAAAACATGCAGGGGAGTTGTGTTTTTTTTTTCCTTTGCCAGATGTAAGGAGCCACTGAATGCAATATGTCATAGTTTCCATTACTCTGAGACTAAGAAAATGACCCAAAATCATTGGGAAAGAAAAAGACCTCAATAAGCCTCTTTGCTTTCATGTTTCTGTTTCTCCTTCTGTTTTCCTTAAGTCGCAAAAAGAGGTATTACATCCTGACTGCTCCAATTTTTCTCTGATGTTTGGATTAAAAAGGAGCCAAAAAACCAAAATAAACAAATTTCAAGAGGGAAAGGCAGCCAAATACACAGTTCCCTGATATTTCTCAATACTAAGGACAATTTTAGGAATTATTTTCATTATCCATCATTTTAACATACATAAAGTATCTATAAATTTATTCTAAAGACCTTTGGAGCTCAAGAGATAAGGGCATAAAGCTCAGACTTGTGTCTCTTAATCTTTGTGACATTACCTTAAAAACCTGTAAACCCTTCATGCAAAACTGCCACAGGTCAAAGCTGGAATTCTAATTTGGTAAAATACAAGAATCTGGCCATATCCCATACAGAATATATTTTACTCCCTAAAACACAATCACAGCATAAACAGTGTTACAAGGTCAGGCTTGCTGATGGAGCTTGTCCCTTCTGCTCTGTTTAGTGTTGCACATGCATGACCAAACACACATCCTGCTCATTCATGGGGATGTCTTTACTCGAGCTCAGAAAGACAACAAATACACCACATCTGCATCGCCACTAGATGAAACTTTCCATGACGCATCTGCCTGTGTCATTTATTCTGACCTGCTCTTTGGCAATGATGGGAGACCCACTAAATACACTCTTCTTTATGAAGACTGTTCCCTGAACTACTTAAGAAATGCTCTAGCTATCACAGCTATTCCAAGAACAAAAAAAACAATTTCACAGGGCTTGATGGCTTTTCAAAAAGCACTGCCTACATATTAAAGTAAGGTTCCTCGAGCTTTTGAAACTATAAAGATTTTATTCTTCCCTTGGCATTATGTGGAAGCTGCTCCATGCTGTTTGGTTGATGCTGTGTTTCTCAAGGATACTACCAGACATAAATCTAACTTTTGTAAAAGGCAGACAATTCAGAGTTCTCTGGAAAACAATAGCTATGAGTACTACTTTGCTTTTTGTGTCAGAAGCAGGTTTGTTTGGGGTTTTGTTTGTTTTTAGTGGTTTAGGTTTTTGGAATTTTTCAAAGAAGCAATTACCTTCTGAGAAATATTCACATTTTGTGTTGGTTAGTAACAAAAAATATAAATATTTCTTAATCCTGGAACTTTTAAGAAGTTTGTATATGGCCTGCCATCTGAAAAATTCCTTTAGTAAACAGACTTCTCTATCAAACAGGGAGCCTGGCCACCATGACATAAATAGACTCATTATTCACTCCTAATTCATTGCAGTAAACACCAGAGAAACAATTTCTAAGTATCTCATTTGTGGCTATTTATAGCTCTGTGTGCAGCTTTTCCTTTCTTATTTATTTTTCTTCAAAGCAATATTCTTTACCCTGTTCCAAATCTTTTTGAACTCACAAGCATGTCTGATTTGTTGGCACTGCAATTTTATTGCAATACCCTTTAAAAATGCATGTAAAATAATTCACTTTTCTAAGACTATTGAATCATTAAACTTATATTGCTAGCCATCATCCTGTTTGCCTGTGAGATAAAAACACAAGAATTATTTTTTCATTCAAAAATTGGAAAATATTAATTATATAATTGAATAGAGTTGATAATTATCATCAGTATATTTACTTACTGAATCCCTTAGGAAATGCAAACATTTTTAAATGAAATTATAAAAGTCCAAATAAATTTTAATGGGCAAGAGATAGATGTGCTATTCTTAGTGAACAAAAAGGAAGGCATATTTCATCTTAATGATGGTGACTCATTTAAATGTTTCAATTATATGAATATTGTTCAGTCATTTCTTAGACACTTGAATTAAATCCAATTGCATGTCATGTGTATAGGGATATGAGCATAGAGAGCCACGGAGAAAAAAAAAAGGATGAGACAGAAAACAATACCAACAACTGCAAAGATAAGCACAGATTTAAGGCAGTTTGTGTTGCTGGTAACACTCAACAATTCTATAAAGTAGAACTTAATTTATCAGTTAAAAAATGAGTATCACATCATTAACAATCACTCGTGAGCAGTTTCTTTGGAGTGATTATCAAGCATTACATAAGGACTATGTGGCCAAGGGCAAGAAAGAGTCCAATTCATCAAAACAGCAATCACATGCAGTAAGGATAAGACCGCATTATTTTCCTGCTATTTTATGTCTTGTTCACAACACATACATACATAAATTCTGTGTTTCTCCCTGTGCAACACATAAATGAGATCCACAGAGCAGAGATCCTGCAGAACTGCTTTAAACAGAACACTGATTCATAATCAAAAGACACTTATCATTTGAATATTTTTAGATGTCCTGTAAGTGTGAGGATATATCTCACCAGTGATTGAATACTGGACTGGGAATATCCACATGGCTAGCACTGATAGCAGCAGTACTGGCTCAGGCACAGCAAGCTAAACTACTCTGCGGGAGAGGACCTATGGAAGACGAAGCTGGAAGCAAATCATCAAAGAATATTCAAAACAGGTATTTGGAATAATATGGTTAACAGTAGGAAATGTCAAAAGCAGGTTGTCTAAGGGGGCTGCATTATCTCCACCCTTGAAGATATTCAAATCTTGACCAAACAGGGCCTCCAGTAGCCTGCATTGTACTCACTCCTTTGATCATGGAGATATATTAGACGATCTCCAGAGCTCTCTTCTGATATAAATCACTCTAAGGTTTTCTAACTTAAAGTATTTTTAACTGTGTGTAGGTGACATCATGGGGTGTTTACAGTTAGCCAATAGAGTGTTCAATGGATTAAGACTTTTTTTTTCTCCTGGTACCATAAGAAGGCCTATGACAGTAGATACTGTGCTGAAAAAGAAGGGTCATCTCTTTCAACATTAAAGATAAACTTCAACATGCACACCTACACAAGATCACTAGTCCTCATGCAGAATGTTCTAATACCTTTTGGCTAAAATAGATGTAAAGAAAAGAACAGTTCTGAGTACAAGATATGAAAGAACTAAAGGCATTTTATGCCCCGAAACTTTTCATAGTATTTGTTATTCTCAGACTTATCTCTTAACTATGGGTCATTTAAGTATAATTTATCTCCAGAAAGAGAATATATTAAATTGATTTTCTTTTCTTCATTAAGAGATAGATAATCTTCCAAATTTTTGAATGCCTTAAAAAATTAATCGCCAAACATCAATATATGCAAAACCACGTGTATAAGTACATTTAGTTTGGGAAGGATAATTTTTTTTTATCTTGCCTTTTTTATGATTAAAAATAAAGCATTAATATCAATTATTATTGCTCATGGATTTTTAATTGATTATGAACACAAGAAAATATTGACATTTTGAAGAGAATTTTTAAGAGGCTTTTAGTTAGAAAACAGACACATTTGAATTAGAAAAACATAAGAAAATGGAGCACTCACAGTACAAAAAACTGGTAGAAGAATGAACAAAATAAACAAATGAGTGTCAGATGAATGAACAAAACTTTCTGTCAGATACTGATTTTTGTTATAGCTTTGACTGAAGATTTTCATCCAGCCCTGCTGACAACTCACTGCTGATTACTGCAGTCCTTGTAGACTTTCAAAGAAAATAAAGCAGAAAGAGGATATCAGTGCTTATGGAAAAAAAAAAATCACATATGTACTACAGATACTGCTTTTAATGTTGCTTTGTCAGTTACTATGGGACACAGGAAATAATGAGGGTTGTACATGTATGAGTGTGTGTTGCTACAACATAGTGATTAAGTCTCCACAGTTTATGATTAATCACATTCGTTAAAATTCTAAATCATGACCTGCAATTGGATCACAAAATGTTTCAGCAAGCGCATTCAGCAAAAAGCTTTATAATTTAAGAAACACAAAATCATTTTATCTGTATTGCAGTAAGATTCCAGAAAAGACATAATGACTTACTCTCATTCAGGGACAGAAAAATATAGACAGAAAGGACAAGGACAAAAATACTTAAACTGCTGACTGATAGGGTGATCATCTAGGTAACTATGCCTACATTGCTTGCACACTTTGTTTAAAAAAAAAAACCCTGCTCTGGCAAAAAAACCCTGTCATTTGTGTGCTGCACCAAAACCCCTGCTTAGGCCCTTGAGTTCACTACCTGGCCTTCTCTCCATAAGTAAACAAGAGCAACCTTGAGGTGTGATATTCCGTGCTCATTGTTTGTGACTGCATGTCAAAGAAAAGAAGAAAATGCTTTGTTTACTGAGGCAGGGACAGAGAACAATGACAGTCACATGGAAACAATATCCCTGTTCTCCCAGAAGGATGTTAACAGTTATTATATTGCACCACAAGTATGTGTCATCTCTAACCCAGCAATTCATTTACTCTTCTCTCAAAAATGAATGTACTGTAGCAGGAAATTTATCATGAGAATTTGAGGGGAAAGTAAATCAATCTTATCTTCAGCCAGCAAGCAATAATACACACTAACAGAGGCAGACAGGACTTGTCCAACACTGCGGCTTGCTAAAGAGGAAGGTATTGATTTGTGTTTGCCTTTTTCTATTAACAGTAAAGTGTCTACAGCACTTTCACACATCATAGGATAAGGCTTAAGGGTGTCAAAAAGCAATATACAAACCTCAGAATGTTTTTAGCTTTGATTTGTGGAAGCTATGATCATTTTGAATGCTTATTTAAAGGTTTTTTTCTGCATCATCATCTTCCTTCAAACTAAGAGAACTTTTCTTTTGTCATTGACCTTCTAATAATCTGTTCTCAACAGATCAGTTTTCACTATATAACTATTCCCATTTATTCTTGCTGTTTTGTGATACCAGAATATACTGAAGATATTACACATATATTACTTTAAACAACCAATTTTATATTTGATGTCCTTGGGTTTCAGGCATTGGCTTCTTTTTGTCAAACAAAATATAAACAATACCAATAAGTTTGATTATAAAAGGGTTCCCACAGCAACACATTTTAGTATAAATTTTTATGAGATCATAAAATACCAGGTTTATTTAATGTGTTATATTTGTCAATCATACAGTCTCACTTACTATTATAAGTCAAGATAATTGTAACATCAGTCTTCTGAAATGTGATTGGCCATGGACATCTACTACGTTGCTAAAAAAAATCCTTGCACTATTCCTGATAAACTCTTACATGTCATCATGAACATTCTTTATGTATACCTCAAGTCTTATGTTAAGATGAAAACTCTTTAGTAAGTATTGCATGCTGAATTACATGCTATGGTCATGGAGTAAGAAAACCATTAAGCCAACTTTCAAAATTCACCAATATACTTTACATTGTGCAAGATGAAAGAAGGTGTCTCCAAAGAAATACTGCAGCTCAAAAAACTAATAGGCAAGGTGCCAAATTGACTAATTTGTCAAATTGGTAAATAGAAAAATGTATCTTTTAGTAAGCAATTTTTTGACAAAAAGAAAGCTTTTGTTTATTAACAGATTAGCTATGGATAGCCACATCTGTGTTGATATATAGACATCTCAAACTTTCTCAGAACTATATATTCTAGTAGAATTGATATTCAAACATCTCTAATAGTAGGAACAAATGGAACAAAGAAATACAGAGGCTACTGGTTCATATCTCCAGCAACAGAAACAACTAGAAGGAGCTGTGTATGTATCTGAGAAATATTAAAATGTAAAACATTTAAATTAACATTTTATTCTTTGGCTTAATCGATGCAAAAAATTCAGTTTTATTTTATTTCCCTGGCACCTGACAGACACTGATGGACATTTTAGATATTAGATTATTCTGTCAAGCTTTCTGGTGGCCAGGCTGCTTCATTTTCTTAGAAATTCAGAAGGTTGACAAACATGTCAAGGGATTTAAGGGAAAACCACTTGTGCAGTAAGGAATGCTGGATGTCATACTGTAAGGCACTGAAAATAACATTGAAAAATTATGTTTAAAAACTGAATTCTACCCTAGGTGATTAATTTAATGTGAGATTTAGTCTCCTTTAAGCTGGGGCAAAATTCAAACTCCCCACGGCCTCCTAGTGTTATTTTAGTAGCGTGAAGTGTTTTACTCGGTCTCTAGCAGCCACTCCAGAGAATTAATGCATCTCTTGTCTTGTGTCACAATTGGTGGACTGTGCAGATGCTTGTCTTATAATATCACCCTGGCCTGTTTCACCTGAGTCTAATCACCTACATCAAGATAACTGAGTCCTAACCTTGCTCTTCTGGACTGGCAGCTAAGTCAGACATATTCTTCCAGGTGTGCCAAATCATAATAGACTCCTACCTCTGGTGAAGTGAATTAAATCTGTATCTTCGGCTAACTCTTTCTTTTTACTATCAGGAAACTGCAGCATTGTTCTCATGGGCTTTGCAAACTAATACCATACCTAACTACATGCCTGACATAGTAAATGTAAGTCAAGGCTCAGTCTGTTTATAAATGGAAACCTAATACATGGGGAGTGAGGGTGGGTTTTATACATCCACATGAACAGAAATAAAGCAGAAAATTGAAATTGTTGGTCATGTGTCCCATTAGCACATTATTTACTCCAGCAAATGTTTATTCCACAGTCCCAAAGGGAATATTTTTATTGATGTCTGTAGAAAACACAAGTGAGTTGCATATAGAGTATTTCAGGAATATTTTTCAGACTCACATTGAAATCACACTCCAAATATTCCAAGTCAAGAAGACTTCAGATATATATAAATGAAATCTGAAATTTTCAGGTAATAAGACTAGTATAATTCAATTCAGCTGATCTGATCTTTGGACCTGAATGTTGAGAACCCTACTATGTATAAATGCTGTAGATCTCAGTGGTATAAGGCGCAGGAGTCAGAACTTTAGACTCCTGTTTTGACTGACTCACATTTTCTCCTAAGTGGGAAAGAAACTGAAAATGTATTATCCTTCATTATAATTGTAGCCTCTGACCCTGAGAACACCTAGGCAAATGTATGCATAGTCCTTTATGTTGTCTCATAGAAGACATAAAAATTAGGCTAAAAAGAAGTCTTTACCTGTTTATATAATTTCCAGGTATATATTCACCCTATACAGACATTATTAACTTTTTGTGAGATGTGAGGTATCTAGTACATTCCACTATATTCTCCAGGCTCAGAAGTTGTGCGTGCTTCAGATCAGGAATGCTTGTCTTTGATTTGTCTGCATTTCTGAAAAGGTGACTGGCAAGAGACATTTTGATCTTGAATTTTGATAAAGTGAGCTGGTCTTATGTTTGACTGATGCCTCACTTAGAAGCACTAGGGTAAGTCACAGTTCTTTCAGCCTGAGCTGGTATTGCTACAGCTGCTGGAACTTCTTTAGTGTTCCATTAAATCTATAAAAGACAGGCTTGCTCTAGAGTAACACCTACACACACACGCACAAAACCAAACTAAAACAAAAAACCCCCCACTCCTCTGACTGATTGTGATGGTGTAATTGGACTTTAACAGGGGAAATCCATTTTATATGATTAATTCTCATTTAAAATTTATGTGTTTGATGCTATTTTAGTATGTCTGTTGTAAACAATCCATCTTATAAGGTTGTGATGTTAGCTGTCTAAGCACTTTATAAGGCAGGGAACTATTATTCTTTCCATTTTACAGATTTGTAGGCTGCAGCAAAGATTGGTGCACTGACTTGCCTTGTGGGGGGTCAGTTCTCTCAGTATTGCTGCAGTAATCCATTTTGAAGCATTGGTGAATTTCTGTGTTGGACTTGCCTGAGGCCATTAGATGTGAAAATGGTCCACTAATAGAGTTTTTATCAGCTTGAGACAGCCAAAGTGCTCCCTCTGCCAGTGTTCTGGAAGCAATTTAGTAGGTAACTCTTCATGACTGTGACAGGCAAAGGTAAATCCCATGTGGGAGTTCTGTTTTCCTTAGTTTCTGCAGCAGTACAAATACAAGTAATCAAAGGAAGGTTAGGAAAACTGAATGATGGTTCAGAAAGTGTCTTGCAGTAGCCCTCATGATTTGATGTGTCACTAACAGGCCGTATACCCATTAAATTCCTGTTGTAAAACTCTAAACGTGTCAGGGAAAATCTGTCATATTAAAACTAAAAAACATGGGTTTTCATGGCTGTTTGGTACTTTCTCTGAATGCTAACTTGGTATTTTAATGCTATCCTATGCCATTACTGTGCCAGAATTGAATCCTGAGCACTGCATCCCCTAGAAAATTATACCTATTCATGGAGGTCAGCAAAATCGTACAATGACTAATATGCACCATATTCTCTTGTGCTCTAAGTTTGGGAATACATAGAGTAACTGCAGTGCTTTTGTAGCAATATTAAACTAAGAGAACTAGTAATGCTTACCATCACGAGCAAAGATAAAACTTGGGATCCAAACACCTTCAAAGAAATGGAAACATTTGTCATCCAATCCAAAACTTAAGGCATAAATCACATGGTACAACATTAGCTGAGATCTGGTTCCTTTTAAAGCTGAATAAAAAATTGTGAGGCTAACTGTCCTCCTGGACTCTTGGCCAAAAATGGGGAAAGAGTTTCTGAAGACAATTGGGATACAACCAGTGATCCATTCTGTCATTTCAGTTAAGCAGAACTCAATTCTTCATTCTTTTTCAGCCCCTGAACTACATAATTGGTCCCCAAAATACTGTGTTAGACTAATCTAAATAGGGATTCCTTCAGGGTGCTTGAACAACTATGAAATATTCAATTCATAAATCATAAATCATGCTGGTTTAAATAATACACTAGATAATTCTAGAATATCACTGAGAAAATATATTATTTCTGATATGCAGTGACTTGCATTTGTCTCCTGAACTTAGAATATCAATTTGTTTGCAGTTTCCACCACTTCAGCACTTTATCATTAAGAAATATAATGGAGAGTGCCAATTTCACTAATCAGAACATCAATGTCTGTCTGATTTGATCTAAAATGTTAATGAAGATATCTGTGACTCTGGTTATAATTTTAAATTAAGTTGGCCTTGATGAAAAAATTGGTCCTAGTTGCAGTAGTTTAAGGCAGGGCAAAATTTGCTCAAGAGAAATGAAAACCACCTATTGCTTAAAAACAGCTGTTCATTGTTGATATCTTCTCCCTGGGATCCAGTGACAGGATCGACGGGAATGCCTTAAAATTCTGTCAGGGAAGGTTCAAACCAGACATTAGAAAGCAATTCTTTACCATGAGGGTGATCAAACACTGGAATAGGTATCCTAAAGAGGTATTTGAGGACCCTTGTTGGTTACTTCAAAAATCTATTCTATTCTATTCTGTTCCATTCCATTCTACTTGAGTCAACATATTTCCTTTGTTTATTAGTTGAATCCAATTCCACCATAAGTCCTTTCAAATAAACATATAACATAAATTTTCAAAGCAATAATAATTACAAGTCAAGTCACAGGTGTGATATTTCAATGTGGAAAAATAAATTGGAATAAGAAAACTGAAGACAATTTTTTACAAAATAAACTTTTGCACAAATATGTATTTGCTGTAGGTATAACAATATTATAAAATGTAATGCTGCAGACTTTCAATAGGTAACTGATGTGCACAATTTATTCTCCTTTTCTATGTTGTATCTCCTTTTGCATATTACCAAGTAATAAAAAGTAACAAAAACACTGATTTTTTTTGATCTGTACAAGATCTTCACTTTAACTCAAGTTAAAGTAGCTGAGTTGAATACAATGAGATTTTAAGCTTTTTCTAGAAACCAGATTTAACAAATGTATGGAGTTAGATTAAAAGGTTGTGTTCTTATTTACTTTGTTAAAATAATAAGAAAAAATAAAATGTGTCCACGTTTTATTTTCCGTTATACTCATTTAAACATAGAATAACTTTGGGATATCAAGAACAAAGCTTGCCAGAGCCTAAGCCATACAATACTCACCTCGAGACCTTATTATTTCAACTGATTATGTCTGGGAATGAATCCAAGCAGTGTTGAAAAAGAAGTTTTGAAATTCATCAATCCATCTTTTTAGTGACACATAGGTCTCTGAATACATCACCCCACATTACAGTTTATCTTAATATTCAGAGTCTTCCATAGCAAAGGACCAAGCTTTTCTTTTCAGAAATCATGACCTCCCTTGACAGCTGTTATAATTGAAAGAAACCATAAAGTTTTCTGTCAAGAAGAAAAGACTTGAAGGCATAGGAGATAGAACTTTTGCAAGAGCTGCACAGACATTGAGGAGCTCTCTTTTACATGTGATATGAGTGTGTGAAATGAGCTCAGATTTAATAGCATTCAGATTTAAATGCAAAATCCATTTCTTTCACTTATCTTTCTCTAAATAGTTTTTTCCCATAGTGTTTTTTCCTGACCTACCTTAGTTTTCTTGGCATCAAAGTGAGAGGTTAGAGTACAAACAAGTACCCAGACAGGCTCTTGGAACAGTCGTTCACCTTTTTCTCATCTCATCCACAGCCTTGGAGATTTTCTCAGCATGAGAACACAGAAAGCTTGTGGCATTTTCCCCCTTCTCTCCTGTCTTTAGTGCAAAATTTCATAGTGATGTCCAAGATGACTTTTCAAATTATCTATCTCTGTGCTAGTCACAGATCCATAAATCACATGGGTTCTAGTAGGCTCAGGATGGCTGGACACAAATCTACCCTGGTCTGGAGTCAGTATGATTCTGTTCACATGAAATGGCTGCTGAAGACTGTAAAGCAGGACCTATTAGTTTTGGTGCAGAACCACATAACTAACATTTCTGTATCTCACCTGGTTGTTTTATCTGCTGCTGTGCTGAGTGAGCCAAGTAGGTTATGTGTTTGATAATTCATTCTTCTTTATCCTGAATTCAGTGTTGGAGACTAGTTATTGGTTGTCATGTGCAACTTCTTTTTGATCTTGCTGAACAGTCAGTATATTTAACCACTGAAGAAAACTAAAAAAGGGGTACCACATCTCTTCACAAAAATTTCATTCCAACCCTACATTCCTTTCAGTCTTACAGGCCTGTCCACTTCTGTTTGTATTCTTTTCCACACAGCTCAATTCCAGCTACATTCCTCTAACTTATGAAAAAATAGAATTAAATATTACAGATGAGGTTTTTTCTGCTTTTGTAAAAAAATTAATATTATATAGGGTATTTAAATTTCATTTTTCAACTCCAGGATACTCATATATTGACTGTAAGCTCTTCAAAACCTGGATCATCGAGTAGTCTGTGTTCATACAATGCTTATCTCAGAGTAGTTCTTTTCTTGTTTAGGCTTTGGGTAGCACAACAACGAATACGATCAATAGTAATAATAATAATAAATACAGATCATCACAGCTCACTTTCAACATACATCAACACAAAATGAAATTTAATGGTCTCAAATATATAACAGGCTTGACAAAATGATCCTATTAATCCGAAAGTCTTAACCTCTATGAATCTTTGAAGATAATTATCTATCGCTCCTAAATTTAGTTTCTTGAAATAGCTTCAAGAGAACAGATAGGCAGATTAGATACAGATACAGAATAAAATTGACAACTGTGTGCGAAGAACATGGGCTTAAGAACATGCTATAAAATATTGATAAAATTCTAGGAAAAAAAAAACCAAAACAAACCCAAAAATTATGAAGACCAATATACTATGTGTACTTGTATTTTTAAATAATGTATGTGCAAGAAGATGTGTATAGCACTCACTATGTTGTTGATCCTTAAGTAAACAATTATTTCAGGATTCAATTTTAAAAGAGACCTCTATAACTCCTACTTATTGAAATGGACAGAAACTCAAGTTAGTTGCTAGCTTTATTCCAGTAATAACCTTAAAATAATAGAACTGGATGTATACCTTCTGCATGTAGCAGAAGGTGAAATTAAGGTTTACTTTACTGCAGCCTAAATAGTAGTTGCCTGTCTACCTTATCAACTTTGTTCACAGTAAATGATGATGTTAATGGAATAATCCCAGTGGAATCAAACAAATGGAGAAGAGCAAACATAATACGTTTATTTAACGGGATGGAAGAGTGATCAGTGCAATCACACAATTTGTAATCTGCTGTCAGTAGTTTCAAAATATTAAGCAAATGCTTTAAAAGTTAACTAAAGGCACAAATAGGATTTACAAATAGGTGTGAAATTTAGATCGTGATAGACTAATTTGATAACAGTTTTCAGAAGGAGAACTATTGATTTTCTAGGCAAACGGCATGTAAATTGGCTTAATATAGCTGTACTTAACAAAGTATTTCATATGGTTCCATTGGAAAATCTATTATCCAAATGGGGCACAGGGGTATACAATAACTGACTTTTAAAGCGAGGAAGTGAACAGTGCTGAAAGAGAAAACATAATGGTACAAGGAAGATACTGGTGTAATTTTTCAGAGACAGGTTTTAAGATTAGTTTTATTTTGTGATATTCATTTTTTGACGTGAAAAAAAGATTTTTAGAGTGAATTTTCATATTGATTCAAAGACAAGAGGTTTCTGTTCATCTGGGGCAGGAATAACTGCAAAGTAAACAAGAAATTCTTTATTGTAAAATCCATTCCCCTAGATAAATTGAGAAAAAATTGTTCAGTCATAGAGTCTCAGATTTCTTTTCCTATATATAAGTCACATGGGTTGAACAGAGTTCCAGGACAGAGCCAGTGTAGAAAGCTATGACTTTTGGAGGGATATATGCACCAAGGAATGGTAGATACAAGCTCAGGCTTGCTGGAGAGCTGGGTTCTCAGGAATTCCAGCTGGAAGTCAGATGCAGTGCATCTGGAGTGATCAGAGAAGCCCGTCTCAAGATGTCACATCACAGTTTAGGTCATATATGCCAGTCCCACGTGATGCCCAAGGTAACCAAAGTATTTGACTCCATCTCTCTACTACATGATGTTCATATCCCAAGTAGCATTAAAGAGGGATCTTCATATACTTTAGTTTTAGATTAATAAAAAGGGGGAACAACAAATAAGTAATGGTGATGGAATATATTCTGTCTCCTATATACAAGCAGTATAAAAAAATAAACTCACATAATGTTTCTTTTTTTCCTGGCATTTGAGAATATTTTCTCCTGCAGCAACATGGCTTGTGCAAAAAAAAAAACCCAAAAAACAAACAAAAAAACTTCTTCGATCTTATGCCTTTCAGATGAAACTCCAGTTCAACAGATATAGATGATACCCATATAAAAAATTTTATCTCCATACAAAATAACACCACTGCCAAAATCTTCCTCCTCAGTCTCGTATAAAGAATTCATTTAAATGCTGTCCATGCTAGACATATATAGACTATATGTTCAGTTTTGGGTATTTTATCTCATACTCACATTTCAAATTATTTTCTATTTAATTTCTTTTTAGTTTAATAAGCTATCAATTATTGAAATGTCATTGCAGTGGGCTTTTTACACAGTGATGCATTTCTCTTCCGTTCTCTCTTAATTTTGACAAAAAAAAATTCGACTCTGCACTTCCATCAGAATAGTTATTATTCTTGCTGCTATTAATCTGTTGTTTTGAGGCTAAGGAGTTTGAGTTCCTTCCTATTTTTCACTGGTTTGGTTTTTCCTGCTGCATTATAAAATATCACCATACTTTATTTCTGACATTCATTATCTCTCTGGGGTTAATACACAAAATCTATTTATCTCTAGTAAAATGAGATAGAAATTGATTATTTTCTATCATAAACAGTATTTACTGCAAGCAGAAAATTCTAAATCAACTCTGCACAGCTTAAATTTGGGCTGGCAGAGAGTAAATAAAGCTAAATTTTGTGCTCCGATTTGGCCAGGCTTGGTGTCAAGCTTATTTCTGTTTGTCTTTTAGAGATCAGAAAAAGAAAATTAGAGAACTCATCTTATAAAAATATTCCTGGCTTGGCTGACACCACTGCATTTGATTAGTGTTGGCGTTGTCTACCTAAGGGATCTTCAACAATCATTTCACAGGTAGGTCAAGATTCAGGTTAATTGCTATTCTCGGATAATTCATAGCTTAGCTTGAATTAGTTGACAAAATGGATGCTACCTGAAAACTCTTCATCATCACAAGAAGCCTCTTCATAAGGCACAGTTTTTGCATAGAATGCAGGGATCTTTTCCCATGTTGTTGTCTACCCATCCCCAGAATAAAATCCACCGAAGCACATGGGAGGAAGTATTCATCAACAAGAGTGTAAAGCTCCTTATTTATCTTAACTGATGAAAATTCAGTATTAAAAAAACAGTTTGAGCTCATATAATTAGGAAGGGATGTAGAAAGGGATGAAAACAGAATAAAATAGTATTTTTATGGGTAGTAAATTTACAAAGGTTTTGTGATTTTGGAACTGGCCCCACAGCTAGTAGGCTAGGAAAAATTTCAGAGCTGATGGAAATCCTCTTTTCTACAGATCAGAACCCATTCAGTGGAGGGAGATTATCTTTTTATTTATTTATTTGCCACTTCCAGAGTTCTCTGCAGAGCTACAGGAAAGCTACAGGGATACATAGTAGTTTTTTTCCAAATCTCTCTCCTAAATCCTTACTTCAGGAAACACCAGCACAGCTTGGGAAGAGCAGAGTACATGGAGGCAACAGGGGCTGCCCCAGCCCCAGGCATGAGAAATGTCCATGGGGATGAGTACAGGCCAAGGCTGGGCTGGGACATGGTCCCAGGTGAGTCAGACTTGCAGGGACTATGGCCAGGCAGGGCAGAGCTCTGGGGATCTGCACAGGCCCTGCTGCAGTGCCACTGGTCCAGAGACCTGGGCAGGGCTAGGGGAGCCATGGAAAAAAAAAATAAATCTGCATCTTCAAGGGAGGAATCCTATAAAAAAATAAATATGCATGAGAGGCAGACTGAATGACCCTTTGTATGTGGTTATTTCTTTCCATCAGAACCAGTAGGAAACTAGTTGGATAGAGCTAGATTGATTAAGTTCCATTTTATCAATTTATAGGAGAAATGGATGAACTGATTTCAAAGGCAAACCACCACTATTAATTTTAAATATTTATTTTGGATGTTTTAACTTCAAAGAAATGAGGTGTTTCATATCGATGGTAGGATGTAACGTGGAATTTATTGCTGCCATCACTATTGCTATGAGAAATGCTGCTGCTAATAGCTTCTATGCCACTTTTAAAAAATACAAAGAAAAAAGTGCAAGTAAAAAATATTTGCTTTGCAAGCTGAAGCAGCCGAGTTTATTCTAGCTTCTCTGTTTTATGGAACCTTAATCCTATCCTATTCATCCTAAAATAAAATGTTTATGTATCTTTAAAAGGGTACATTATTTTCACAAGGACTGTGTGCCTAGATGTGAAAATAATCCATGTCAACAGGGAGGAAGGGATTGTGTATCCGAGCAGGATACACAATTTTGGGAAAGGTTGGCAGCAAAAGTGCCCTCTTTTAATTGCTTTGACTTTTAAAATGTTTTAAACTATTTACCAAACTATAATCTCAGTGATTTCAGTACCTATCTGAAGATATTCCAGGAACTTTGATAGAGTTAATTTGTTTAAAAAGTGTCTAAAGCAAATATGGCATCTAAAAAGTTACAGTTTACTGCTTCTTTCTATACAAATAATTAGTAAAAGCAGGGTTGCATCTCAGTCTCCTCCCAATCAGATTAGCATTTTTTGCAATGAAAGCCTCCAGGCAAAATCTTGAATTCACATTTAAAAAGCATTAGAAATTTGCTGACTTCATGAAATGGTGAAAAGACCACAAAGTTTCATGAATTTTTCAGTTCAAGTTAATGCTTATTCCATTCCTATGATTGTGTATAAATTCCAAGGCCAAGTTGAAGTCTTCCAAATGGCCATATAAGGTCACAAACAGAAGCATTTTGTGTTCTTCCTTTTATCAGTAGGAAGTTTTCTTCTGTGTATGTGTACATGTGAGTGTGGTTCAAGTGTTCATGCAGATAAAGGCAAGATGGTGCAAACAGAAGCAACCACGGCTCAAACACTTCCTTTTTTCATTTTCTAAATTTTTGCACAATGGAAAGCCAGCGGTTGAAAGAGCCTGGCAACAGATACATTGGGGAAGATCGATCACAGAATCACATAATTATATAGGTTGGACAAGACCTTTAAGATCATCGAGTCCAACCTATGAACGAACACCACGCTGTCAATCAGACCATGGCACCAGGTGCCACATCTGGTCTTCACTTAAACACCTCCAGGGATAGTAACTTTGGCACCTCCCTGGGCAGCCCATTCCAATGTCTAATCACTCCTTCTGCAAACACATTCTTCCTAATGTCCAGCCTCACCCTGGCTGGCTTAGCTTAAGACTGCATCCTCTTGATGTACGCTGGTTGCCTGGGAGAAGAAACCGATTCCCACCTGGCTGCAGCCTCCTTTCAGGCAGGTGCAGAGAGTGGAAAAGTCTCTCCTGAGCCTCTGGAGTGGGCTGATACCTGATGTCCTCAAACAGTGAATACAATGGAGGGCTCTGAGGCAATGCCCTGTGAACATTGGCAATTATACCACGTACATACTCTCGCCTTTACCTTAAAATGAAGCAGAAGCTGCTCACATGTGAACATCCTTTTGCTCAGCACTAGAATTGATGGACAAGATTGTTTTCTGTAAAGAAAATCTTATAAGAGCTGCAAAACCCAATGCATCTGCAAACTTCTCCATGGCTGGTCTCATCACAGCACAATCTGCATCCCTAGGAGGTCCATCTGATGCTGCAGAACCTGGGGTTCCCTGATACCTGAAGAGGCATATGATTATCTAAATTATCCTCCTGTTATTTCTCCTCACAGCTCCAGTATATGGTGTTTTAAGCAATACCTTAAGAAGTTTGAGTGCCCTTCTCACCAGGATTACAATAAGCACTAACACCAATTCATTAAATTGCCCTTTGAGATGATGGAAACTGGTGGTACTCACAAAGTCTAGTGCAGAATTAAGAGATTTTACTGCATGACAATGGATGAATGGTGCAGATGGCAGGAATGTCTCGTCTTAGTGACAGCAAGCAGAGACAAGTGGAGAATCACCAAAAACTGCACCAAAAGCAGCTGGAGAGCAAAACTGGTTTGAGCCAATGTGACCCCCTACAATTTCAAAGCTAGGATGAGCAGATTTATTATAGTTTAGAGGGTAGCCACTGCATAACCCCAATGATCTTTCTGCAGAGCCCACAGAGAACATGAGGGCAAAATGAAGCCCTTTTAGCTTTTACTTGACAGATTTTGCCTCCCACCATAAAAAACAGATAGTAGATGTCATTAAGTGAGTTCAGTACTGACCTTCTCAATAGTTCATTCAAATGAATTAAGGTCCAAAGTGTTCAAATAAGTTTGAATATTTTTCATAATAATAGGAAGTTACTATTTTTTTCTTTAGCCTCATTTATATGGAAAAACTAAACTGGAATCTCAAATTTTGTTTAATTTTCTATGAATTCTTGCCTACAAAAATCTCTTCACCTTGTCACAACAAGAATTCTCACAAACAGCACAATTCACTTATAATTTGGGTATTGAAATTTATGTCAGAAAAGAACAAAAAGAAATACAGAATAACAGTATGAATTACCAGTATAGTAAGTCGTAAGATGTATATTAGGTACACATCATTTGATATTCCAAAATTTAAAGATAAGTTTGAGAAACATAGGTACACTGTCTGACTGGCACAAAGTTAATTTGTTTCATAGCAGCCCATATAGTGGTGTGCTTTGGATTTGTGCATAAAGCCATTGGCAGCACATTGTTGAACAATCCCTGCACAGCATCAAGGCTTGCTTTTTTCCCCACTCTGTCCCCTGAACAAATAGTCTGAGCATAAGCAAGAAGTTGGGACAGCTGACCCAAACTGGTAAAAAGGGATACTCAATACCCTACAATGTCATGCTCAGCAATTAAGAGTAGATGAAGAAAGTGTGGGTAAATGGGGGAGAGGTGTTGTCTTCCAAGGTGGCTGCTGCTCAGAGATTGAGTGAGGACTTGTCAGCTTGGGGCCGAGAGTGTGTGATGGCACACTTAACTGCTTGCCTGGCAAAAGCAATGTGGAGAGCTGAATTCTAGAATTTGGATCTTGGGTTTAGTAAGACTGATGGTAGTCTGATTTTAACAGATTTTGGACAACTGAGAATGTGCATACTGATAGTCCCATAGGTTTATTTTGAAAAAGTAGTTTGACCATTAACCTCTATTTTCTGAGGTATTTTTGGTTATAAATAGCCATTTCATTTACAATACATTATTTTCTTCTAAAGTCCATGAATCCTGCATAGTATACTTGTGAAAAGCATCATTTGTGGGGCTTTGGTTTTATATTGATTTCAGAATTACAGAATATGCTGAATTGAAAGGAGCCCACAAGGATCAAGTCCAACTCTTAAAGTGAACGGCCTTTACAGGGATCAAACTCATGACCTTGGCATTATTAGCACCATGATTTAAACAACTGACACCTTGTTGTTGGATATCCCCAAAATAAAAAAGAAAAAACAGCTGTGGAAAATAGACAAATAATTCTAGCCTTGAGAAGACTGGCAAAGAGAAGGAGTAGCTCAGAACAACTGTAACTCATGAAAACAGTCAAAAGAACAATATGCAAAAGGTTAAAGAAATGCAATCCTAGCAAATGCTCACTACTTAATAAAAGCAAAGGTTATATATAGCACAGTACAGCTGACTCAAATTAATCAAATCAAGCAAGTGCTTCCTAAAGAAAATTAATAGTATCTGTAGTCTCTTCAAAAATGTAACAGAGGTGCATGCACCTATTGTGATAAGTTCTCAAAGCATCAAACCTTCCTTTATGGGCTTTGATGATTTCTGTTGCAAAGTAAATAGTAAAAAAAAAAGCTGAAACTGTTTAATATTCCTTTCCAGACAATAAGTATTTGTATTTCCATTTTGCACAATGTTTCATCTTCCTTGTTCCCTGTGTTTATCTGAACTGCAATACTCAGATATATGAGACTAGGAAAACATTATACAGGAAAAGTAACTACTGAGTTATTTAGGGACAGATGGCTATCTGAAAAAGGAAGGCAGAAGAATACCAAGTGCATTCAGAAGACATAGGTAAAGGAACTGAGGAAAGGTAAGAAAAACTCACCCACGGAAGGTCAGATTTTACGAACGAGGAAGTAAATTTAAAAAGGAATAAAAGGTTTGGAGTTGACATTGAAAGGTAATATAGGCAAAGGACATACTGTGGGAATGTCTCCCCTTATGAAAGGTCTTATGTTTATTAAAATTAGCATATTTAGGCATAGTTTTCAACTGGTGTACCTAAAAGTCTATAAAATATTGCTTTCTATATTTCTGGGTTTTTTTAAAACATACTTGATCATTTTCAGTAGTAGTTAACAGTTCTTTCTGAACTGAATTACATTACACTACTGATTATCAGACAAAGCAGGCAGCAACAAATAAACCATAACATGAAAGTGTTTTTGAGAATCCTTACTGTCACTGTGTTATTGACATGTTAGTGTTTATCCCAGTGATAGAAGGAAATTTGAGGTTAGTTTGTTTTCTGATGATGCAGTGATCATGCAATGATTTTTCTACTGGTGATGACAGATTTTTCTTTGTGTGCTAGCATTGATTTATGGTGTTCTTTTTCTCTTTAATGAAACAAGAAAAAGTTAAAAATGTATTCAAAAAAAACTCCAAAAACCCAGCAACAACACAAACACCCTCCAAAACCAGGAAGCATATAGTAGAAACCTGCATATTAATAGGCATGACAGATGGAGCAATTTTTCCTAGGTAATCAGCTCTAATAGGCATGGATGTACTGAGAAATGAAAGACGAGGCAGTATGACTACCTCATGGGCATGGAAGTAGAAAAATTGACTACAGCTCAACTATTAAATAAAGGATGTGCAAGGTAGGAAAGGTGCCAGCCAGGCTAGGGTGCAAAGTAATCTGCAACAGCGTGTCTGACAAGAGGGATGCTCCATGTGAGAGAGAAAAATGCATGTTCTATAATAAGACCTTGAAATAATTTTCTGATTTCTCCTGTGATTTATTATTCCTGCCCACACATTCCTTTGAAGTCTAGTTTTCTCTTTTTAATGAGTGAGGGGGCAATTAAAGAATTGCCTGAGTGTTTTGGCCATGTAGGTATAGATTACCTCACCTTAAAGCATCTATGCGAAGGGCAGGAGCACAATGGAGCAATCATGTTTGTGTTTTTTTCTCATAGTTAGTAAACAATAAGCCCTAATGAAGAGGGGGAAGGAAATTAATGTCTTCCTAACAAGTGGAGTAGAGGGAAATTAGTGTTTGAATGCCTGAAGGTCTAAATAGGTTAAACATAGAGCCTCTAAATATGGGATCTACTTATTTCAAATAAGTAGAGCCCTTATTGATATATGCATAAAGAGTAGGATCCAGGTATATGCAACAGTATCAAAATTAACATAATTAAATTCACTTTTCTTATGAGCTTTTTTTTACTCTACAATAACAGAAGACTTTGATTCATAGCCTTCCCTACCTCCCCATCTGACTCTTCTCAGGCTCCATCTGCCCTTTTCTGTTCTCCCTGCCACAGAAAGTACACCCATATTTATCCAGTGTGGGGGTAGGAGTAGCTTGTGAATCCTTACTTCTTTACATCTAAACTCAGAAAGAAACAGCCAGGATGGATGTCCCTCGGTTCTCTCTTGAGGTGTCATTTAAAAAAAAGTGTAGGCCTTATGCAGGTTGCTAAATAAAGTGTGTGAAAATTCATTAGAGCTACTCCAAACAATGCAGGTGATAGTTGTGCAGCTAATTAGTCAACAGTTTGGAATTTTCCATCCTTTCATCTCTGAAGAAAAGGTAAAGTAAGAATTCACTTGTGTTTCCAGTTTGAAAAAGGATTGCATCAGCTCTATGCTATCAACAACCCAGGTATGGCTGAGAGAAACTTGACCACAAGGAACAAGAATATTCTAAGTTAAAAAAAAAGTTCAGATATTTATATCTGTATCTACATTTTAATAGATCTAACTGCTCTCAGTAAACAAAGACTACCAAAATTATAAAGAATAATAGTCAAAGCACTGAGCTGCAGGGCAATCTGAAGCAGCTGCATCCTTTTAATATAACAAATCTTTCTCAGTATGGCTTTACTAGCACAGGTGGTACTGTACATTATTCTTCCTAGAAAAGAGTTATGATATTTCATTACACTCATAGTTCAGAGTTACAGCATTCTTCTTTCCAAAGGAGGCAGCTGAGATGAGGTCTGTAACATGAACTGGGAGAGTGTTTGCTGGTACCTGGAAGATGATTAACAGTAATTCGATGCAACATGCAACATTTGCAAAAGTGAGAATAATAAAATCAGTGAGCCAAACAAATGAGCCATATGTTGAGTTATCTATCACCCAGGAGGTGTACTAGGAAAAGGGTGCTGATCATCTCACTGGGCGTTTTCTGAATAGACATATTATCAATTTAAGGCTAGGATCTTTATACGTGATTATAACTGATGGTTAGCTTACACAATCACTTTGAGATTTTTTTTTCATTATTATTTCTTATAACTTTAAATGTTCATGGTGGAACATGAGCATTTCTCACCAATCTGTTCGCTAGTAGCAAAGTAAGGAAGTTTGACTTGAAGGAAATGAGGTTTTACTTTAATGTTCAAGAGTTCATTTTGTATGAAGAGAAATACAGTCTTATTTTGTCATAGTTACAAATAGATACCCTGAATTGGAAAACAATTAACAAAAAATATGCAAATTAAGTGTGTGAAATTACTTCCTATTTGATTTCTCATTGCTGACCCTTGAAACAAGCAGCAGCTAAAGAAAAGCCTTTGACAATTTTTGAATGCTTCATGTTATTCATAGCAAAGTTGCAGTATGAATAATCTGTATTGTATATAGTATACATCTATATTATTTATATATAATTGTTTCTGGTTTAGTCAAATCTGAACACTTTGAACTTGCTTTAACGATTCTGCTTAGATAAAGTGACAGCTTTTCTCTTTTATCTTTTCCTGTGTCCATATTATTTACTCTGAAAAAAAATTTTAAGGTTATTTTTCCGTCTTTTATTACTGTACAAATGCAAACTTTCTTTCATGAATAAGAAAACTTCAAATAAACTGAAACATTTTCCTGCACACAGTCACTATCTTCCCTGTTCATAATGATTTTGCATAATAATCTATCAGAAATTTGTTCACATTAGCTGAAAATGTTATTCCTTGTGACATATCAAAGGTATTTGTCAGAATTTATGACTTTGAAGCTGGAAACACTAAAAACCGAAAACCCTCAAATATCAAGCATCTTTGTTTCAATAGATTCTTCTGGATTCACAAATTCCAGCAGAAGAAAGATTTGCTTTCACTTTACAAAATGCATAGTTAAACTGCTTATATCTTGATTGCCTGTTGATTTTTTTCACTTAGACAAAAGCCACATATAATGCTTATAAACCTCTTTCTTTGTAAATACTGCTCTAAACACCTTTTCCATTGTGCTCTGCAGCCAAGAGTTTAAGACCCAGCTATGAACTCAGCCAGCAGCATAACATGGTATTTGACTTCTGAAAAAGTTCTTAGTTTAGAGATCTGTGAGAAAAGAGGACAGAAAAATAAGAGAGAGAAAATTACAGCCAGAGGCAGCACTATTGAGATGAGATAATTAGTGGCTCAAGCATCCAAGGAGAAAAGCATTAGCATGAAAAAATATAAAATACTAAAACATAACTTGTACAGATAGTTGAGTAGTTAGGAATCACCAGGGCTCCAAATTGAGATTATCAGTGTCACCAGTGATGACAGAGCAGGTGATACCTAGCAACTCAGAGCTGCCTCACTGAGAACCTTTTCAAGGAGTGATATTACAGGTTGCTTTGAGCCTTCTGGCTGACAACTATGAGACCAGAAGAAATTCTTACCATGCCTTAAGAGTAATGGTGAGGAGACCAATAGCTTAACCTAATAGCTCATTAAATCATCAAATCTTAGCTATGTTCTGTGCATACTGAACTGTTAAATAACTGCTTCTTACTTTTGAAGCAGAGAATATATCTCATGCAGAGTTTTTTTGCACTGTACAAATGATGACTCAATAAAATGATCCTAAACAAAGGTAGCAGAATTCAATGAAAAATAATCCCACACCATGTTTTCCTCATTGAGAGCTGCATAAGGAAATCAGCAAATCAAAATAAGTCTAAATATGGGTAGTAGCCAAAGTATCAGAGGTCTGGCCTACTATAAAAAAATTTTGTACTTTCTAAAACCTGCTGTCTACATGCATATAGTTTTGAGTCTTCTTTCTTAGCTGCTTTACAGATGAAAGATAAAAATAGGAGAGGTTGATGCTAAAGACAATTTAAATCTCTTGCATGTTTTCTGCCCATCCATACTATTCCCTGGGGTTTCTAAAAGCTACTGTTTTAGCAGAAATGCTGGCAGCTAAAAGCAACATGAACATTAGCTTTCTTACTGCAACTAGCTGAATAGTAAAGAGAAAAGAAATGGAACTTGAGAAATGCTTCTTGAGATTCTAGACCAAATTTCAGCTCAGCCACATTCTTTACCTTTTCATGTTTATTTTCCATGAATGTCTGAGTAGCTGAGATCAATTTTATCAGACAGGCAGAAAAGCAAAATTTCACAGGAAAGATCATCAATGAATTTTGATAGGGTTGCAATATTTGTAATTTACGTTCAGTTCATTGGTTACTGTCCTGAAAACACACGAAGTGACCCACAAAGTGAGGCTTTCTGCTGTACCCTGAGACTGTAATACCATATTCCTCTGTGTAAGGAGGAGGCAGATATAACCCCAATTTAAGCTGAGTATGCTACACAGCCAAAAAGCAAACAGTAATGAAGGAACAAAAAGCACCAGCCCCCAGAAGTCAACATTTCTTCCTCCCTACACATTTATATTGGTTAAATTTTGTGTGGAATGTAGGGGTACATTCTGGAGACTTGCAGCTACCTCTCCACTCACAATTCTTACCTTTTGTCTATTATTTAATTTAGAAGTATAAATTATAAAAACTGCAAGAGCTATAGCCAGAGTTATTTGCAGGCCATCAAACACCTAAGAAGGGAGATAATGTATACGGAGCACTCGTAATTGTTGCCTCTGTTTACAGAGAATTTCTTGTAAGATAAAACTCACTTCTGAGTCTTCCATGTTGATCATGAAATAAAGACACAAAATAGAAAAGGAAGAGCAGGATAAGAGTCTTCTCCCTTCTTGATATTTTTGTGCCTTTTCTTGTATGTGATAATTTCATTTATGGAGCTAATTCCATTAATTTTGTTTGGCAATAAAATTCAAGGATATAACCACAATATGACTGTTGCAATGCAATGCCACAATCTTTCAGATTTAATATATGTGTGGTATTACCTAAAATGTAGTTTCTGCCACCTAGATTTATTTTCAGAAGCTTGTGCTATGCCCCAAATTTCCAAACTGTTCATGGAAAAAAATATTTCTTATGGAGGTACTCCCATCTATCAGAGAGCGTGGCTGCACCCCAAAACCCCAAGTGCTCCTTAGGAGGTACTTGCTGACATTAATCTCTTACTGGAGGAGTCAGGTGGCACAGCATTATAGAGAAGCATTGAAAGAGGATTTGCTTTTGTGCTGTTTTGTTTGGGGTTTGGTTGTTTGTGTACTGGTGACCAACACAGATGTAATACTTGCAAGAGGCATTGTGGGGATACACATCATAGAAGAAAAATTCAGTAATGTGATAGACTGCTAATCCACTGAGCACCAACAATTTTTCTCTGTTTTCTGGGTTCTAGATAAGGTTTGAAATGATTCTTCCAAATTTTCTCACTTCAAACATAGTTGTAGCATTTTCTCAGAAGATGCACTTAGGATTGCACAGAACAAGAACTTACCTTGGATCTCATTTCCCAAATGCATTATTCTCAGCAGCCAGCCCTTCTGGTACAGCTGACAGCAGCATCAAAGCCTCTATTTTAGTTCTTAGCTTAAAAAAGGAGTGGTAGCAACTAAGTTTGGTGGCCTCAGGCTCTTATATATGGATATTACCTATCCATAAACCCCTGCCAAGGCTTTAGACCTTTATTCTCTCTCCTCACACAGATAAAAGTGCAAAAAGAATCTTACTTTTGTCATTGTGCTTGGCTCAACTTAGATAAGTTTTTGTGTATATGGATGTACCTGTATATGTCCTTTAATTTCATTTCACAGGTTTCTCTGCTTTAGATCTAATAGCTCCTTCCCAGCTGATATACAGTGTATAGAGAATATTTTTGAGAAGCCAAAAATGAATAAATTAGTACATTCTTCTGCTTAGAATAGTCTCTTGGCTATTAGTTCCCTCAGTGACATATGGAAACCATGAAAGTGTCTGATACTATTAAACTTGTGAGCTAAGAGAAGAAAAAACATACTTTTAGATAACTGAATTATTTTTGCACACAACAGGGTTTGACTTTTTTTTTCTTACCTAGGCCATTGTCATCCTCATATACTAGTAACCTAAGAAAACAATGTTCATTGAATGTCAGTCCCTGTCACGTTAATCAACCAATACTCTTCATTTCAAATTTCTATTGAGACTAAAAAGGGCACCTTTCAGCTTTCCAAATAATTTAAAACCATTTCATGTTCATCTGCATCAGTTCAACAGAGGAAATCAACTTGTCAAAGAATAATGCCAGGTGACAATTTGTTACAAAGTCCCTGGAACAGGTAACATTTTCTAAGCCTTACTACAGAAGTAGCAAGAGGTATTGGGCAGTGTCATCCTATGACAAGCTCTCTTTTGATTTCACAAGTCCCAGCCTTTTAGTCCATGCACTTTAGACCTTCAGTAAGCAACAGTCAACATGGATTATTCAAGAGCAAATCATGCCAAACCAGTTTAATTCTTCCCAGGACAATGTAACAGGCCTTACAGACAAAAAGGTAGCAATATATTAGAGTATTATATTTAGCTTCAGTAATGTTTTTTTACAATTTTTTAGTGTCAATATCATATGCACGCAAAAGAAAATTGTTTAAATGCATTTATGATAAGTGGATTGCAAACTAATTGGCAATATGCAGTCAGAGAACATTAATAATTCACTGTCCAAGTGGAAGAATCCATCAAATTAAATTCTTACAGAGGTGTCCCAGGACAGCTGTTTTTCAGTATTTGATTTAATGACCTTAAGTCATGAATATGACCATTGGTTTTTCATGTTGATATTAAAATAGGATAAACTTCAATTATATTAGAGGACAGAAATAGCATTCAGGTGTGTTGTAGTGCATTTGAATTTTCATTATCCCCAAGTTTTCCCCCCCTTGGATTAATGGTTTGTCCCACAGGTTGTTTCCTCCCTCTAAGTTGTCAGGTTCACCTAACCCTGCCCTTTTTTCTTGAATGTTCTATGTCAATGTTTCCCTTGGGCTGACACTTGCTTAAACTTCTCCTTGGAATGCCCCTACAAGATGACACTCCATTGGTTCATGTGACCTGTCCTCCTCCCACTGTTTTCCCATTGGTTCCTGACATATGAAACTCCTCCTTATTCTCCTCCTCTATCCTCTTCCTATTGGTTTAAGGATTGGTACCTGCCCCTTGGACCTCTCCGGTTTATAAGCTGTTGCGCGCTGTGTTCAATGTTTTTCTCTCCCTGAACCTTTGGAAGAACAAACCGTTTTGGATTATAAACAGAAGATATCTCTCTCATTCCGTGTTCTCAGCTTGCACTGCTGTGAAGATCCTAGTGCTATAGAGTAAGAGGCTCTAAGCCGCGTCTCTCATCATCTGTCTGGGAGACGTGCCCTGCTCTCGGCGTAGTGCTGTGGTGGCTGAGCTAGCTAAAGACTCTGGCACTGCATCACAGGGGGATTTTTAGGTACTGAAAGAATGAAGAAGAGGGTGAAATTTTGTATGACTCTATAGGTTTCATGAAGTACACTAAGTTTAGGCAGCAATAACTGCTATCAACAGCAAACAACACGCTAACTAGTTCTGCAGAAGTAGAGGTGAGGATACAGTAAACCATAGTCTTGAGTCTTCATTGTCACTGGTAAAATATTACAGCAAGATAATAAAACTCTAGTTTTTAGTGTGTTTGGGAAGGTTTGGATGCACTGTTGTGGAAGTGTTAGGAATTGACCAACAGAGATGTAGGTGTTACTTCTTTGAAGCACAAAGATGGGATAAGCACCTATTTTAGGTCTTTCCCAGTTTTAAATCTCTACGAAAGCTAATTGTAATGCACTTTGGTTTTCTGTGTAAGAGGGAGACAGACCCTGCTGCTGTGAATCTCTGTTCTCCTCTGTTTCTGTGATATGGTTGACTTCATGGGTACAACTAAATTGCATCACTTCAGGATCTTGTCCCAAAGATGGAAAAATTGTTGATTGAAAAAAAAGAAGTATCTATTTCTAAAAGTGGATCCCATTTCCTACAGAGGCAAATGCCACAGAGCCAAAGGAAAGAAAACAAACCCAAAGCATAAACTAAACTGACATCTTATGAAACACTACATAAATAACCCATCTTGTCCTTAATAATAATATAAAATTAAGTTCATGTGATCTGAATATGCATAATTTTTGAAACACATTGCATTTAAGGAGAATAAATTTGTGAATTTATCAGCTCATTTTAACTTCATAGATTTTTTTTAATATGTGGCTTTACCAAATAAATTATAAACTGATTGACACTCAGTCTTTGAGTAGCTGAAGATACAATTCATTTCTTCAGAACAAATTCCAAAGCTTTTGAAGCACACCTTTCCTCCACCCTGCCAATGGCTTGTTTTTAAATTCAGATGACTTACAAATATTTTCCATAAAAGTGAAAAAGCAAGTGTTTTTAGTGAGGATAATTTTTAGTCCCATTAAGATGTATTTGAATGTATTTTCTTCTAAGAAGTCATAGACCAAATCAGTTTTTAGTGTCCTAATAGCATTGCAACACAATTTCCCAGCCTACTGATCCAGTTCTAGTTATGAACCCAGAGCCTTCAATTCACAAATAGCACCAAGCAAAACAAAAAAGTGTCAAGTGAAGTTAGTGATATTTTATAACCAGAAACACTATTCTGTAAATAATTACTGTATTCAATGAGTGGAGGATTTGCATGTTTGCATATCTGCTCAAATAATTTATTGTAATATTTTCCAGCATAGGCTTTATGGTTTTTTAATTTCAACATTTTATCAACTTTTAAATTAAATTTCTCAAAGATAATCGGCTTTAAAACGTACAAGAAACAGAATTTTCTACAAGATTTAGGTACTGCAATTTAGGCATCTACATGTACAGTGCCTACCTATGAAGTAGCCCAACAGTGTCCCATTGTTACGCTAAAACCAAGTCAGTACCTTACTAAAAAATTTTCATACAATTATGGGATTGAGGAAGATATCTAGTGCTGACTGGGATGCACCCAACATCCTTGGAATGGAGCCTAGAGATCCAAGGGATACATATGTGTCCTACCCCCAGGCAAATACACACTTCCACTCAAGTTAGTATCATCTGCCCACTGACAATGGAGTACTTGATGTCCAGGACAGGACAAGAGGTAATGGTCTAGCACAGCCCCCTTGCAATGACCATGAATATATTCCACCAGATCACGTTGCTCAGAGATCCATCCAATCTGACCCTGAATATTTCCAGGAATGGAGCATCCATCACCTCTCTAGGCAACTATTCTTTTGTTTCACAAGCATCACTGTAAAAACCTTCCTTATTTCTAATCTAAATTTAGCATCCTGCAGCGTAAAACTACTACCTCTTGTATTAACATAACATTAACAGTCCTTTTATTAGAGGGTAGAAATGAGCCAAGACACAGACTCCTGGTTTATTCCTCTTTACAGCTCCCCCAGCCTGACTCCAACCATTCACTGACTCTGGCTGTAGCAAACTACTACTGCAGGTTTCCCTTGCAGCCTCTGACTGCTGGTTATTTCCTGGTAAACTATGATTGCAGGGATTAGTTTGCAGACTCTGATTGCAGGCTTTTACCTGGCTAGACTGTGACTGCAGGTTCCAACAACAGGCTCTAACTGCAGACCCAAACTGACCTCACAGCAGTGATTCTCTCTCCCCAGCATTCTTCTTCTTCATGGTTCTCTGGTTCCTTCTTCCTCAGGGTTCCTCCTCCTTCATGATCCCCTCTACCGCCACCTACCCCTCTATGAGCTAACCCACTCCCTTTTATCACACTTATCTTTATTGGCTATAGCTGTGACTCATCAAGGGTAAGGCTGAATTGGGTAATTAACACAGCTGTTACATATCAGGGACAAGGTCACCTGTATTCCCTTCCCCTACAAGGACCTGCTAAAAAGTTTTCCCCATCTTTCTTATAGGCCCTTTTCAAGTACTGAAAGGCCACAATAGAGTTGAGTACCTCAGTCTTCTCATCCACTGTTACCAGCTTACTAGTCCTGCTTATGGGAGGGAAGCTTTGTTTGACCTTCATAGAGGTAATGATTATAACAACATAAAGCCTTATTTCCCTTACACCATTTTATTGTGAACTCACGATGCAGTCTTCTAAAAAAAAAATGGCTGAAATTAGGTCTCTCTCAAGAGGAGGAAGAAAATATTGGGAAAAGATGTTTGCAGGTAAATAAGTCTCTTTCTTTGGATACAGAGCATTCAGGATTCACTAAATGATTGCACTCTCTCTTGATTAAGCAGGAGAGCAAAGTGGGAGTCTCTGGGCACATTGCAAGATGCACTTGTTCCGCTGGCTTCTCTTGGCAGCAGGAGGTTGATTTGAGAGCTTAAAAAATACTGACCATGAATATTCATTTACTTTATAAATCAACTTGCTTGACTATACTTACATCTGAGTTCATGTCTCAGAAGCATTTCAATAAATAAGTTTACTTAAAAGAAGTTTTTTTTTAAACTGCGAATTGTTCTTGACTGTTTCAGGAATGATCTAGAAGCTGAGCTACAGATCTGTGATCTTAATCTTTGAGCAGAACACTAATCAAGAAATTTACCATACATCTGATATATTGAAGGAGAACTTACTGAATGCTAGCTAATAGTTGTCAACAAAACGGGGTCAAAAAAGTGATTCATCAAAATAAATATCTTACAATAAATAGTTCAAGATGTTTTAAAATTTGCTGCTATACAGAGATATAGTGGAGAAATCACTGTGAGATGCTAGAAAACAAAGAAATAAATAATAACAAGACAAATATTAAGGTTTTGCATAATTTTATACCTACTCATTAAAGTAATCTAACTGCAAATAGTTCAATGTAGATATATAGTAAATGGTGAATTTGACATGAATTTTTCAAATAAATACTGAAGATCTACAAAACATTGTAGATCATTGGGGGCAGCATTTAGATTTTGTGTAGTTCATTGAATGTAGTGAAATAGTTTTGCTCTTCCTAAGTACAATATCTTCTATAAAACCTGCACATCTTTTAAAATAATAAGGTGAACCAAAATTATTTGGAAATCCTAGTATCTAAAGAGATTCTTTTCCTGTTTTATAACTCCATAAGGTCTAAGGTAATTGAATAAACAGTTTCATGTAAATCTTCAGCTTGTGTATCAAGACTCAGCTTTTTACTTTTACAAACTATTGACAGCATAGAACAGATAGGAAGACACAGTATTGACTATACATCTGTAGTCCACAGTATTTTAATAACATTTCTGTACCTGTATTTCCATTGTAACTAAAATTATTGAAGCAGAAAGGGAAAAAAAAAAAAAGAAAAAAAAAATGAAAAGACAAAACTTCTCAAATACAGGAAATTGCATGAAACTGGGTTTTATTTCATTGCTAAATTAAGCTTGAAGAGCTATTGTTTTAATTATTGTACAGAGAAACAGAAATTATCCCAGAAGATATGAGTGAGTAGAGACTTGCAGTGATAATGTATGTTACATCTCCTTTAGGCTCAAATATTCAGGAAAGTGAAAGAGGTGAAGGTTTCTACCTCTTAATAATGACAGCAAAAAATATGTTAAATTAAGCATTTATGTTGTTTGCAGGGTGTGATCACATCTGGGCTTTTCCAGGAAAGCAGAGATATTCTCAAAAACAAAGTTACCATGGAATCATAAAATCAAAGACAAATAATTATTACTTGGAGAAGAACCCAAATTTGTATTTTTCACTGAAGTAACACACATATAAGAGTTTAATAGGTGATCTTCCTTCAAAAAATCTTTATATTATTATTTTAAAGTATCAGCGAGGAAGCATATATCTAAGAATTTTAATGTCCTTTATTCTTCTCATTAAGAAGAAATTTACTGGGCATAATAGGAACCATATAATTTATATCAATCTCTCTACTAAGTGTCAAAAGTCCAGGGATGGGCTGTTCTACCAGGGGAAAAAAAAAGAGCAGAGAACTGATTTAATCCACTTGGGGTCCAGTTTTCCTAAGCACAAATTTTGTGTTGAGCTCCTGCAGAATTCCCTTGCCAGACCATATTATCCAGGTATTATAAACTGGAAAAGATATTGGCTCATTACTGACTTCAGAAAATGCTCAGTTTATGTGTAAACTGATCACCCACTTAACAGAATTCAGAGAACTGCTGAGACTTGTAAAATCATTTATCAATTTTTTGTAAATACAGTCTATTTTTGATGCATTTGTCTTTGTATGATCCTCCAAAAAGAAATCTTCCTCTCTCTAATAGCTCATGCTTAAACCCAAGCTCAAGCCAAATCACGCATATAATGTTTTACACTATGAAAAACAATCCAATTACCACAAAAGTGAAATGGGGATGACAGTGTTAATTACTGATAAATGCCAGTAATTAATTAGCTTGCAGGCATGGTTTCAGTAAGCTAACCGTAACTGAAGATGTTTGTCTCTGCTCTGGAGAAGATTAACTGCTCCTTTATCAAAAATCTTTCTGTATATGTGCGCTTTTTCTGTCATTTTTCAACTTTTTTGAGAATCAATTACCTAAACTTTGTCAATCACATCACTATGTTAGTTGCAGAACCTGTCAGCCACTATTTCTTTGCAGATCCCTTCTTATCTTTTATCAGCATTTATTACACATGTACCTAAATTCTGTACCTGTAAATAAAATAAAATAATTTTTTTTTTTTAGAAACTTTTCCTCCATTTCCACAACTGTCACCAACAGGATGCCAGAGGGCCTGACAAAATTTCAATGAGCTTATATTTTATCTATCACTTATCATCTGTGCAAAATTGATGTGAGATTAAATTGCCCATACTATCCAGATGAAAAAAAAGTTTTGTACTACTTTCACACTAAATATAAATTGAATTCTTTCTTAAGTTTTTTTTCCTTTTTTCCAGTTTGTAACTTAGAAAAGCATTTCAAGGAAAACTATGGAATGAGGCAGAAGAAAGATAAATTTGAGTGATGCTAAAAGCTGCCTGTAGAGTAGAACTTTATTTATAACATTTTCTACTGCTGAAATTCTTCTAATGACTATTCAGCTGCCTGAATCAAATTCCTCTGTGTTTGCAATCCTTTTTTTTTTTTTTTTAATTTTTCCTTTCGCATCCTGAGATCATCACTAACTGCCATCTTCAGGCATTCTTAGATCAAACCTCTTATTATGGTGTCAAAGTTCAGATCACAGAATGGAAGTGGAACTGAATTTTGCAAGTGATACCTATTTGTTTCAGACCAGAAACAGCCACAAGTTTATCCTTAGTTAACCCAGTAACATTAAAACAGCACCTGTGAAATTTTTCAAGACCATGTATGCAACAAAATGCAGGGATACAAGAGGCCTTAGAGCACAAATTCCTACTGTTTCAACAAATTAGAACCTTGTTTGGCTGTTTAGTTTTCCCTGAAAGGCTGTTCATAGCATGTCAACTGCATGGATGTCACAATACTGTTTTTGCTTGTCGTTAGGTCACCTTACCAGTAGCATGTGGATAACCACATGTAAGTGAATTAAAGGATTTTTCATATCTTCTGTTCAGCATATTGCTTGCATCTTACACAATTTTGATAATGTTCCATAGAAGACACATCACTGAGATGATGAACATGAGTTTTTCAAATTATTTATTCTATCTGATTTTCATCTAATCAAATTCTCTTGAGAAGAGAAAATTAGATTTTTTTTCTATAATCTCATGTACTGATTGCTAGACCCACAAAAAAGAATGAAGTACAGATACAGACATGACCTTTCCCACTCCTCTTCTACTTGCCAAAAACATTCTGAAGTCCTTAAGATCAAAAGCTTCTCTTTGAAAATATAGTTTTAGCTATTCATTCAGCTACTATCACCATTTGTATAAGCATGGGATATTGTTTTTTGTCAACGAATGACAACCCCTTTTATTGTTATTAGTATGCTAAAACAGACTCAACTCTGAAACAGTTTCCTGTGAGTCAGCTTGCACTGGATCCCTTCCTAATTTGTGCCATAAAGATCTAATTATAATTAACTGATTTTATGAAAAAATTAAAAAGCTTCTTCTGTGGTATGTCCTAATTCTATCAGCTATGAATTACATCTGTAGACAAAATTACCTCAAATTTTTTTTTATGAAGAACCAAGGTGATATTCTATCTCACAAAATCAACTATCAAATTGTTACAGCTGCAGGATTTGACCCTGCTCTGCCTGCCACACCAGACTGTTTACAAGCTCAAATGAAGTAAATGTTACTGCAAAAGTCTCTTTGTGCTAAACTATCTTTTAGTCTGATAGAAGTGGGTTCAAGCCATACACAAAGCTTTGTTTCATGATAGCATCTATCAAGAAAAAAGAAAAACAAACCCACAAAAAAACCCAGCAAAATAAAATCCTTGCATGAAAATCTGAGGATTTATTTCATCTCACTGTGGAAGTGAGCTCCTATATAAAGTCTGAATACCTGAATTTTAACTTGACAGTTGCTTGTATGCAAATCGGCTCTTTTTGATAATCTGTTCTATTCACTCTGTGTTTAGAGATACCTTGTATTTTAAACAAAAACAAAGCTAAAGAAGGAAAAGTAGAAGGTGAATTCCCTTTTTCCCTTTGTTTTGTTTATTTTCTTTCATAAGTTCAATGACTAAAGTGTGCAATGTTGCTCCAAAGAGTGAATAGTTGCAGAACTGTTACTGAACGTGCCTTTTAAAGAAATACATGTCAAATGAGTGTGAGGGATTAATTTGATGTGAAAATGTACATTACTCATCATTATTTTATGTAAATAAGGAGGGACATTTCAGTGATTAAGGTTCTGAGTAACTGAGGATAAGAGGCTTACATTTCTTCTTTATTAAAATCAATTTATTTTATGATCTTCAGCTCCTCAGAGAAATGTGTGAGGGTTGATTTTAAAAGCCCTCCTCAGTCATTTATCTGATTTTTTTGTATGATTAAGTACCTTTAAGACCCTGAGTAAGCCTTAAGACCTTTAAGACTTTCAGGGTGTATATAGATTTTGCAGTAAGGTGTCTAGATCCATACCTGGGAAGATTACAGCCATTTGAGCTGTAAAATATTTGAATATATGACTGTATAGGAAAAAAAGGTTGTTAAAGAAAGGTGAATACAACTGTTTTGCATCACAAGTAGCCTTATAGACATGATTCTGTTAGTGTCTGAACTTAGTCCACAGTCTCTCATCAAACATGCAAAATGTGATAGCATCTCTTTTGTGTTTTATGTGAACTGAATAAATTTGCAATATAAGCACAATGGAGAATTTATATCAGTAAATTATATTTATACCAATCTGTTAGCAATTACTAGTATTCTAACTGCTATACATTCTAATAACTGTACAAGTCTAATTAATGTAATTCTTGATATTCTAGTAATTACTAACATTTATAACCCAAATTACTACTACAGCTAATTCTCTGCCCTCTGCCACCCTCTTATGCCCATACTCCGCTATGCTGCATTTGGATTTCGGGTCCATAGACAGTTCACACTGCACANAAAATATTTGGGCAAATCATTAGTCCAAATCATTTTCCAGGAGGAATATAATGTGGGTTTGGGGAGCTATGGGGTGTCTTCCTCCTTACTCTTGGGGATTTTGGGATATTTCCATGTGTTTTCTAACAGCACCTCCTAAATTGGTCTTTGATTCCACTTTCTGTCAGATCTTCTCTACGTGGTACATTTTCCATTCATTTCGTACTTATTCTTTGTTTCCTATTTTCATCTGTAAAACCACCTGTGCAGGTTACACTCCAGAGATGACCACTAATTGACCACTGCTGTAACATTTTTAGCCCTGGGCCTCTGATACCATCCTGTGCTTCTGATCTCAAGCCCCCTGCCACCCTCTCATGCCCATACTCTGCTATGCTGCATTTGGATTTCGGATCCATAGACAGTTCACACTGCACACAATGGCACAGTCAGTCCAGACAAAAATGTGGGAAGTCCTAATCCTGAGGTTTTGTCATGTTAAAATAGACCTGTGTCACTAAATGTAACATAAAGACCACTTAGCCTCACCTAACTGAATTTAGATCATGGTACTCTAAAAGACATAATTCACCTACAAAATATTGGTGTTTTAGGTATGGACATCATCCTAAAACTATAGATAACTCATATTGTCATGTGTACAATTATTTCAAGTCTAAATTCTCTGCTGAGATTAGTGGCAAAATGATACTGAAGTCAGTGGGATCTGTGCCAGCATACACCCCACTTGGAGTAAAATACCTCTTTGGTATTCAGAATGAGCACCAGTATGCTGCACTCATGAAGTACCACTCCAGAGCCTGAAAATGCTACTACAGCTTGCACCTGAGAATGCAAGAATTTTCATAGTCTGTCTCTCCCACTGCCTCTCTGTAGATGGATGGATTTCAACAATAACAATGGCTTTAATTATTGTAAAAATCCTTTGGGATTCTTTTTAAGGCTATTCATGGTTTTACAGCTTCCTCTGCTGATTTCAAATGTACAGAATTAATTTGAATCTTTTTACTAATTTGTTAATTTTCAGTTTGATTCAATTTCACTACACAGCATTAGCCTCTGTGGCCACCTCTACCTGTATGAGCTTATGTAAACTCCACAGACCATTTCTTATTATTGTTTTTAATGCTGAATGTAGTATTCCATAGTACCATTTATTTTTCATTTAAATTGAATATTGAAAATAAGCCTAGATATCATTAACCAATGAGTTTTTAGAGTAGATGGCATAAATTACATCTCAAATCAATTTTAGTAGCAGTTTGTTACTCTGCAGACAGAATTAGGGATGTTCACCCATCTTATGTCATAATATGCATTTCTGTTTGACCTATAGTGTGAAAATACTTTTTTGAAAACAACAAAATGAAAAGATAGGTAGACACGTTTTATTAAAACAGTTTTTTTCTTTTACAAGTCTGCATAAATTTTCATAACCGAAACAATTTGCTTTTTTCACAGCAATTATCTTCTGTCATTTTGTGAATAACTTGAGAGAGGTTAATTCATATGCAACAAAGCTAACATTTTTTAATGCAGAAAAGTATTTTATCAAAGAATTCTGAGCTCAGTTCCTGCCACAGATACCTATTGAAATAGGTTTTATATTTTAGGAAAAAAAAATTCAGTGTGGCAGCATGATTATATGTATTTTTTTTTTTCCTCAGCAGAAAAATCTATGCCTACCTATATGCAGTTTGAAAATAAAGTACTCACTGTTATAGTGGTGTTTTCCAAAAGTCTATTTTATTTTTTGTAGAATACCATAAAAAGATTATTTTTACATGTGTGCCTATACTGGCTTTAATTTTCTAAGCCTTAGTTATATTATAGAAATTGTCAGCTACTATCATGTACTATTAACTATTCTTAGAGTACTGAGCAGCCTGCACAGCTGTGACACAAAACAGCAGAGGATGTGTATCTCCTTAACCATGACTACTCTTGTGTTTTCAATTAGTTCTTGAAAATTGCAGTCTAAGGTTGATAGAGAAAATGTATTTCTGATAAACATTCAATTCCAGCATGTCCCTAAAAAGAAAGATCTGAGAAATTTCGGTACAAAATCCAGCTGTGTGACTAATAGTGATTTTACCTGTCACCTCTAGAAGTTATTATACTTTTTGACACAGTTTTACCACTGCATTTACAAGTTACTTTGAAATCAGATGCCAAGCTGATTGGGGAAAAATAAGGAGGTACATAATCCTCAAAATAATTTCACAGAAGATAATTGTATTTTTCATATGTATAGGCATTTATGGCAATAATAGTCATCTTCCTGGAGGGCTGGAAGCTCCAATAAGGGCCTGTTCTCTCCTCTTTTTTTGTCCCCTTTAAGTTTAAATTACTTTTCTATTTGTATACCTAATTAATTTTGGCTGATATGTATCTTATCAACAAGTAATATGTAATGCCAGTTCTTATACTTAGTTTCCTATCTCGAATTATATTAGTCTCATTGCTTGTAGTCTGTTCTAGTTAAGAGACTGGTCTAAGCAAGAGAGAAATAGCCATGAATAAATATCTTTTTCCTGGGTTGAGGCATTTGAATCTTTTCCATCTGCAGTTGTAGATATGCTTCTGTCACCAGCCTAAATGCCTGAGGATAACAGAGGAGAAAAGATTTAGTTAAAGAAAGCTTTGTATGCTAAAGTCAGTCCTCATGATACTTTTATCGCTTCGGTGCTGACTCGGAAGTCAGGAGATAAGGGCCACGTGGGTAAGAAATACATACCAATAGAAAGGTGAGTATGCAGAGGGGCTAAATACTTTCAGAGCACTCCAGAAGCATCTCTAATGAAGACACAGTATGGATTAAAATCACTCACAGGGCAAATCTTCTGAGTGTACTAGACCTCAACCAAGTAGGAAATTGTCTCCTTGCCCTGCCCCTGCAAAATATTCCCTTGCACAGCAAATAGATTTATCAAATCTGTGTCAAATGCTGCAATTCTCTTAAGTGTTGCACAGCCTTATTGAGACAAAAGCATTATTTTCTGTGTTTCTCTGTGTAAAAAATCCATATGGATGTTGACATTGGACCCATTGTTACTAATACTGCTATTGTGGTATTTCTGGGAAAGTTTAATGAAGGGCAAAAGAGATATCCAAATGTGTTCCTTCAGATTACAGGGGATTACAATGATTTGTGTTAGAAAGTGACAAGCAATACATAAATATCTTTTGCAAGAATTTAATAACCCATATAAATGTGTAATGCTGAAACTAATGGCCCCATTTTATTAGCTTATTTTGTAGTTTTAAGCCTAGCCAGAGATGAAGCACCTCACAACTGCTCACTCAACCCCTTCTCTTCTCTGCCACTTAAGTGGACTGAGGAGAATTGAAGCAGAACTTGTATGTTGAGATAAGAAGTTTAATAATTGAAAATAAAGTAAAATACAATAATAACGGTAAAGGATAATAATAAAAATAATGAAAGGAAAAAACAAGTGATGCACAATGCAATTGCTCACCAAAACACAGCACAGTAACAGCCACTGAGAAGGAATTAACTCTACCCTGGCTGAAACCAGGACAGATTAGTACATGACCTTTCATATGTATTTTTCATATATCTAGCAAAGGATCATGCTGCTCTTTTCTTCAGTGCATTGACTAGACAAACAAAATAACTCAGGGAAACTGTGTTCCCTGTTCAGTTGAAATAAATATACGTTATGAGACTATAAAAAAGAACTTCTTTTTTACCTTTCAACTTTTGAAATTATGAAGAATTGGCTTGGCACATGTGAAGTAGAAGTGAGGGCAAAAGAATCATTATGAAATCATTACAAAATGACACCATCCCATTTACAGTTTGTACATTTGTGCTATCCTGTAAGTGGTGCAGGTTGGCCACTCAACTTGGTTTAAAATTACATGATAACTAATGGGTAAAGTGACTAGTAAGTAGGTATTTAGAATTACTACTAAAGACCATTTTACAACTGAAAGATTTCAATCTTACCTAAATAATAGCAAATATTATTTTATAAAATATTCCTATTTGAAACACATTAAACAAATAATAAATATGACAGTTTCCATAAAGAGTCTTAAATATCGTAAATTCTTCCAACTTCTAGAAATTTCATTTTGCTGTGGACATGGTTTTAATTTTCTGATCTTCCTGAAGCCAGGTAAAGTTTGATACATTTTCCCAATGATTTATGAAGATTAAAGTATTAGCAATGATTCATCCTGATATTAAGCCATCAGAGGATATATTTTATTTTATCTACTTGGCTCATCATAATGATATAATTCCGTGTATAATAATCTAATTCAATAACCAACAAAAAAAAGATATTTACTAATAACTCAATTTCTGATCCTTCTGAGTGGTCCTGCAGATGTAATGTTGAATTGCAATTTGTCATTTAATAATATTGCTATTTACAGAAAAATGAATGTTGAAATTCCTTTTACATTCTTAATCATTCCTGATCCATAGCAACTGAAGACCTGTATTTTTTATAATGAATTTCATATAGTTAAATGATTTAAGTACAGAATCTTTCATGGTTGTTTTGCACAGAAACAATCAAAAGAATTGGATAATTTCTATTTCAAATTACTAATTAAACTGAAAAGAAGATGAAAATAATTTTCTGACTCTCAAGAACCAAATTTGCTCTGAGAGATAAAAACCTATTAATCACTCCTAAGATTAGGTCTTCTTTATCAAACTTGAAGAATAAACGCCACAGGTGTAGCTCTTCAGTATTTTAATAACCAAAACCAAACTCCCCTGTCTCAATAATTTAAGAACATACAAATGGATTAGGCAAAGTATGTTTCAAGCTTTCTTTTTCAGAGCCTAAGGGAATCTGCTGACTGGTGTATGAGAAGCATACAAGATCAGCCACAGCTGAGATTCCTTAAATTTAGCTTTAAGATCCTTTTCAGCTAACAGATAGAAGAATTTCAACAACGACATCCTGCAAAATTTACCAACACTTTACTCCCAGCCTTTTTTCAAGAACAATACTCTGGTTTCTCTAGCTATTTATACCAAAGTTTATTTAAAGGGCATTTTTTAGGGTTATGCATGGAAAAAAAAGAAAAACAGATGTGACAGATGAAACTGAATTTTATATAAGGAAGTCTAAATTATGTTTTCTGACAACTGCAGGTTATATTCCTGGTTATGGTTATATCACAGGATCCAAGTATGTGCCTCTATTCCTATTCAGAAACTAAATTTTGGAAGAAGTTTAATCTCATAAGGGGAATGTGAATGGAAAATAGATGGTGTTCACAGAAAGAAATGTAATCTTCATGTATTTCAGAAAATTATTATGTAAATTAGTTTCATGTGGTCTTGTTTTATCAGGGACACTGTAATTATGTTTTCATTACTAAATATCTTTCCCCTTACTACTCTCATTCAAGACTTTAATTTTGTTGGTTTTGACATCTACTAGCAGGACAAGTTGTTGAATCTGTTCACTTTTTTCTTTGAGGAGAACACATACTCTAGAAAATTTGCCCTAAGGATAGATACTGTCTAAATATCCAAAATGTGTTGTGTTACCATGGCTTGAGAAGGATATGGGAAGTCCATCAGCTTTCATTTCAAGGCTAAAACAGCTATTTACATCACTTGACTCATAAAGGCAGTGCATCTCCCAAACACATTTGTATTCTTGTCCTTTCCAAGTTCATCCTCCTGCATCTTTTTGTCTGTGCTCTCCCTATGAGTCATGCCTAATTAATGAGGGAATTTGGGAAGCAATGCAGCTTATCGAGCGCTATATTTTGACTTCCTTAGATAGAAGGAATTCTGGAGAGTATTAATGTGTCTTCCTATATCTCGTGCCTTCCAGAAACACAGCAAAATAGTAGTTCCCAGAGTACTGAAGGAACAGGATTTGGAAGTGACAAGATAGCTGTGTTCCACCTTTTCAGAACTATTTGACTGGATCATGCAGGAGGAAGATATAAACCTAAGCTTATTACATCATAGAGACTTAGCAAAGTGTAAATTTGGCAAAATGGCTTTGAGGCATCAAGGTTGGATATGACCAGTAAAAAGGGAAGCAAGTCCATTGAGAGAAGCTGAATGAAAGTGGGTTGATTGGAATGACTCAAGTATGTCCTGATGGCCTGTATGAAAATGCAATGGGATTGATGGAGAAGAGGTTACTCATCTGCTAAGAGCTCGTGGCTTGTGTTTCATAGACTGCCATCAGAGAGGTTGGTTATTCCTATATTACACTTCTTGTGGTTTCATTTTTCACCATAGGTAAGGCATGGCTTCTAAATCAAATCTTTTAAATTTAACTTGTTTCCTGTAGAGTTGGTTCAGCTTTTACAAAAGATATATTTGTTCATTACATATTTTAAAATATTTATTTTTATTACTGCCTAAGTCTCACAGGATCCCTAACAAAAGTTTATGGCAGACACATCAAAAACATGTACTAAGAAACTAGCCCCAGTTCCACAAGCCTTACAATTGTAATGCGTTATGTGCTCTATCAGTGACACAGGGAAATATGGTCTCAAGAGAATCTTATTTTTTGTTGGTTGATTGGCAAAAAATTCTATGTAGACTGCTTATTTTATTAAAAAAAAATAGAAGATGGCTGCAAAGAAATAGCCAGGCATGTTCTAAAATCCTCCTATTTCTATGTATATTGAGTATTAAAGCTACATAGAAGGTCAGTTATCTCCTCTAGCTCCTTTGCTGCAAGATTTATAATGCATATATAAAATGAAGACCAGGTTTACTAATGCCTTTTTTCTCATCTTTGTGAGATAATGTCATGCTTGAACATATGGTAACTTTTTTTTTTCAAATTATTTTTTTTCCTATTTCAGATTTAAGAACTGATTTAAATAGTTTTATTTTTTCCAGTTCCCACTTAATTTTAGTCTTCATATAAGTCATAAGATAAGTCTGTGGTGTTTGAATAGTTTACTAAGTAGGAGAGATGGTTTGGGCATGTACATATTTCCTAACAAAATATCTTCATTTAGAAAAATAATTTCCACTTGAAAAGAGTCCAGTGGCTTGTGTGTTCCTTTTTTTTCAACACAAAAGAAAGAACACTCCAAAGATCAGTTCACTAATTAAAACTGAAATCAGCTCTTCAAATAAAAATTTGCTAGCAAAAGCTTTTGTCTGATTTTTTTTCCTTTTTGGTGCATACAGAGTGATCCATATGGGGTAATTTCAGCTGTTAGTTGTGTGATCTTCCCATGGGCATTTAAGAATTTACATGTAAGCTTCTTACATACCTGTCACAAAGGAATGTACCGAACAAGACAAGAAAATGAGTGAGTAGAGGATTTGAGAGGAAAGGGAAATGTCCTTGAGTCAGCGAGGACTTCAAAAAACAAAAAAGTCTTTTTTTTTTCTGGACAGGAAAAGAGAAGAAAAACAGAGAAGGGCACTTAGGTAACCATTTTGGTTTATAACTTGTGTTTATGTTAGGTTAGCATTCTCAGTTTGCCTTCAGCTGTGAAAATTTCTGAATCCTGAAATTTCTGCAGAATTTCTGATTGTGAACAGCATTGATGCAGAACCAGAGGAAGGAGTTTTCCACCATTGCACAGAAATTTCCCAGTCTCAGGTGAACTATGGGACTAAGTCATCTTCCACCCTGATTTAGAGGGACCTGTTAAGTAAAGTGTTGTGGGCAATTGACTCAGGGGAGTGAAACTCTTGAAGAGATAACATTATAGACTTATAGCTAGGTAATGACTTGTGATGCTTTCCTCTGTTAAAAGGAAGTGGAGATATTTAAATTATTAACTTTCTATATTTGGGATAAACCAAAGGAAAGAAAAAGCTAATAAAAAGAACAACACATTTTCTTTCTTTGTGGAATTTGTACTCAGTTATTTCAAATCAAAAGCATTGTGCACTTTTGATATTCTCATCCTGCCCAACAAGAACTAATTATGATAATGATGAGAATGTTCATGACAATGAACAAATATCAATTTAGAATGCCTTCTTTTTTTTATTATCCCGAGAAAAAAAACTCCAGAAATTTCCTGTAGTTGGCAGTACATTTGTGTAAATGTTTTTCTTCATGTTCTTTTGAATAGGAAAACATATGCAGAAGCTAAAACCACAAGATATTGAGTGTGTAGGGACCCAGACTTCAAAACTGAAAAGTGTAAAGAAATATCTGTGTTTGGGTTGAAGTGTCCACTAATCCAATCAGAAATTTCCAAAGCTTTGTTCCTCTATTGGCTAGAAACCTGTTTCTGTCTACTAGTCTAAAATTCTTTCCACAAACATCATATATTTTTACTATTTTCTTTTCTTAGTACCTGATCTTTTTTTCAGTATACATATAAAGAATATACATTTTTCTACAATTACTGATTTTTTTTCTTCTGATCTTCTTGCCTGTCTGAACAATGGTTTTTGCAGGTTTGAAGTTTGACTTAGTTTTTCTTAAACATATAGGATCATATTTTGACTCTGTATACATGTGTTCAGTGGCTAACATGGCAAGAACAATTTCTTATTTCTACTGGAAATATGTATTCTCATGCATTCAAGAATATTTGCTTTTCCATTGTCATACCCTGTTAATGAATCAAAATCACCCTGTGTTTAGACAATCCTTTTTGTCCTTTGATGTCTTCAGATGATGATTTCTGGACCAATACCAGAAATTATACTAACTGTTCCTGAATTGTATGACCAGCTATTTTGCACTATTTTACTCCACTCTATTTGTATTATTTCAGTTTTTCTTAAGGTCATCTAAAGGGCCACATAGAATTCGTAGGATGTCCTCCTAATTCATTGTATTACCTATTTCCATTAGCAAATATTTAAGGATCATTACTACAATTCTCCAGTAAAATTTAGTTCAGGATGCTTTTTTTTTTTTTCCTTGTGAGGTAAATACATTGATTTCTCTTTCTTTTCATGGTTTTAAATAAAACAGATCAACATTCCCCTAGAAGAAAAATGAAGGCCTAGTTATTAATGGTAGTGGAGCTTAATGGCAGAGTCTACACACTTTAAGGCAGCAAGAAAGATGAGATTTGGTGATTAAATGCCTAACAATACTTCGAGGCTTTACCATATCCACCCCATCTTCAGCTGTCACTCCAAGGAAGCATAGATCTCATAGGTTTGGTGCTATTGCAACCAGTTCCACATTAATGTCTTGGATGCTCCATGGATTCCAGAAGAGAATGAGGCACTTGAGCTCCACCCCTACACAAGTACACCTGGAATGGATTATTTGAGCTTTAAAACAGCTGCCACCCTCTATGTGATGTTTTACTGATTACATTTCCAATATACAAATCAATGAGGTTTCCTTCATTTAATTAACTTAGGAAATCATCCAACTTGTTAGATAAAAATATCAAGTTGTACTGGAATAGTCAATTTTGCATGAGTCCATCCTGTATTTTAGTTCATTTTAGTTAGGAATACATGTGTTCAAATATGACTAATATGAAAACCACTGCTAAAGCTTACATGTCATTAAGGGCAGCTTGAGGAGACTTTAGCTGCTCAGAGTCTCTAAACCTGAAGTACAGCCTCTTATTTGCCTTCTGTAACCAGAATTCCTGCTGCCAGAAAATGTTTTCCAGATGGACGATGTGATCTGGACTTAATTAGAGATCATAAAGTAGGATGGCCAAAGACGCCTAAAGGCCATCTGTCACAGCCTTGTCATTAGAAGTTTATAGGAAAGAGAATGGCAAATCAAGGAATTTTTTTAATTTATTTATTTCCATGGGTTTCATTTTTTTATTTAAATCAATTTTTGAAATAATGAAAAAGAAATTTGTTTCCATATTCAAAAGAATATCTGATTATTATCCTCTATCTCATTATATTTTTTTACAAGTATGGTTATATGTGACCCATCTATTACATCTTAGTGTAATTTGAAGTTAATTTAAACCTATATATTTAACTGCAAATCCTTTTAAGTCATCCAATGCACTTACAAATATACCAAAAGGAGCAAAATTCTCTTTCTACATTCTGCTTTCCTACCATAAAATTGCTTCTATTTCATTCTTACCTCTGTGTCAAATCATATTCCTCAACATTAGAACACCCTGCTTGTGACATTGAAGGTAATAAATATCTCCTGCATTTTCTCATGAAGGACATTTCTTTCAAATCTCTAGATAAATTAATGAGAGCATTTGTTCCAGTACTTCATATGCTGTATGCCTAGATCACAGATAGCAATTAAGATTTCAATTTGTTCCATTAATTTAATGTAGTTTCTCATATAAAGGTTCTTAATATCAGGCTTAACATTACAACATGATGGAAACTTTTGCTGCATTTCACGCCAGCAGTGAATTAAGTGCTTTCAATCAAGGGTACTCTGCTGTGAAGCAGGTTAGAGAAGAGAAAATATTAAGGCAAAGGTTGCCTTATCTTCAAAACATGCTGCAAAATCTTTTTCCATACCATTCTCATTTTCATTAAAGTCAATGGATGTTGCCACAGTGTATAATAGTAACAAAGGAATTTTTACATCAACATGTACATAAGACTTTCTTGTTTGGTGTCCTGTTTGTGATATGCGTGACATGAGGCATGCTACAGAAAAATGGAAATGATTCATAGCCTGAATAATTAAGGTACAGTAAACACTTCTTAGATTCTGCCAATAAAATTAACCAGAAAAATATAGCAATCAGTCAAAATGTAAACATTTATCCCTCTGTGTAGCAAGATGCCACACTCGGGTCCATATGTAGGAGGATCGGACCCACAGAAGGAACGAGGCAGGCAGCAGCAGTTGAAGGGAAAGCTAATACTTTATTCTACAATCTTCTTCTACATTCTTCTTCTCAGTTCTTCTATCAACAGTCCAACTCCATATCTTATATACAGTTTTTCCAGAGGCAAGAGATTGGTCATTTAGGTCACCACCTCTTCAACCTGGATGGTGAATACCACCATCAATCAATTCTCCTCTCAGAGGAGAAATATGAAAAACAATCTAAAAATATACATGGTTTATGTTGAGTTGTGTGAGAAAGAACGACTGCTAAGTCCAAACATTCACGAGCTAGAAAAGTGAGGGCAACACCTCTGAACATTATGTAGCATTTTACTGGAACCTTTCCTTAGAGGCTGGCTTCAAATTCTGACCGATTTTCCATCCACTCATTCAAGTGAATGTTTGACAATGAAATTGAGTAATGTGTGATAACATGCTGAAGTGTTGCAGAGACAGAAATTTCAGCATTTCCTACTGTTGTTACAGAAGACTTGAGAAATTCTTGGACTTTGCTCCTAACTAACTGGAAGCGGGGCAGGGTAGGAAAGCACTGTATAACTTAATTTCTTTATTGCAAACAACTCTGTCCAAAAGTATGAGGGTTTATCTATTTACTTTCTAATATAACAGGGTAAGCTTTGTGATTATCTATATAAATGTTCAATTAGCCTTAATGATGTTTTATGGTGATTAGATTCACAAGGTGAAAATTATTATTGTTAGCAATACTCATGGGGAAAAATAACGGGAAAATCAATTCTAACTTTGTATGCACAGTGAAGGACTTTGTACTAGCTCGTATACAGAGGAAAGATATTTCAGACTTATAATACATTATTCTACGAAAATAGAGTAATCAGCTTAATGCTCAGAAGCAGTCAAACAAGGAAATTGAGTATTACAATTTATTAGGTAAGGAATGGAGAACTAACCAGAAAGCAGTATTGTGGCACTGTAGAATACACAATGTTCCTGGAACAGCAATATTTGGTTAAAAATAAACCAAATCACTTTGGAAAAATAAAAAACCAACAAAACAAAGCAAAACAAAAACTTTGAAAAAATTGAGGGAACGGTGATATGATGACCAAAAGAGGAAGAGTGATAACTAGTGATTAAAAGAGTGCTACTTTCATCATCCTAAAAAAAACCCCTAAATAATTTTAAACACAATAAAGGTTTATCATACCACAGATGTCCAAGAAAATTGAAACAGGTTTGTTGGGGGTTTTATTTGGTTGGTTGTTTTTTGAGGGTTTATTATTTGTTCTTTTTCAATGTCTCAGAATGCAGAAAACAGGAGGCAGCAGATTAAATAGTTAGATGTCAGTCTGAAAAACATTCTTCCACATAAAACACAGTTAAATGATGGAACTCACTTCAATGAGACATTGTGCATGAAAAATTGTATATAAGATCCAGAGCAATTATAAAAATTCGTGGAAGAGCTACCAAAAATTAATAATCACTGTTCAGCTACTCAAATCAGTCTCAGATGAATCACTCAGTAGAGTCCAGAAAAGTACAACACCAGAACATTGCAGAACGCTTGTTCTGATATTTTTTATTAAGCGTTCTTTTAGTAACTCCTGGTGGTAGTCTGATCAGCATATGTGAGGATGATGTACTATTGCAGAAGAAAGTGGATGAGAAGGAAATATTTTTTACAAATATTATGTAATAAGTGTATGTAATGCTATTTCTTAATTATATAATAATTACGACAATACTGTTGATGATTATAATAAACTGGGAGATGTTGCTGATTTTCTCAGGAAATAAGAGGCTCTGCAGCATGTTCTGGTACATTGGAGCACTGGACATCTATCAGTGATATGACGTGACAATGACCAAATGCAGCACTCTGCACCCAGAGAAACACCAGGAACAAATATAAATGGGAGAGGAGTGGCTGAAGAACAGACCTATCGAAAGTGATACAGGGGTGCTCAATATGAGCCAACAGTGTGCCCTGGCAGCCAAGAGGACAAATCCCATCCTTGGGTGCATCAAACGCAGCATAACGAGCTGGATAAATGATTACCCTGCTGTATTCAGCATTGATGTGGTCTCCCCTGGAGTACTGCGTGGGCCCCACATTCAAGAAGGATATGAAGGTCCATTCATCCAGAAGAAGCAACAGACCCAGTGAAAGAGCCTGAAGGAATGTCCTGTGAAGAGCAGCTGAGGACTTCAGACTTGTCTACTTTGAAGAAAAGGAGGCTCAGAGGTGACATCATTGCTTTTTACAGCTTCCCAAGGAGGGCAAATGGAGTGAGAGGTGCTGAGCTCTTCTACCTGGGATCCAGAGACAGGATGCATGGATATGGTTCAGAGCACATCAGGGGATGTTTAGACTGGACTTTTGGAAGCATTTCTTTACTGAGAGCATGGTAAAACAGTGAAACAGATTTCCTAGAGAGGTGGTCAATGCCCCAAGCCAGTCAAATGTTTAGGAGAAATTTGGACAATGCACTTAACGTTCTCTAACATTTGGTCACCCCTGAAGGGGTCAGGCAGTCGGTCTAGATGATCATTGGATGTTCCTTCCAACTGGAACTAATGTGCTCTATTCTATTCTATTCACCTTTGATCACACAGCTGCTCAAGTTAAAGCTGCCCATACTTAAACCATGCATTCTCCTACATACATTTCCATAAAATTATTATAGGTTAGAAAAAGTGTATTCGTCTTCTTAAATGCTATAGAGGAAACTTAATAATTTTAAGTTTTTTCATGGTCTTGTCTTTCTCAGATTAATGTGCATATCTTTAGAAACTTGTGTTGAAAGTCTGGGAACTTATTTATTGATTTATAGAAAGCAATAATGAAGTAACTTGCAAAAATTTTCTTCAAGTGGGAATATATAGTGCACAATTACAGCTTTTAAAAAGACTGTTTTCCCTTACTTCAGAGTTTTTTCTTTCTAGCCTCTAAAAGTTGTCAGTATATGCCAGCAGATGTTGTCCATACTTCATTTTATATATTCACATCTGTTAAATTTTGTCTAATTTTGAATTAAAAACAGAGAAGTCAAATAACGGCAACCATACAAATCAAGTCAAAAGTCTCTGTTTCTGAAGGAATGAAATAAAAAGAGCCAGCCATGAGTAAGACAGGTGAATAATGATGTGTCCAGACAGGTGAATCATGGAGATGTATGTTCAGTGTTGGAGGTTAGGGAGAAGGAGCAGGAACTGTGACTGATTACCAGCCAAAGCATTCACAAGCAGTGTCCAGGCATTGCAAGGAAACTCACATGCCCATCTTCTGCCTTCTGCTACTGACTAATATTGCCAATCCCTCAGAGATGAGTAGCTGCAGAGATAAAATCCCAGTCCCAAAGCAAGTCTATGCCATTTAATTCCACAAGACAAACCTGAAATTGACCTTGCCTACTCATGTCAGAGTTTGTCCCTTCAGCCTTGATACTCACTGTGTGCTTCAGACAACATTTGCTTTCAGAGCTAACTCACTCCATGAGACAAACGGATTGAGGGTAAAACTGACTCAAAATTTTAGCCTCCAGGTATACTGTTTCAGGTCACTGAAAAAAGACTTTTTAATTACTCTAAAACTGCAAAGCTAAAAACAGAACATGAAATTTCTGGGATGAAAACAGGGAAAAATGGCAGATTAGACACTATGATTAAAAACTAGAAAAGAAACTGGAAATATAAATAATCTGAAGTAATTATTTATGGTACCTGCAGCAATCTTTGACTGATGCAATTTAACTGAGGAGGATTCTCCAAAAATAAAAGTTGCTTTGCCTCTGATTTGTTAAAGACTTTAATGTCTGTAACGTAATTGACATGCAATAGCATGTGTTTTTTCTCAAGTGATTGCTTAAAAATATATGAGCTTCATTTGTCACTGATTTCCTCAAAAGTTTTAGTTATTTCATGCTATAGAGAAAATACGTGAAGAACAGAAAGTGCAAACATTACAGGACACAAGCTAATGCAATTTTTAACAGTTGTAATAAATGCACTTGCAAACCACTTCACAATGTAAAACTTGCAGTGAATTGCTTATCATAAATACCTGTGATGCTATCACAATAAACCCTCTTTTCAATGCCTTGCAGCATCTCCATGATAAATCAGCTAGGGTGAGTGAATTAAGCAACATCAGAAGGAATTTTTATCAGAGCAAATGATAGAACTCATGAACTTACTGCTCTGTACTGAGGCTGTTAGGGTATAAATTTAAATTATGCTCTATGTTATCTCTTTAGACACTTTTCAAGTGAAATCTGAAAATAATTCTATTTCATAATTTTACCTCAATTTTACTCTTTTGTATTCCAAATGTAAGTCACTTTTGCAATCAGAAAAGGAATTAGCAACCAAATTATCTCAAATCCTGACAGCGACAAAGCTGTCCTGATTCAAGGAAATGTGCATGTATGATGTCCAGAGATGTACACATTTTTTCAATTCTTCAGCTGGCAATAAAAGGCAACTTTAATATTCTTTCATGTGTCAAAACTACCTCCTGTGAGAGGAGATTAATATGGTCAGAAACAGTTCATTAGGGAACAGTTTATTAAATAGGGAAAACATACTAGAATATCTTGTAAATCAGGCGTAATGAAAGATCCCTCAACAAAAGCATGGTGTGTCTACTGTCCACTTGGCAAACTGTCTTCTCTTCCAAAATAGCTAACTTGTTATTCCTGTGTCAGCCCTCAACCAGGCTCAGGCAATGTCTGGGAGAATATTTCCTTCAAAAGCCAAACTTGCATCCAGGAACTCATGGAGAGTTGTGCTTGAGACAGTGCTTTAACTCATTGGTATTGTTTATTTAATTTGAACAGACATAGTACAAATGCTGGATGGCCAAATAGATTATCACCAGTTCCTCTGGTGGTATCCTCCCAGCACTAGTTAATCATGGCTTTTGGGTATATCCAGACCCACATCAGCACAGTCAGGAGAAAGTAAGACATTCAGAACCAGGACACTACAGAGCAGACCAGATTTGCTAGCAGAGCAGTGAGGAGATTGGTGAACACACGTGTGAGAATTTGGGCAGTGTTGATGAAATAGAACTGAACTGAACTGAGACGTGCTACAAATCTGGTAAATCATTGTTATTTAGTGGAAAAGTGCTTAGAAGGGGATTTTCTGGCTGGCTTTGTCTCTGTACCAAATCACACAGCTTTCCCTCACCAGCCCCTTTCTGTTTTTCTGTATCTCTGCAGCAGCAGAGACAGGGAGTTGCCACTGCTCGTTGAGCAGACTGTAACCTCATTCCAGTACCTAGTCCACATAACTTTCTTAGTGACAGTGAATAAAGGAGAAAACCACATTTGGTCCATGACTTACGGAGAACCATGGACACACAGCAGCTCCTGCTGCCCCGGGTGGATGTTAAGACAGCACAAAAGCCCTCAAAGCCTTCTGAGTTGGGGAGAACTGAACTCTCTTGCTCATGGTGTAAGCTACATCTCACAAAACTCAAGGAGGGCTAAGGGTGGTGATGTTGTGTCCTCAAGTCCTGTTGCAAATTTTTGAAAAACATGTTTCAAGAACTTCCAAGTAGCAAATTCTAGAAACATACCATTTCATCATTATTATTAAACATTCATTTTTACTCTTACTGCTCTTATGGGACCTTTGCTTAAATAGGTCAGTGCTGCTATACATGAGAAACAAATGTGTATGTGTTTCTTACTCCTACATGATAAATCCACAAATTATTTTCTGTTTTCTTTTGAAGAAGATATTTCCTGTTTGCTTTCTCACCTGCTTCCTTGTTATATGTACATATATGCCATGTTCTCATTATAAGTTACTTGGAATTCCATATTCTCCAAAAGAAAATTTTTTTGTCTTGAATATTAAATCCAGATATAGTTGTAATTTAATGAAAAATAGTATCAAAATGATTTTTGAGCTCATAAAGACCTTTGCAGCACTAGTCTTCTCTATTACAATTAATATGCAATCACAATAATTCTCTCAACATATCAGCTGCTGTGGAAAATTTTTGTGTTAAGGAATACATGGATTAAAGCTGATGTTTTGATGTGTAAACAAGTACTCTTTTACCAGAAATTTCAAATTAAGAAAGACAGAGTCTTTAGACATCAAATCCACTCCTGAAAGATACGAACTGAAATCCATGGAAACACCTGGATATGCACATATGCCTTTAGGGATCAACAGATTTCACCTGTTGGAATAATTTACAACAAATGTTTAAGAGAGTAGAAGTGCCCTAAAACGGTAGAAATTACATTAACATTTGAAGAAAGATAACCGTAACCCCTTATTTTAACACACAAGCCAAGAAATATGGCTACATAGTAGCTTACTACAAAGTAAGACTAAGTGACGTGATAATGGAATATTGGCTTCTTCAAATTTAGGCCACATTTATGTCTAAGTTTTGGGAATGTAGAAATTTTGTTACATATTGCCTGTATCCATACATTGGTTCATATACAGTACATGATTAAATAGAGAAAAGTGAGTAACCGCTACTAATATATACAGCCATAACATAATGTTATGATTTTATTTTTAAATCACTAAAGAAAGTTCCTACAGCAACAGCCTGTCATAACTGAACTTACATAATAAACCAGAAATTTAAATAATAAAACAAAATATAAAAGTTTCCATACTTCCAGAGGCAACTAGCTGTAAAAGCCCACGTAATAAAATAATTTTAAGATTATAAAAATAACATAAAACCCCAAAATAAAGTAAAACATTAAAGGAAATGCTGAAATATTCTGAGATTAAAACATTGAAGAGAAAATAAAAGAAAATAAAATTAAAAATCAAGTATATTTCCAATATATGCATTTCAACAAAAGTGAAAACTTTATTTTGGAAAATCCTAGTAAGACAAAGCCTTCCTGGCATCCCTATTCTGCTTTGGAAAAAGAAAAAAGCCTAGCTCTTGAAGATAGCTGAGTATCTTTTACCAAAGAAAGGAGATATTCACTTGTGGAAAATCTCTCCATGCACAGAGCTCTGAAACACACTCTACCTTTCTCTTTCTATTAGTTCAAGAAAAAGCTGCCAGACCCTCCTAAGGCATTGATTTAGCGTGCACAAGGGAGGTTCCTCTTTCTCCTAGTGGAATTCTTTTTTTTTTTTCCATCGGTGCTAGTTTTGGATTGCTAAATTCTTGCAGTAAATAGAATAATGACTACTGGGACCTTACAAAATTCCTAGAAATTCAGACCATGCAGTTACAAATGTATGCTTTAAAATTTGTTCTTCATTCCCTAATTTCTTTAAGTATTGTATGTTACTGAACTAGAATATATAAAGCAAACTAGTTTGGGAAAAAACCTAAATTAAGAAAACTTTTAATGCCTGTCTTTTTGTGTGTGATTTTTCTGTTAAAAGTAATGATAATAATGAGAACNATCCCACTGTAAGTGCTAATTTTTATTTTCTTCTCCCTTTGCAGCAAATACAGATGTTAAAGGAAAATGGATTCCTATTTAAAAAAAGATGTCTGTGCAACAGAGGAGGAACAGTATTTCATACTGTATTGTATCTTGTATTTTACTTTTCTTTACATTATTCACATTATTATTTCATTGCTTAAACTAATGACATTTCTCTTAGATATCAAAACACAGAGGTGATATTACCTGCATACAATGAGATATGAAAACACTTAAATAAGATAATTTAGTAAGAGTACTATATTCTTTAGAACTACTCTGCCACAAGATAGTAGATTAAATTATTCTGACTACAATACAAACTAGAGTGAAAGTAAAGAGTGTAGATGAATAATAGTCTTCCATATCTTTTTACGCCCTTTCTGGGAAAAAATGAATGTAATTTGGCTAGAAAAATTGCTTTGGCAATACAGAGAAAAATGAGGAGAAAATAAGACTTTATGTTCTGCTTCACAAATAGCGACTAACAAGTAGATGAATATTAAGCAATATTACAAATACTATAATTTTTGCATTATATTTTTGCTAACTCAGAGGAAAGGAATTACCCACAATGTAAGACACCTAGCTTTAAACACTAGCACTAAGCTTCACCAAGGGCAAAAGAAAATGACTGCAGACTGAAATTACCAAGAGCAATTCAGATTCACTTTAATATCAAGATTCAGAGTTAGACATAGGACACCCTAACTGTAAGCAAAAGTAGGTAGCACATGTTTTTCAGGTCAAGTAGGTCAGTGAAGAGACAGTATAGTTTCTAAGTTGTAGAATTAAAAAATAAAAACACAGAGCACAGATTAGGGAAATGGTGGTGAACAACTGAAATACTCATGTCAAGAAATACAGGTAAGACCTGATCTCCTTTGGATCACTTCACTGAGCAGAAACCCACTGTTCACACTCTTGATTATTTCTAACTCTCTAATGGGCTGGTCAGAATTCTCACATGCCAAGCAATAGGAAGATAGGGTGAAAGGTCTAATGACAAGCTGACCCTTGGAAGCAACTTCATGAGCAAGGAGAATGAGGGGACTACTACTTAACAACCACAAAGAGTGCATTTTGATATCTGGCATGCTTCAGGAGGTCCCACTAGTTGTGTTCCTGGGAATAGAAAATCTGTTCCAAAGCCCTCAATAACTACTACCTCTTTATCAAGGGCTGTGAATCTCATCAAGGCTAAAACTGCACACAAAGTGCTTCCAAGAGAGCCAAAATGCTTCTCATCTCTGTCCCATCCTAAAACTGTGTCATGGTTTAGTACTGGTACTCCTGAATTTAGTACTGCCACTGAAAATCTTCCAACCATGTTCTGTTTGCTTGAGGCCCCTCTCCTCTTTGCCCTCCCCTGCAGCTTGAGAGGAGAATTGGAAACACAAAAACATAAAGATCAAAGGTTGAAATGAGAACAATTCATTTGAAACAGTAATGAAGACAACCCTACCATGCTGACCCAGAAGGGAGCCTCTCCCTCACCCCTGGGAAAAAACATGATGTGGTATCAAATAACCTCTAGGTCTTGGCCTTCCCAGCTCCTCACTACTGCAAAAATTAACCATCCTGGACAGAACCAGGACAACTTGTTGTTTCTTTCAGCAGGAAGAAATCTCTGGGAACCACCCAATCCCAGGGAAGGAAATAGCTTTACAAGAGGGAAGCAGGACTTTCTTCAACAGACTCATAGAGGTCTAAAAGCAGCACAACTAAATAGAGCTATTAATCCTTCCTCTCTTCCCATCTCCCCCATGCCAGTAAGGAATCATACACATATAAGAAATTCTTTTAGCTTTTAATGTGGTGGTTCATATCAGGTTTTCTGCTATCAAGGATTGAAAGTTTAATAATTTAATTTGCTGTAATAAATGTGATAAGAGAAGCAGTTTTAAATAGAAGGTTAAATTCTGTATATTATGTCCTTTTTTTTAAAAAAGGAGCCTTAGTTTACTATTTACAATTCTATTACAGCACAATTTAATTTCCTGGGTCTTTTCCTTTTGCATTTCTTCCTCAATGTTTTCAAGCTGTTCCTTAACTAACTGTACAAGTTCACAGATGTTTTCAAATCTATGTCCCTAGTTTTCATCAGCTCATGTTCTGTTTCTTAAATTTGCTCTTTGCTTATTTTATGTCTCAGCTTGCAATAAATTATGGAAAGCATATATGGCATACCTTTTTCTATTGTTATGTTCTCTCACCAGCAAAGTGCTGACATCAACTTAATTTCATTAAAAAATCCATTTGTTTTAATTAATATCAGGGGCACAAAATACACCCTTTAAATATCTTCATATCAGATAACGGAGAGACATTCATTTTCTTTTTAAAATTATATCACCATTAAGCTTAGAGTAATAGCACATTGCTTCCTAACCACTAATCAAAATAACTCCGGAGTATATGAAGCAAATAATGGCTGCTGAGCTCTTCTTAATGCCAAGGACTTCTCTCAGAATCTCTGATTTTATTTGGTAGTGAGTGACTTGACATTAATTGACACTGCAGGGACCAGAAGTAATAATTAATACTTTGCATTTATATTTTGATTTGTAGTTTGGTGTGAAATCTTGAAAAAAAAAAAACCTGGCATAAAATGATCTAACTATATATAGAAACTTACATTAGCTGTGATTAAACTGTGCAGTGCATGAGCTATACAATTTAATCTCAAAAGAGTTTGTTACCTCTGGGGAGAAAGTGTTCTGGTTCATTCCAAAGCTGTATAGTTTGCTTTCCAAAATATTTTCTGTGGGGTCCAAAGCTACAGAGTTATGTACTTACAGAAGTGTTTTATTATTTATTGGTACTCTAAAGATATGCTGGCAATATATGTATCTTTATTGAATGAGTCTAAGAGCTTTGGCCACAAAATAGGGCCGTCTGAACTGAGAAATCCATCAAAATGCTACTAGAACTCCAAATTTAATGGAGTTGATGTTGTGATGACTGCACCTCACATCAGTCAGTTGAAATTAATGTATGTGATTAGGTTTTAAATGCTACACTTTTTTGTCTATGCATTTTATAAGAAATTATTTAAAGAAATGCCCTAAAACAAATTACCAAGTGTCTATACAAATTCTTTCTTTTGTACATGACACTTCTGTGTAGAAAGGTAGACAACAATTATATTAGAGACTATGAGAGGACATTTTGTAGGAAATTACATCTGTAATGGATATTCCTCCCAGCTGTCTGCACACAGCCATTCTGGAAAACACCAGTATGTATAAAATATGTAAGAAATCACATAACCAGTAGAGGACATGGGGGAGCCAGGAAATAAGATCTTACAGTGTCATCAAACACAGCTAGACTAGAGTTTGGTAAAACTCAATGCTGCATCACAGCTGCTTGAAATATCCTCCATATTCTGTAATGTCTATCAGGGAGCACTCAAAATATTTTCTCTAGTTGGTAGCAAGGATCAATCTATAGGTGCCAATGCTGAGTTTTTTTACTAAAATGAGGGGCCTGGAAGGTTGTCACTATGCATATACACTCTAGAGCTCACAATGTTTCTTATACAAATTCATGCAAGCCACTAGTCTCTGAAGCCTTTTTCTTTCTTTTCCCTGAGACCAATATACATCTTCTCCTCAGCCAGAGATTGAATGCAGCCTGACAGACACATTTCAAAATCTTTGTACATATCAAGCAGAATTTAATTTAAATTTTCTATTTTATAAACTAAAAGAGACAAGAAGTGGAAGTAGAAATAGATAGAGTTTTCTGTAACAGGACAAAGTCATATCATGTTCTTACATTTATTGAAGGAAATAATTCTCCAACAGCCTGACTATAAACTGCATGACTAGAATTTCATGACCTAATAGGACTGAAATGGGCAAAGTGCCTTTTCTATATGCAAATATGTATAAACCATTACCATTTGCTTCTACAGAATGTAATAAGGGAAATAGCTAGTGATGGAGAGCTTCCATAACCAGAAACAGTTATGCAAACTTGTTCCTGGAAGTTCCCACTTCAAGAGAGAACAGAGGAAAATAGTTAGAGGAATAGGCCAAGTTTATACTTTCTAGTGATTCGGGCACTATCTAGAAGAAATCTGGCTTCCAAACACTGCTCCAAAAAGTACTTGTAAGTTAGCTTCAATTTTCAGTGCAAATACAGAAGCAGTCCTGGGACCAGAGTCTGGAAAGGTAGTACAGTTATATGAGAAGAAACAGAGATAACACAAGGTATCTAACAGCTAGACTATTAAAAGAATAAATAAAAATCACAGAATCACAGAATGTGCTGAGTTGGAAGAGACCCACAGGGATCATCAAGTATGATCCCTGGCCCTGCATGGGACACCCCAAAAATTGCACCATTATGTCAGAGAGCGTTGTCCAAACATTGTCCAAACCCTGTTAGGTTTGATGTTGTGACCACTTCCCTGGGGAGCCTCTTCCAGTGCCCAACCATCCCCTGGGTGAGAAACCTTTTCCTAATATCCAACCTAAACTTCCCCTGACACAGCTTCAGGGCATTTTCTTGGGTCACCTGTCCCTGTCACCACAGAGATCAGAGCCTGCCCCTCCTCTTCCCCTCACAAGAAAGTTCTAACTGCAATGAGGTGTCCTCTAGGTCTCTTCTCCAGGCTGAACAGACCCAGTGACCTCAGATGTTCCTCACAGGGCTTCCCCTCAAGGCCCTTCACCATTGTCATTGCCCTCCTTTGGACACTCCCTAACAGTTTAATGTCTTTGTTACATTGTGGCACCCAAACCAGGCCCTAGAACTCGAGGTGAGGCCACCCCCTCTCAGAGCAGAGTGGGACAATCCCCTCCCTTGCCCGGCTGGTGATGCTGTGCCTGATGTACCCCAGGACAAGGTTGGCTCTCCTGGCTACCAGGGCACTGCTGACTCTGTTCAGCTTGCCATTGACCAGCATGCCCAGGTCTTTTTGGCAGCACTGCTCTCCAGCATCTTCATTCCCCAGTCTGTATGCCTGTCTCAGTTGTGAACACTTGATGGATAATTCAAATCTAGCTTGTCTTTTTTTACGCCAGCACTTGCCCAACATACCTAATCCTTCCAGTTCACTTAGGTTGCATCTTCCAGTATGATATGGGGACTTACACAGAACAGCTCCCATTTCCCCAGTGGAGGCCAGGCACAGCAGGGAGAGAGGTTGAGAGACATTTGCCTTGAGTACTGCCCTGTACTTGTTTGAGAACACAGTGTTCCTAGAGATTTTTAATGTCAAAGTGTTCTCTTATTATTTATTTATTTATTTATTTTAGTTTGCAAGCTTTGTTATCTTAGTTTTGCCTGAATTTGGATTTCTGATTCTTATTGCCTCTTGCCTTATATGCTTGACTGAATCATGACATAGCTTTTACACAAATTAAATGGATTTATACTGTTTGAATTAATGATAAACTGCAGGCTTTTAAAGCTTCAGAAGCCAATTTTCATTCACTATAATGGACTACTCGAATGTGATTTTTGTAGCCAATTTTAGAAAATTTCCTGAAACTGGACTATTGGTGGGAAACAAAGATGAAGAATAGTTTCAGTTCAGTTTGAATAATAATAAAAAAGTTTGTGTCTTCTTTGACAGAATCAAAATAGATTATTAAAATAAATGCAGTAAACTGGTAAGTTCCATACTTGAGTATCTTAAAGACAAACATCTACATTTCATATGTAGATGGAGTCTTGGTTGGTGAATGTACTTCACCACACAAGAAGTTCCTGGCCATGCAAATTCTAGATAGTGAGAGATAGTCAAGGGAATTAAAAAAATAAAATAAAATAAAATAAAATAAAATAAAATAAAAAGAGAGAGAACGAAAAATTCCCAAACATTTTTTTGAGCGAA
>VXBB01012971.1:140650-170419 GCA_013399915.1 Illadopsis cleaveri
AAAAAAAGAGAGAGAGAACGAAAAATTCCCAAACATTTTTTGAGCGAAAATTTGTGCAGGTTCGATTTTGCAAAAATGGCTGTAACTGAAGAAAGGGCATCTTTGTCAACTGTGGACTGTGTCCTTAAGGAAGACTCTCCTACCCATTTCAAAATCTCTTGTAGCACAGAAATGTACTGTATTGCTGCATTTCTCTTCCTTAAACTTCACTAAATGAAAGTGCAGAAACGCAAAAATTTCTGTGTAGGAAATGACCCCTGGAGAGCATTTTGTCCTACCCTTTACTGAAAGCAGACTTAGCTCAGGATGTTCAGGGTCCTGTGAACTATTGCTCTGAATTTGGGTGCAACTACTAAATGAGGTGTGAGTTGTATTAAAGAGCAAGGAAAGGACTGCTTTGCAAATGTACCATTGCTAGCATATGTATCCTAGTGAGTTATTAAAGACCAACTGCTCTTAGAAAGACCAAAAACTTCACAGTTGTCCTCTGCAGTTGTTTTCAGTTACAGTTGGACATAACTTGAATTTAAAGCTTTGATTTTCTGAAAAAAAAATCCTAATGAGATATATTTGAGCATAAATGTAGGTATGTATGTAAATTTTATGCATTATCCCTGAGAGAAAATCCTTGCATTTTTTCATGTGCATACAAAGTGGGATTAATTTTTGACATACTTTTTCTAAGCATATTTATAAGAGTTTCTTCTTTCACTTTAGGAGTAGTATAGGAAAATAAAATAATCTGAAAAAAAAATTGGAAGGCTATGAAGAAAAGTAATAATTTTTATAGGTCAGAGTTTATGATGAGTGTTTTACAGGAAAGCTATAGGAAAAGTTTGAAAATATAGCTGTGCTTGCAAAACACAAATGTTCACTATTTGATTGTTGAGCAGAAAGTTAATGTATGTTGTATTATAGTAAAATTCAAGCTGCTTGTTCCTGGAGGGCAGAAAACCAATGGAATAATCTTCATTTTAATGCAGCTCGTATCAGAAGAGTAGTACACGCCTTCAAAGTCACAAAACTTAAAGGCTTACAAACATTACAATAAGTCTTGTTGTTTTCATAGGTTAACAAAGTCTTTTAAAACCAGTATTAGTTAAAACAGGCTACAATATATTAAGGACATAATCTTTTTTAAGATCCAGCTCTCAGGTAAAATGATGTGACATCAAAATCCTGAAACATGGCATGGCCTCATCCTAAAATGTCTATCAGCTACATTGGTAAAAACATTGAAATAGGATGAGCTGATGCATTACATGGAAAAATTTTCTTCTGAATTCAGCTGGAAAATGGTCATGATAATGCAGAATTAGAAATAATATTTCTGTTACAAAAAAAATTGACCAAGTTTAGAAATTGTTGTTTCAGTATGTATATAGAAATGAATACACAGAACGAATGCAGTCACCTAATTTTCAAAACATGTTTAACGTTGCTTTCATTCATATGCAAAAAAACCTGGGGGGTATTCTGACAGATTTTTCAACTCTGATTTGATAGTAATAGTGGAGTAAAAGTAACCATAATATTTTTCTGTGAATTTTTCAGCCAAAAATGTAATATGTAGTGCTAGAAAATGAAATTTCAGAAAAGTGTCCATTTCAGCTCATAAAATATCTTCCATCCTCTCTAGAAAACTGTTAAAGCCATCCAGTTGATGAGGATATATAGTCAAATGTGGAAGCCCTTTGTATAAGGTTTCACAGATTGGGGTGGGGGAAGTTAGGAAAAAAGAAAAGGAACAAATATTAAGGAGTAATGCCTTTGAGTTTAACCACTCAAGACAGAAACTCTTCAGGATTTCAACCCACTTTTGAAACTTCCACCTTTTCTCTTATTCCCAAACTTTTCCCAGCAAATTAATTTGAGAGTCAGGAATGAATTTTAATAACTCCAACTCCTCAATGTGAGAGTGAAATTACTCAGCTGGTTTTCAATTTTTGTAGTAAACAACCATAAACCCTTCTGAATTATCTGAGAAAGTTGGATTTATGTTTTCCATCATAGAAGCAGCACAAAATATCAAAAAGTATTTCTGACCGCCGGAGTTTTTTAGCTTCTGAGAGCAAGAATCTCTCTTTGAGCAACCCACCAAAAAAACCAACAAACCTCTAAACAAATGTGATCTTTTGTAAGACGACAATTACACACAAATAAAAAATGTCCTTGATGTGCTCCACAGATATGATCAGTATTACAGAATTAGAATTAATGTCACAGAACAGCTGTCAAACAAATGACAGTTTATGGCAGCCAGGAAGATCTGAAAGCTGCAGATGTGAGCAAGACTGAAGAAAAGGGCACAGAGAACACACAGTGGGCTTCGTGTTCAGTGTCCTTTAGTTTTATCCTGTCTGCCTAGCAAAATTCCTCATGTAAAAGATCACTGTCCTAAACTGTGTCCTAACAAAACTGAACATTTCGGTTCCAGAGTTCTATTTTTTCCAGAGGATGCATTCTTAGAGGAAAACACACAATCAAATCCACCTCAGTGCACTGGCCACAGTAGAGGGGCCTGTAACTCATGTCTATACAAAACTGGGATTACAGGGTCACATTCAGGTTACCTTTCATAGACACATGCCCTGGAGATTCCCTTCAGCTTCCTTTAGAGTCATCAGTCTCAAATACAAAAAATTCTTTAGACCATTTCTCTACACTTTTAGTAGTCAACCTTCCTTGAACATGCTGAAATATTAAGACATTTAGGGTTGGTTTTTTGGTTGCTTTTTGTTTGCCTGTTTTTGTTATTTATAAGATGTAATTTCAGGAGCACGTTTCCTTCATTTTAGTCTCCAGACTACTCTTTTTTTCAGGAGTACGATTTCTGTAAAACGGTTGCTTAGTTTTCACAGCTTTTCACACTGAAAATTATTTGACCACCCACCAACTCCTCTTATATACTCTCATACTCTCTATAAAGCACCTCTGTTGAAAATTGCTAGAAAGCTACTTAAATGACTTTCTGGTTTCACTTCAGCTTTGTCTCTCCCTCCCTCCGACTCTCTCCACATGGCTCATCTACTTATTCACCCTTGTCAAAGCCAGACTATGAGTACTTCTGAGTACACTTTTTATTGCATGTCTGTTTTCTAGCTACCACAATAAGGCATTTTATCTTGATTTGATCTTCTGTTGCAGTATAATGGTGAGGTGCGATGACAGAAGAATTCTGCAGCTGGTCTCCTATTCAAAAGAAGCCAAAATAATGTCTTCAGAGCTCTATGACAACTTAAAGAAAAATGCCCATCATATCCAGAGATTACAGCCTGCAGATATCCAACCTTAATAGATGGAATCCAGCAATGCATTATCTTGAAGTACAAGTTTAGGATAAAAAAAAAAAAAAGAAAAAAACCAACATAATTGGTATGGTGGCCTTTGTTAGTTGTTCCTTCACATGTGTAGAGTTAAAACAGGTTGTAAAGAATAATCTTTAATTAACAATATAAGACATTCTATATATGTGAAATAGAAGTACCAATAAGGACCTATTTGAAGTTTGGCACAAAGTATAGCCAGAGTTCTGCATTTTTTGCTTCAGTAAATCTATTTCCGTCTTTCTTTCTGCATTTGTCTTCAGTCATTTTAACTCATTTAGTGGATACTATGGAAACTTTTCCTTCAAATTTATTGCAAATACAAAATAAATTAACCACTGTAAAATCATAAGAACACTACTGGGTAGGCTAAGCAGTAACATGTTTCAAGCTGAGCAAGCAGATGGCACTATTTTCATTCTTACTCATTTATTTTAAAGTATTTTGTTCAATATTTATAAGGAAAAAATGTTTTCTGAATTACTGAAGGTAAAACTATAGCAGTAAAATATTTTAGGAAGAGGTTTATAATTTTTCATCAGCACTTTAATACGTATACAAAAAAAATCTGGTTTAAAGCCAACAGAAGTCCCTTATTATTTGAAAAATATCTTTATGTGAAAGACAAAATTTTAGTCTCAAATTAAAACTTTGCTGCTAAATGAATTAAATGAATTCAGAATTCCACTTTCATATAGGTGAAACTCAAACAAAATTCAGTGTGAAAGTCAGAGCTGCTGCACTAGAAGGTAATATTGCATAGCATAAGGAGTCTTCGTTTATTCAGTCTCTCATACCCTTATTGACATTTACTGATTACTATGTGTAAGAGTAGAATGTTCCCTACCTATTGAGCACTGAGTATGCCAACTAAAAAATGTGTTCCTTAAATTTTAACAAAGTCTTTCCAGATAGAAGCATAATAAGAAAAGGCAAGTGAACACAAAAAAACCTGTCTCATCCACAAGCCCAGGTCATATTATACTCAACAATCAAAGACAGTCATTCAGTCCCACCACTAAGTGACAGAAAAATTCCTAAATCCACTGCAGTCCTCTAGTAACTTTTGTTTCCTTAGTCACACTTCTCCAAGGTTAATTACTTTAGTAACAAACCTTTGAATACGTAGAATGTCTCAAATCTTCATGTCTTGTATGTGACATATCCCACGGACAGATTTCATTCATCTGCCTTACATTACCTGTCCTAAGAAAAATACACAGAAAACTTTGTGTCCACTTGGATTACTGTTTTTCAGCTTCATTTCAACAATATCAGAATTCCCTGTTCAAGATGACTTGAACAAAGTACTAACTACCAAGAAGTTAGTAGTTAGAATAACTACTAGTAATAGTTAGAAGTAACTATTTTCCACATATCAGTATGTTCAGGTTGAGATTTGTAGGTAACAGGTAACTTAGCAATGTCTCTTTAAAACTATGGAATACACTCGTTGTGACTCTAAAGGAGAGACCATCTGATCATGCTGGTGTCCCAGTTTAATAACATACCTAGAAACACTAACTTAGAGAGGTTCAATACTGCCTCCAAGAAAATAATAGATACCAATTCATTTTGCATTAATTATATAGCCACTGTAGCTAATTATAAAGGCAGAAGAAAATGTATATTTCCACAATTAATTTCTGGGGCTGCTGCTGAGGAGAATGGAGGAATTGATGGGACTTAATTCTGTTGTTAATGTGGAAGGGATGATTCTCCTAGAGATCATTATCATCTGCATATCTGGTCACACTTGGCTGTATCGTGAAGATGATAAGGCTCTTCTGGTTTTTACTTTTATGAAATAAATTTTACATATTCATCTTAGTGCACAGTGAGGTTTTTTTTTAATTATTATTTTTGAATCTATAAGGAAAAACATTTGTAATTGGTTTATAATTTAAGTAAAGTCAAATTCTCATACACACATATATATAAATCTATTCATATAATCTTGGTTTCTTACATGTTTATTTTTAATTAAAATTAATGACATATTAATGCCTACTACTACTTCCTGTTTTCTACAGTGATAGTCCTTAATTGTTAAAAAAAACCTCCTGTATATTTTCTACTCATACTTACTTCAGAGATTTTGATATGCAAAACTTCATTTGAGTGTCAATTCCACTGAAACTGGTGTCTTTATTTCCAAAGAAAATGCATTTCAACTTTTTACTTTATTATGTCAAAATAGCATTAGACCCCAAACTGCATTATAAGCTGATGTTAAAACTGAAACCAGATTTATTTTTTCTACTGCAGATTATTATGCATCAATACATTCCAGTTAAGAAACTTATTTTTCCTTTCCTCCTTTGATGTTTTTTTTTTCTCAGTGAAGCCTGTCTTTCAAGCAACTGAAAGAGATTCTTTATCTTGATAGGTACTTCGACTAATCTTGTTAGCTATCAGAAGAGCCAGGGCCTGCTGCTCTTTGAAATTTTCTGCACAATTCCAATTATACAATTCCCTGAAATCACCATGCATCCAGCATATCTTCTGGGCTCCTAGAGGTCAAAATATTACAGCTTTGCAATACTATCCAGTACTTCTACATGATCTATATGCAAGAACAGTTTCCTTGTTATATTTGCGCTTCATATTGTCTTCCTTCCATAATTCATTAGAAAATTCTCTACATAATCATCTAGAAGTAACTTTTTCTACCTGGAAGCATTCATTTACTTTCAGCACTTTGTTTACACAACAGGCTAAGGATTAGTCTTTCCAACTTCTGGTTCATTAAGCAAACCACATCTGTGTGCACATGTATAGGTGTGTATATGGGTATATGCAGTTTTTTAATATGTTTGCTCACAGGTCATGGAATAGTTTTGAATCAAAAACTTCTGGTTCACTAGTACTGAAAAGAAAGCAGATAATTTTTGGCTCTCATAAATTGCTAATAGTGTCAACACATGTATAGAGTTATTTATAGGAAGCATACATTATCTATTTTTCTGTCATATATGCTATTGATTTTCCTAGTGCTACAAAGCCAATAAAAATAGTAATTTACTTCTATGTGTTAATAAAACATAATTATTTAATGCAAGAGATTAAATTTTCTTTCATCTTCAGACATATGGGCAGAAGTATCACTCTATCTCTTGAATTATTCTGGAATAAGGTTCAGTCATATGTTTTCTAGCTCCCTTCCTAGTCAGCAAAGAGGAATAAACACCTTTAAAGGACTACTCACACTCTCTCACAGTAGGTACATATGACCCAGTTAGTGGATGGGGGAAAGTCTGTGAAAGTTGTCTATCCTCATTTTAGTAAAACTGTTGACACTCTTTCCCACAGCATTCTTCTGGGGTAACTGCCTGCTCATGGCTTGGATGGGTGCACTGTTCACTGATGGCTGGGCCCAATGAGTGGTGATGAATGGAACTAAATCCAACCAGTAGCCAGTCACAAGCCTAGCACCCCAGGCCTCAGTACTGGGGCCCTTTCTGTTTGATACCTTTATCAATGGTCTGGGTGAGAGGATTGAGAGCACCCTCAGTAAGTCCACTGGCAACATTAAGTTGGAATGTTGATCTGCTGGAAGGGAGGAAGGCTCTGCAGAGGGATCTGGATGGGATGCATAGACAAGTTGGGGCCATTTGGACAAGATCAGGTGCTGGGTCCTGCACTTGGAGTCACTGCAACTCCATGCAGTGCTACAAACTTAATGGAGAGTGTCTAGGAAAATGTTAGTTCATTGGATATTTGGATTATTATTAGATATTGGATATTGAATAAGTGGGAAAGGTATTATTGGGGTGGAAAATGAGGGAAGGTAGAGGTTTGTGATTTTGCTGTGGCACAAACTGTCTTAAAGAATCAAGGCATTTTTCCTGCCCTGCTCCATAGGATATCAATGAAATAAAGTAATTTTCCACAGTCATACACTCTGCTAGCACTTGTCTGAGGCAGGTCATTAGAGACCTTACAATTGACAGAAGGAGTATCTGCCAGTTTCTTTCATTTTTTGAATCACAAGGGAGATCATTATTCTAAATAATATGAATAATTATTTTTGTTGAGTGTTTTAAATATTTTGGAAATCTGCATTTCCTGAGGTTTAGAGGGGGTGGTGTGACAGTTTATTGTGTTTTGGTTTTCAGAGGGGGAGTGTTTGTCTTTTGTTGTACATTTTTGTGACCCTTAATGTTCAAACAAAATGGCACAACAGGGTGTGCACTGTGGTATTCTAGTGACATATTCTGGTGATTATTAGATAGAAAAAGAGACAAAATGCTGGCAACCTCACAGGCATTTCATTATTAGTTCACAATCATAATTCATTCCCTGGAGTATCTCATCATGTTCATGAGCTCTTTAAAAAAGACAAAGCATTAGAAGAAAAATACCTGTAAAAATGACAGTATTATTTTTTCAATTGGTCAAAATAACATTCTAGAAAAAAATAATCACTGATGCTTTCCAAGTATTCATGATAATATTTAGCAAAATTTAGCAAATTTTTGCATATTGTACATAATAGTTGAATGCAATATCTGTCATTTTATAAAATGTGCAAATGAGACAATATATATTCACAGGAGATACAAACCAAGAGAAGTCTCAACTTTTAAATAATTAATACTGAAATAAAGACCTGTCTTATTGCAAAAAGGGAACAGCATCTGTCTTCCTCAGGTTACTACACTTTCTTCCAGAAACTTCTGTCTGGAGCTGATGTTTGGTATTGGGACATCACATATGCCAAACTGAACAGTGTGCTCATTCCCAGAAAAGAAAAACCTCTTTGTTCCAGGGCAACCAACATGATTGAACCAACACTGGCTGTCTCTACACTGTTGAATGTACTGCTCCAAGAAGCCATTCCTGGCTCTAGGCTTAATGAAGTAATTCCTCTCACTCTTCAGTGTAGGGTACCCTGTTATACCCACTAGCTGGGCAGCCACCTCCAGATTTTATAGCACTTGGTCTTAGGCTTTCTTTGGTATCTGAATCCTCAGACATTTTCCTATAATTTACATAGCTGTGGTTTTTTGAGTTCTCAGTGGTTGAAAAAATGTGATGACTGAGCCAGAGATCATCTGTTCTTTCTTTTTTTAGAATGTGAAATGGCATTACATATTTCTTTCCAATCAACAAAAATCAGGCTAAAGCTGACCCAAACAGGCTTGCTCCTTTGAAAAGATTGCAAAAGCCATTATTATAGGACATATTTTAATTAACACAGTGCAATCATACCATTCCTCATGTATATGTGTGCCTGTGTACAGAAGTTTAGAGGGCCTCTTATTTTGCAATTATAGGTACATACAAAATAAAACAGAAAAACTCTCTCTCCAAGATCTTTTTCCTATGAATTTCTTTCTTCCTTTTTCCTTTGAATGTTTACCCCAGTGTTTTGGAACTTCTGTTGACCATACACATAGTTTAGCTATTCTCAAAATATATATAACAGAGTTAAAATGTGTCGAGTCACAGTGTTTATTCTGTTCTCTACGGTCAGAATAATTTCAAGTAGCAGGATAAATGTATGAATTTTGTGGTAGCAAGAAATGTTCCATTTCCAACCTATCACTTGCATTTTTCATCTACTCAGAGGTGGAGGATTTTGAAGACAGATGCCACCTAGGGATCTTTGTTTCCTATTTTAAAGCATCAGAGGTTATTCATATAACCACAGTGCTAGTTGTCTGCTTACAAAAGAATTTTTGACAAACTGATTTTTGTTATAACTGGTATTTTCAATAGATTGGTCTGGTTTTTTCAAGCCCAAGGTTATTTCTCTCTAAACTTTCTATTGGGATGTCTCCAGCACTACTAGATATGTTTGTCCTACTTAAAGAGCAGCACATCTGACCTGTTGAGTCAGAACTTCAGCCTCCATGACACTGAAACCTTGTAACTCTTTTTCCCATCTCCATCCACAATGTTTTCATTTATGAATAAGGTAGATGAAGATATCGTAAGCCACATTTTTACAGACTTACAGAATCACAGAATATGCTGAGTTGGAAGCGACCCACAAGGATCCTTGAAGTCCAGCTCCTGGTACTGCACAGCACCAAACCCAAGAGTCATATCATGTGCCTGAGAGCATTGTCCAAACACTTGGTGAACTCTTTCAGGCTGGTGCTGTGACCACTTCCCTGGGGAGGCTGTTCCAGAGCCCAAACATCCTCTGAGTGAAGAACCTTTTCCTGATATCCAACCTAAACTTCCCCTGACACAGCTTCAGACCATTCCCTTGGGTCCTGTCAGAGTCTTTTCTAGATTTTGACAAAAGAATAGTAAGAATTATTAGGATCAGGAAAAGAAAAAGGATGTGAAAAGGCTAAAATATGGACAAGATGTATCATCAGCTCTTTTCTGTATATATTGGTGAGTTTCTCACTGGTCACAAGAGTGAAGAGATCAGTGCCTGCCCCTTTTCTTCCCCTCATGAGGAAGCTGTAACTGAAATGAGCACTCCCCTCAGCCTCCTCATTTTGTTGGATGTTAGTAGCAGCTTTTGGATGCCTATATGCATAACTTAAGCATCTACGGAAACCGAGTTGCTGAAAAGTGAACATAGCTTTTCAAAAATATTTGAAAAAGCTAGATTGTCTATTACCTGAAGACTTGAAATAATTTTGAGCTTTAAGCACAACAAACCTTCATATCAATTATTTTCAATGCTGGAGTATTCCACCAATTTGTAACTAGGAATGTTGATACATAAAGTTTTGGCAGTTATGATCAAAAAGAGCTTGGACTTACTGAAATGACTGTTTCCATTGTAAAGTCCTCAGAATTCAGAACTCTTGATTTGAAAACTCAAACTGTGTTTGTTCGCTTTGATTTTTTTTGAGATCAAAATACCATTCAGATATACAGTTGCAAGAGAATTTTTATTTCCCATTTTCCCACTGGGTATTTTTACTGCAAAAAGCTTCAGCAAAACCCTAGTTCTCACTGTAGAGGAAATCAAGGCTTCCACAAAGGTCAGTAAAATGTTCCTTATGAACATAGGAAACATAGTGATAATGAGTCATGAAGTTGTTGCAGCCTGCTTGCACTGGGAAAAACGAGTGATATAACTAGATGCTAACACCTAACCCCACAACAATCCATCCTTTGCTTGCCTTTCCTCTTGTCATCCTCTTTCTTTGCATAAACAAGTACAGGAATCCCCAGGGACCTGCACTTGCAGGAGTACATTATCCCATGGGTAGTGGTGGCATGTGGGGGCCCTTGCCCACTTCTCATTCTATAAACTCATGAGAGGCAGAGGACTGAGCATAAAAACGCACCTTATGCATTACAATTTTTCCTTCACTTAAGTCAGCAGAGAAAGAAACAAACAGGAGTGTGGGGAAAGGAAGAAAAGGATGATTTTCATTTCCACATGGAAATAATTTAGCAATACAGATATTGCAATACTTAAAGGTGTCCAGTATCTGTTGAACTGATGGGCATGTATGTAGACTTGTTTTCTCTATTTGTTCATTTTTGTCTTTCTTTTTAAAGGAATACAATGTTTCAATAAAGCTTTTTTAGTAGTATTTAGATTGTAAAGTAGATTACCAGTTTTAAATATCTACCTGTGATTAAACAAATTGGTTTAGCTCATAATATTAGTTTTCCTCCTAAGCTTTGAAATCCAAACATCTTTTGAATTTCCAGTGTTTATAGCATGTTGTTCTCCTGTGTAACATAAAATAAAAACCACCTGATTAAAAACACTGTTTCGATAGATCCCACACCAAATAATCCCTATGTCCTATGACACTGATATGACATTAACATGGAACACACATTCTATTATAAAGCATATATAGGAGAATATTTGGTTTTAAATGTGTCTCATATTTTCTGTTGCTTTTTGGAAGTCACTTTCAAAGTCACTTTTCAGTCTCTTTTGAAAGTCACTTTGAAAATCATTTACCAGTAGGACACGGGTAAATATAAATGATGCCAGCAAAAAAAACCCCACAAAAAACGTAATTAAACAAAAAAATCAATACTGTCCAGACATGTCCTTCATTATGAAACTGGTAGATATGGACAGTTCCAATAAACAAGAAATTTTGCATATATTCATGTACACAGTCCTATTTCAGAGAAATAATATTTAACAAATGGATAATCAAAAAGTTTGGGATAAAGGACAGACTGATTAAAAAGCCTGTGGGTAGCATCCCAGCTATAATTGTATGTTCAGCTGCTTCACTAGTTGCCATTGAATTTGTTAGGCCTTTGATGAAGTCAAAAATGAGCTCTCTATGAGACCTCTCTCATAGATCCCTGACTGTTCTCCTCTGAAATCCTCTCACTCTCTACACATCTCTTCATCGATTATATGGGGAATCTATGACAACTTACTCAAAGCATCTCAATTTAGAGTGGCAAAGCAGAGATAGTTAATGAATATTCTAATAACAGCAGCTCATCAGGAACTTCCTTGGAAACTTTTGCTGTTCTTTAGAAAAGCTTTTTTGCCGTTGCTGTTGTTCTTTGCTTTAGGACACTAACGAGTCAGCATTCCAGTATATCATTTCTGTTCTTGTAAGGAAGAACACCATTACATGAAGCTGCCTGCAAATTTTCAAAAGCTGTTAAAATGGTAAAATATTAGACCAAACCCTGGTTTAAAGAAAGTATTTAGCAGTGAAATGACATATGATTTTCTATAATATCATCACTAATGACTGGGATTACAGATTGCAGGCGTGAAAGATAAACTCCAATGCAGCAATAAAATCAATTAAATTATTCAACTTTGAAAGTATTCAGAACACAGAGAAATAATGCAACAGAGTGTAGGTCAAAATCTCCAGAGACATTTTGGCATCAGGTTTCCACAGCTTTAGTAAGCAGATAAACACCCAAGTATCTGTAAACAATCAATTCATAGAATATGTAACAGCACAGTTCTGTCTCACAGTAATAATTATTAAGATCCTGTGCAGCTTTTACTTTAAGAAATTCCAATGATAATAAATAGGAAATTTGTTTCAATAAACTAACTAGAGATCTCATCAATCTGTGGAGGATAAGGGAATTCAATCTTTAGTAAAACCAGCCAATTCACTTGAGGAAAAAGAAGCAATCCCACAAATCAACACCAAAAATTTCAAACAGCCAAACAGTTATTCAATAAAATGTGAAGCATTAAAAAAAAGCAGTGGTGTCTACAGATCTTTGAGGATATTGAAGAACTAGTGCAGCATCGATGCACTGAGACAGCCCAGACTACATGTGATCCATATGCCATTGGAGAAACTGCATGTATGTCATTCTGCAGACATCTAAGTACTCTTAGTCCATGACTACTGTAGAAAAAACCAGTATTTTTTCTAGATTTTGATAAAAGAATAGTTAAGAACTATTAGGATCAGGAAAAGAAAAGGGATGTGAAAAGGCTAAAATATGGACAAAGGTCTATCAGTAGCTCTTTTCTATATACATATTGGTGAGTTTTATCTTCATATGCATGTTTTATTATGGATTTAATACTTTATTTCAGACAAAAGACAGGTCTGCTTTCAGGCTAACAAAGTCATATGAACTGAATATACATATGAAACATAACAGAAAAGAGTGGAAAAATTGCATAGGACAATCTGAGAGATTAAAACCAAATTATAAGGGATCAAACAAAGAATTTTTAATATGTTTATAGAAGAAATCACCAGCAGGTGTGATATGGCAATTCTCCATTAATTTTAATGGTACTTGTAATGTCTATAAGTTTATACTGAACTTTCCCATGTAGCTTACAAGAACATCTGCTAAGGCTGAACAGATTCTTAAGGGGAAACTCCAACTAATTTCATCAACAAAATAATATTCATCTGGTTTTATCTGGTCATTTAAACACCCTCTACTGAAAAAAACCCCATAAATTAATTCAGCTGTTCTTCACTATGCATCTTAGGATGGAACCTCTGCACTGTTTATAAAAGATGTAAAGACAATTAATGCAGTAGTTTGCATTAATTGACTTGAAATGAAAAACAGTATCATAATGACAGGCAGGGGTATGATCACCAAAAAAAAATGTATCAGAGTTTCTGCATAGTTTATGAGTTTCCTAGCTATTATTTCAGGAAAGAGATTCTATTTTCTCAATACTTCTTATCCACTTTCACTGTGAATATGCTTTTCAAGCTCAGCATTGACTGTGGATTGTTTTCAATATTTGCAGTCATACAGCTTTATATGGTTTGTCATATACTTGTTTTATAATTTCTCTCTCAGGAACATGAGATAAAACACTGTTTTCTATATTATAGGTTGTGTAGGCTCTGAGTCACACAGAGAGAGATAGCAATGACTGGAGAACAAAATCATCTCCTTTCTTCCATTTCATAAGACTGATGATTATACAGTAGTGAGAAAAGTATAATCCACACTATGGATAGAAAGGCTCAACCCAAAGAAATAATACATCTTGGTTATTTTATATACAATTTTTCCTTCTTACAACCACACACATTAAATTGACTTGGCATTCATGTGTGCAATATGTGAAGGACATAATAATATTGGGGGGTTTTTTGACTTCATGAGGTTATTTACATTTCTATTAATTAAGAATGATACTAATTTATTTTATTTGTTTTCAGAAAATTAGAAGCCATTTAACATTTTATTTAGGCTGAAGTTTGCCCAAACCTTGATTCTCAGTTCTTGAATAATTTTCTAATTGACACACTTTTTATAACCTTGATATTTCCCCTTTTATTCTTTTTGCAGTACTCTGAGAGTTAACAATGTCCTAACTAGTTTACATTCTCCTTTTCGAAGAGTCCAAATTTCTATGCAGAAAATGCTGTTCACTGCAGATAACGAAACCATTAAAAACATTCTGTTGTACCCAATCCACTACTGCTTTATGTGCAAGATGAATACTAAAAGGACCATTAGCAGCAGAGACAGTTACCAATCACTTATTGACAATTCCACAATTAATTAAGTAGCTGCTTCACATTAACATTTTCAATCTGAGTGTATATTTTCTGTTATGTATCTAAAACAAATATTTGTTGAACTGGAGGACAGGACCAATCTTAGTTCCTTCGCAACCAGAGATCTGTAGAAAACAAAAAGCAAGCATTATGCAGCACATGGCTTTGGTCTGCATTCATGACTCACAATCATGCCACGCTTCTTGTACAGCAAAGGAACAGCACGTACTTAGCCATGCACAAGAGACTACTGTCTTTGTCCTCATGCTAATGCTTCTTGCTACTGCTATGGATAAAATGGCACTCAAATTATCTTAGGAGTAAAAGATGTAAGAACAGAAATAAACACATATATCAATCACCTACGCTTCTCGCAAGGGAAGGCCTAAACTTTTTTATATGTGTGTTTATTTCTGTTTCTTGAGGCTCTACAAAATGTACTGCCTATTTAACTAAGCCTTTGATCTACATTCTTTCTTCTGGAAAACATGGGTAGCAATGGCATCCTAAAAGTTTTCAAAGGAGAAATGCCATATATAAAATCTTATGCCAGTAGGATAAGCACCATATACTTCCCTCAAACTTCTTCCTGTTGATCTTACAAACAGATAACAGAAATTAACAGCTTACTCTTTTGTTTATATCCCAGTGTTGATACTTCACTGTTCTGCGGCTTTAGAAAAACAGTCATTTGGGGGAAGGTGTGTGTGCTATGATTATAGTGCAACAATATTCATAGATTGTTATTTACAAAATACTGTGAAGTGTAATGAATGTATTTTAACTTTTTTGTATAGAAAGGCTCTGTAATATTGATTAAAAGGAAAAAAAAGCATCATTATACCACATTTTTACATAAGCAGCCCTAGAATACCTCTCAGCACAGGAATACAACCAGATACATCAATGACTGTCTAATTCTTCAATTTCAGTGCTGACTTGATATCAAGAAAAAGCTCCCTCTGTAATAAACTGAAATGTTTCTCTGCAGCATTTACAAGCTCCTGGAAAAAATGCCTGAAGGCCCAAAGATTTAAAGTTTTATGTCTAATAAACATTTTAAATAATCCTATTAATTTAGTAAATCAATACAAAATAAACAATGAAGACTTCTTTACATAATTTTAGATAGAAAACTACTCTTTATGCTTCTGTAAGCTAATACTTTAATGTAGTTTCTCTGTCAGACATTTATGAATATATCTGTGGCTAAAAATTCCTACTGGCAAATAGAAGGCTAAAAGAAGGCAATGAATCTAACTATTCATGATGGAGAACTTATCAAGGTAACTACACAGACAGGGAAGTGGGAAAGTTGATGTATTAAAAATGCTTCTACTACTGAAACTCATGGAAGAAGGTCTTTTAATCCAAGAGCAAGTTTTTAAAGTAAATAAAACCATTTGTGTTCAGATTAGTGGTCATGTTGTCAACAGACATCACTCATGAAGGCCTACTTACCTCCAACTGCCCATCTCTCTTCCAGCCACCTCTCATTTCTTCCTCATGTTTCTGCACAATGCATTGCTGTGTCTGCTACATTGCCCTTCTTCATGCCTCTTGCTACACACATTGTTCTCCTTAAGTTAAATTATATTCCTGGGCACATGATATTAATAGAAGATAGACTGGATAGCTTTGATCTCTTTTTTTTCACTTGCTTCAGTCAATGAATGAAAAATTGTAGATGCTTTTGTGTTTGACTTCTTTTCTCTATTTTTAATTTTTTTTTCTTTAACTTAGAAGTGTTCTTCAGGTCACAATGTCAGAAAATGAAAAGGATAAGATGGCAAACATGCTACCTCCTCTATATTGCACACTATCCTTCATAGTTGTCTATTCTCACATAGCCTTCAGAAGGCACTCAGCTGGGCACAGGTCTCACAAGCACCCTAAGCACCATGCCATGTGCACCATGCCAGAGTGTGTGAAATGGAAGCTTTTTTTTAGTAAACTAAAGTTATGTTCTGAGATGTTTAAAGAAGTTTTCAGGAGATCACCATAGGTGTATCACTTGCAAGGAAGTATAAGGGCAAGGAGGCCCAGAAACTTTTGGTTGTATTGACTCACTTTTCAGTGACTGACCAAAATTCAATTTATGCTTCTAATGTAAAGCTGTAATTAAGAGGAAGTTCTAGCTTTCCCCTTTCCAAGATAGCTTGGGTTTGTGAAAAGAATATTCTCTGGTACTCAAGCCTCTGCTGTGACTTTGGAGAGTTACACAAGCTTAGTGCCTTTGATGATCTTCATTGGCTCCTCAGACTGGAATGCCATATGTAAGGGCTGTACAAAGTCATAACACAGATCTCAATTATCTAAACAAAAACATGAGCAAATCCTTTTGTAGTGCCTTTTTCTTCTTCTTCTTCTTCTTCTTCTTCTTCTTCTTCTTCTTCTTCTTCTTCTTCTTCTTCTTCTTCTTCTTCTTCTTCTTCTTTTTTTCTTTTTTTTCTTCAGATAATCCTGTTTTTACATTGGGCACTGGTACGAGGGTGTAAGCATGTGCCACTAACATTTTTACTATGTCTATGCACACTCATATGCTGTAAAAATATTTAGATTCAGTTCTTAACAGGGATCATAATGGAAATAATTGTGATATTCTGTTTTGATACAGAAATTTATCCTTGTTCTGAGCAGTGAAGGAACTAATGTGGTGTGCAACAGTAGAAACAAAGAAAAGAGAAACCTGCAGAGAGTTTTACCACAGAACAAGTCCTGGGAATCTAAAAAAGCTACAGCAGTGTTGCATTGCCATATGAGCAACAATTCTGACTTAGTATTTTGCAGAGGAAAAGGCTTATAGGTAAAGGAACTGAAGACAGAAAATACTAATGTAAAAGAACAGGTTTATGTCACTTACAATTGTTTAGCTTATTCCCTTCAAGCCATTTCAGAGAAGACATGAGAACATACTCCCTTTGTATAATTTAGGCCTTCCAAAAAGCTGAAGTCAAAACGTTTCACACCCTGCTGTTAACACCATAACTGTTATGGCACTTTTATTTCTACCAGCTCATTTAGTCTAAAAGCATCTCTAAAATATTAAAATATCAACATCACAGGGTGCACTGATAATGAAGGGATTACAAGCTACTTTCATGACAACACTTGAGGGGCCCGAGTTCCTTTTGTAATTTGTCACCATATCAGTGGAAACACATCTGTTAATCACTACTTCTCAGCCAAAGATGTAGTGGTGTGTTTTTAGCTTTACTTGTTTAATGTATGTTTTCATGGTTTATTCTTGTATTGTTCTCTGTATTTTATAATGGTTTGTTCCATGTATCCCCCTTTGTCATTTCCCTTATGGTTTAACACCAGTTACAGTTAGCTGTCAATCATCCATTATGTAACCCCCAGGTCCTATCTATCACTTCGAGGCCTCACCCTGGGTCTAGAAAGTTCCAGTGAGGTCGTCGAGTGATTGGGCAGGATCCTGGCTGTTCCCTCCTTCCCCTCCTTGATTGGTTCCCCTATCTGTCTTTCATATGCAGAGCCACTCCCTACCTTTACCTGGTTGGTCCCTTGCTCAACTCCTCCCCTTTCTCCTCCCCTGTACTTCAGCTGTTGCACCAGGGCAGTCTCCACTCTGCTGAGGTAGAGTCGGTGGAGATGAGGTTGTACCTTGCAGGGCACTAATAAACTCCAGCGGCTGAAACCTCGACAGCGTCCTTCCTTTATTCCTCATCTCTGCTCACGCTTCCGCGGGACAAAGAGCCCACAGGATCGGGGAGGTGTCTCAGGATACTGAACTGTACCTTTCCTGCAGCCGGTGTCAGGACTGGCCAGGCGAAGCGGGAAGAAGTTCCCGAGAGACTGCGACCAGCGCATGAGTGCTTCTCTCCCGTTTCCCTGGGAAGTTGAACTGCATTGTTAAATCTCAGGTGAGTCAAGCCAACCTCTGCCTTTGCAGCAAGCCAGGAAGGAGTAATATTTTCTGAGTCAAACAGCTGTTTTAGCTGAAAGGCAACTTCCGGCTTACACCATCACCAGCCAGTTGAGTTGCTGGCTGAGTCAAGACTTAAGACAAATCTAGGAGCAGAACAATCAGTCTCTCAGCCTGACGACTGAGGTGCAAGGTGTCATTAAATCCTGTAAATGAAAGATCTGTTCTGGCTGAGCAGATTCTGGGACTCGGGTGTTAACACACTTTGTAAAGGAATAATCTGAGAGATTATACTCCTGATGTGCTTCATATGAGGTGTAGGCCTGTGGAGAATCAACATCTTGAATCTGCTTTATTTAGGCAATAACCAAATAAGAATTAGTCATTTTTGAAACTTCTTTTATTTTAATGTAATAAAATGCAATAAAGTAATTCAAAAGATGCTCTGGACTTTAGAAGTTTAAAGGCATCCAAGATGGCATGTTGCTACAGTTTAAAATATATCACCATTCATTATAAATCAGGTTTTCACGCGTTTGTAACGTTTAAAAACTTACTCAAGGCTTGTGCTATACATTCAGTACAAGAACATGTTTGGGGGAAAAACACAATAGAAATATTTTATTTAGAAATAGGAATCCACTTCTGGCAGATACATATATGAAGAAAAAAAACCCCAAACAGCAGTTTATCACTGAGAATAAAAGAAAACCATTATAGCAATTAGAGTATGTCTTCTGTGAAATCCATGATTTTCATATGCATATTTGCACATTCGGCCCGGGGAGGTGGTGGAGTCACCATCCCTGGATGTGTTTAAAAAAAGACTGGATGTGGCACTCAGTGCTGTGGTTTAGTTGAAGTGTTCGGGCTGGGTTAGACTCAATGATCTTGAAGGTCTCTTCCAACCTTGTGATTCTGTGATACCTAAGCACAGCCTTCTTCCTTTAGCTGAATTTTTTCGAGCCTGTGCAATAACAGATGACTTTAGGCACTGCACTTTGGTGAGGGGAGGAAATTAATGACACATAAGCTTTATTGTTTACAGATATGTTTTCTATGTAAATACAGCTTCGTCCTTTTTTCCTGTAAAAAATTAACAGAGAACCTTAGTTTGTGGACTAACAGTGACTACATGGTAACTCCACCAGTAAGTATAAAACCCAACAGTTCCTGAATATGAAAAAAACATCCCCAAACAAACCTAATTCAAAGTGCTGATGCTTAAGAGGTCTTAATTAATCCAGTTTTCTTGGCAGACTACAGGTTTTCAGTGGCACTTATTCCATATATTCTTTTGGTGATCATCTGAGGAAGGCAACTGGTGGAAATATCAGGTGCAACTCTCTCATAACCCATAAATAAAATATTACTTAATATCACCTGATTCCAGTTATTAGCCATGTGCATTTTGGGTCTATTATGATTATTTCCTTTTCAGACCAAATTCTTGATCTAGTATTTGTTTTGATAGAGTCTACAGTGAAATTATTTTAATATCCAGATTTATATTAAACCAGAGAAGAAAATGTGTAAAATAAATGCCCTGTAAATGTAACAAAAAGTCCTCTACTTGTATTGTTGACTTAAATTAAAGTAAAATAAAATGAAAAAGTTGGCATGTGTGCCCAATTACCTGTAAGCTAAGGCCTGCCCTTCTTATCAGTTCTGTGGTGATGGGTCTTGGCATCTTTTTGGGATCTGTATTTATTTTGAGGATGCTCAAACAGATGATCAAACACGCAATGCACTGAATAAGATACTAAGGCAAAACTGTAAAAAAATTCCATGGTGAGAATATTAGAAAAATAATCACAACCATTTAACATATAATTGGTTTATTTACCATAAAATTTGCTTATCTTTTTATGGAGTAATAGGTAAATATAATTATTATGCACTGCTTAAATTGAAATTATTATTAAAGATCATGAAGAAATTACACTGCTTTATATTTATTATTCTTAGTTAACTTTCAGCTTTCTGTAGTCTCAAAAATAAATATACCTACCTGCTGACAAAACCCAGTTTTTACAAATTTTCATTTAATTGCTTCCTTCTAATTTTTCCCTTCCTTTTTATTTGCCTACCTTCAAAGAGTCTGTCTTAATAGAATCATTCCTATTTGACAATGCTTAAAGCAAAATAACTGACAAGATGCTTATCCTATAGATTTTACTGAACATTAGAGAGACAATGCAGTGTTTAGAAGACGATTTAAATAATGTCCATTACATCCTCATGGTTTCACACTTTAATGAGCATATCATAATTTCTTCTAATTTGTATAAGAACATAGCTGAGAAAGGTGCCATTCAGAAGTTAAGTCCAGCCAAAAGCTTTGGAGACACTCAGTATGTGAAAAGCAAACTCAGATCTCTTTTATTCACTGTTTGTATTTTCTGTTTACATCGTTCAGTACACCTTGGCTATTTTGAACAAAGTTGGCAAATTTTCATCATCCATTATTTTGATGGCATGACATTTAGTGTCTTTCCAGATCACCCATAAAGGCTTTAAATGCTAAATATACAAGGGTGATTAATGACTCTTCTTTTGTATCATTTTACCTATCTGAAAGCATTACCCTTTCAGCACAGTCTTCATTTATAGTTCACAGCTTGTTCTCTATACACATGAAATTCTAAGTTAACATTTTCTTTATATGCATGAAACTCTGAGTTAATGTTTTCTGAAATAGGGGTTGTCCTTATCTACTGCTCTCTACTTTCATGAATATCTTAAATGTTCTTTAGTCTTGTAATTAATATGTTGAGTGAATTTCTCAGTGATTGGATATTGTTTACACACCACAGTCATCACTTCTTGAAGTAACTTCGAAGACTTTTGAAGAATCAGCAGAATGTATCAAGACTTTGTGTATTGCAACAAGCATTGTTAATAAAGTCAGTGTACCTTTTAGTTAGAAAACTATTGTAATATTGAAGGCCATTTTAATTCTCTAGCAGAGTCTAGCTATCAACCTTTTTATGGGATAAATAAAAATTCAAATCAATCACAATGTTCTGAATACCATGATGAGTACTAAGTGCAATTTCAGGTGAAATCTGGTCTAGACCATTTAGAATTTATTCACCCTAAAAACTGCTTATTTTCTTATAGAGTTGTAGTTAACCATAATTATTATGCACGGTTTAACTTCTAATTTCTTTAAAGATCAGAAACCTGTGAGGAAATTATACTGATTTATTAATCACAAGTTTTATGTGATTTATTAATTATGTGCCTTTTGCAACATTTGAGTCAGGTGACAGATTTCAACTCCTGTCGTAGAAAAAATCTGACATATATTGGCAGATAATTTTCAGGTTTTACCCTTGATTCTGAATTGTCCCATTTGGAGTTACAAAAGAATATGGGAGTTGTAACTTTCCAGATGTAAAACATGTGTCTTTGCTCTGGCATTTCCTTGACAGTGTGTTTGCTATCCATTCAACTCCTGATATTTAGCTTTTGGGGAGAGTTAAGTGCAATCAGAGTCTTTATTTTAATTCTTCTACATATATATTATGATCCTACCATGAGAGGTATTTCATAGTAGCCACAACTGCAAGGCATGTCATCTCAAAGCCAAATTACACTTGTTAATTATGAACAGGTAACAGAAATATTGGGTTCTGGAGATATGAACCCCAGGATAGAACCCCATCTGCCAACTGACCCTCATCATAAATTAAAAATAATTCCTAATTTATGTACTTCTGTGGATCTTATGTAAACCTTTCCACCATAAGTCTATGTCCTCACATACAATAGGCCATACAACCAAAACCATATTGTTGATTGATTCAAGTGTAGGTTATGGAAAAACATTAAATGTTTATTAATAAATAAAGGATTGCATGATTTGATTTTATTGTAGGGTTTTGATATACTTAAATTCCACATGCTAAAGAAAAAATATAACTACTCATTCTCAGTTAATTTGCAAGTCTTGATGGAAGAGTTCACAGATTCCAGCTCCTCAGATACTATGTCAGTTTTTCACAGTGAAAAATATAAAGTCAATCATTTTGGATACATGCTTGAGTGTTACCAAGAATGCTTGATAAACATTTAATGCAAAAGTAAGACATGTTGATATTTGTTATTTTTTGAATTCTAAGGATGTTATAGTCCCTTCCTTCAACTATAGAATAAATAACAATTTAAAAGACATAAAACGATTAATGTAATGGTCATTATCTTTGATAGAATATCTCTAAAGATGTATATTACATTTAGAATAAACACATTAATTTTATAATTTATAGGTTAACTTTTACTGAAGTTATAAAATCACTGAATAAGAAAACAAATATTTCCTATAAAGTACTGCTTAGAGAAACTCATGCAAACCATGCAAAGTTTAATTACTAAACAAAATGTTAGCTTTCTGTGAAAAATAACTGGAAGCATACTATGTTATTATACTATAATATTTTTCCTGGGCAATACATTTAAAAAAAGTATTAGTTGTGATATAAGTTGAAATGTTCAAAAATGTATCAAAGTATGTCATCAATTTTCAACACAACTTAGATAAATTTCAAGCCAAGAGGACGTCAGGGCAACAAGGTGGTTGTGGTTACAGTGTTATTTCAGGATTCAGGTATTGAATTGACAAAACCAAAAGGATAAATCCCTATTTATGGCTCCATCCCAAAATATACTTAACCAATATCCAAGGAAAACATGCAAGAGAGGGGCTTGCAGAACTTCCCTGGACTTTATTCCATTTAGTCCTTGAATTCCCTTCTGACACTTTTTTATTTAACTGCAGAAATACCCATATTACAAGGGAGAGAAGACAAGTGCTTATTATGCACCTTAAACTCAGCTTGGAAGTGTAGGTACAGCCCTATGCCAGAAAATAATTCTGAACTTGTGCTTGAGTTTGATAAAGCCATTGGCAAAAGTTCCCTCAAGGATATGAAGTACTGATACTGCCCGTCTTTGGAAGCACTGTCAGTTTATCTGAGCTGAGTGTTGAGCACATTCTTATCAAAGCCGTTTTGGGATCCAAGAGAAAAAAAGGGTATCCTAATGCCTAGACACCGTAAAGGACTCAACTGGCTAGATACATGTGGAGTGTCCCTACCAGTTTGCAGCATAGCTGCGGTATCCATCTTCTACAGAATAATGCTCTAATTAGGGCATTTGCTCTGAATTTTAGGCATGATTGAACCCAAGGAGATTTGCCTCTACAGCATTGTCTTCCAAAAACTCTGTTTTAGCCACAAAAAAACCCAGAGCCCCAAAACACCAAAAACCTCTCCTGTGTCAGAGTACTCTGTTCTCTTGAAATTATACTACACTTCTGTTAAGACTGAAAACCTGTGGATATGGAATAAATGAACCTGCATTGGTATCCTAGTGGATATACAGTGATTTGAAATACTCCCTTACTGTATTGTATTATGTTCTTTTATTTCCATGAAAATGCAATCCTGTATGAAAAAATAACATATGAAATCAGAGAATACAGGTCATCCCAATGCTCCTCTGTTATAAATTTTTTTCTGGGGCTGTGAACAAAAGCTGATGAAAAATCACATCTCAGTCTCGAAGATAGTTCATATTTTTGAGGTGAATGCAAATGCATACTTTCCCAGATTCCAGCCTGGGCAAGTGCAAGGAAAAACAGCCTGTTTTCTAGTATTTAATATTTGAATGTTCCATGAGCCACTGAATAGATTACGCACAAAAAGTGCTCAAATAAACTCTGTTTAACAAGTTTTAAAAAGTGTTTGCAACTTGGAGAAAAAAGCTTTATCTTAGAAAAATACCAAGAAAAAAATTTCAAGAAAAAAAGTTAAGAAAGCTCCAGAAGTGCATCGTAAGACTGCTAATGCAGCTCTGCAGAGGTGGAAGTTTAAGTGACCCTTGCATTCTGATTATCTTTGGGTCTGGTTTGACTTCTGATGAAAAATAGAGCTGCTTTAGAGTTATTTTAGTCAGTATTAGCAATTAAGACATGTATCTTCTAATTCTTCCCTTTTTATGGAACTTGTCAGATTATAGAAGTACGCCTCCATGTGTACCTCCAGAGCCTCATATAAAATTCCTGACAAGAGGAAGTTAGGTGTTCCGCAGGAAAAACCATTTTGATTCCACATTTTCAGGAAGGGAAATTCAGCAAAAAGTAGGTAAAGAACTACTGCAGTAATGCAAAGGCATAGAAGAACACGACAGGTCCTAGATGTGTATTCTTTAGGGAAAGGTTTTGGACATATTTGAAACATGTGTGTTTATTAATTTCAAATAGCTTGGGGTTTTGCCCAAAGACAAGGATGAAATAAGGACTGTGATCTTTCTCTGTCTCATAATCTGACTCAAATTAAAACATTTACAAGTGTGTTAGAAAAAGATGAAGTAAATTGGCTAAATTTTGCTTTTGAGCCAAGGAAAAAAGTTTTCTACTTTTAATCTTTGTCTTCTGTTAAATCTTTCGTAGAGAACAAGTACTAATAGTCTGAACTCTTCAACCTCCCAGTGATAGGCATGTAGAGGTGAAACGTAAATTACCCAGCTCCAGTGTGAAAGTGTTTACTTCTCTTCTAGCAAATGTATTTCAGAGGAAAAGAAGCCTGATTTCACTAATGTCTGTTTGGGGTTGTACAACAATATGGCTTGATAGCTACAAAGGGGTTTTGCTTTAATTGAAGAAAATATTTTATTTTTGTTCAGACAAATTGAGACCTAGATAACAGATGCCATGCAGTGATATGAAATTGCTTCTGAATAGACGTCACTGAAAAGTTGGAGCCAAACCCATCTTACAATGACCAGTGATTTTAATGAAGTCTTTTAATATGATCAAGAGAAATCTAAAATTGATTTGAGGAATGTTCTCATCAGACACACAAAGAACTCAAAAATTCAAAGACTGATTCCATAATTAGAGAAACACCCCAAAAGAAAAATAGAAAGACTGACTAAAAAATGAGCTATTGAACTAAACCACATAAGAGACCTTTGAAAAGAATTTAGTAACAAACACAGCCTGCACTGAGAAGTAATGAAAACATATGCTAAAGAGATGATTGAACATTAAAAGATGAATCTTCTGGCTTTTTCTCTAGGGTTTAGGAAACTTAGATCCAATCTTTAATAAATATCCTTTCTGTATTGAGTTTCATAAATGTCAACCTAACCAATACTTGTATTCAAAGAAGATTTCAGGTCTTACAACTATCATTGCTCGAGGGTTGCCTTTGTTGTACTAATTAAAGGAGAGCCAGAAATTGAAGCAAGTGCAATTGAATGACTCAGGTCAGCTAAGTGCTTGTTCCACCTATACACGGTCTTCATAGAAAACAGTCCCATGGAAGGATCCAAGGCAACTGGGGATCAGGAGTCTAGTACTTAAGCTCTCCATCCTATTTTCACTTGACAGTGAATATTTATTCTCAAATATACCCAGAAATCTTTCTCAGTGCCTGGGAAGGTGCAATAGATTTGGCACAAAATCATAAAGCCCTCATCATACAGAGGTAAATAAAACTAGTGCACATCCAGTGCACATTTACTACACACTGGGTAGGGGAACCTCAAGCCATCCCACTGATACCAGTTTGATGTAAGGGACAGCAAAAGATGCCCAGAGCCTGGAGAGGGATCACAGGTCAGCAGAACACCTGGAGAGCTGCACAAAGGAATTCCAGCTGCTCTAGCCATCCAGTCAGCTTATTTAGGAGCCCAACATAAATGTCTCTATGCAGACACATGTAGTGTGGGAAATAAAAGAGAGGAGTTACAGAAGTATGCACTACTTTGTGAGAGTAGACCTTGGCATCTTCAGGGACCTGCTTATTAGAGTACCATGGGATAAAGCCCTGGAGGGAAGAGTGGCACCAGAAAGCTGGTTAATATTCAGGGATCACTTCCTCCAAGCTCAGCAGTGATGCATTCCAGTGAAGAGAAAGTCAGGCAAAAACACCAAGAGGGGCTGTGTGAATCAGCAAGGAGATCCTGGACAAACTCAAACACAAAAGGGAAGGAGTGACAGGTAGCCTTGGAGGAATATAGACTTTCACAAGGGCATGTAGTGGTAGGACAAGGAGAAAAGGCTTTAAACTGAGAGTGGGTTTAGATGAGATATTCGGAATAAATTTATTACTCTGAGGGCAGGGAAGCACTGGAACAGGTTGCCAAGATAAGTTGTGGATGCCCCATCCCTGGAAGTGTTCAAAGCCAGGCTGGATGGGGCTCTGAACAACATGGTCTAATTGAAGGTGTCCCTGCCTGTGGCAAAGGGATTGGAAAAATACGATCTTTAGGGTTCTTTCCAAACCAAACCATTCTATGATTCAATGATCTTTGGAAGAATCCCAAGTACTGGGTCAAAGCATACTTTAGTATATGTGAGTGCTGAAGGTCACTTAGTTTCAAACAAGTAGGGAATTCATTTAAGAAATACCTTGTCAGAAAGTTTGACTTTGATGAAGCACATTGAAAAGAAAAAGCACTAGCTTTTTGGTGGTAAAGACATGAGCTGTAACCCAGAAAACTCCATTTCAGTTTTTGTCCCTGGAGACTCATTTGAACTCAGAGAAAGTCTATTCCCCTTACAGTCTGATTGCACTTGGTAACCACCAAGTTTTAAAAATCCCCTTCTTTCTATTTCTTCCTGGCTCAATGGTTATTTATTTAAACAATGCTGAGGAGTTTTCCTGGAAGAAATGAGCAGATTTCTATTCTGAATAGTGTATGCCCAGAGGTTTCAGATTCCTTCTCAGGATTTTTCAGAGTAAGAACCTGGAAGAGGTTTCAGATTCCTTCTCCAGATTAGTCAGAGTAAGAACCTGAAATCAGATTGTATCTGTCCATGGCAAGCATCTTACCATCTGGCCCAGCTGGCCACATCCAATTAATGCACACTGGTGGATCATTTTTTCACAGACATTTTTCAGACACATACCATTTGTGTAACAATATGGAATAAATCCTAGCTTGTTGCTTTTTCTTCTCCCACAAAATCATAAGTTTGCTGTTAGGCCAGGACTAATTGTGGTAGCCGTGACCTGGTTGTGACAGTTTCCTAGTGGACAATTATTTACCATCAGTGAGGTTTATCTCATATTAAGCTTCAAGCTATATAAACAAATTAAATAGGTTTTTTCTAACTTCAGCAGTAAAGATGCCCCTGATGATGAGCAGCTCAGAAGTCGTTTTTGTTTGGTTTTTATAGTAAATCTGTTGCCTGTCCAAACACAGATAGATAATAGCCCTAAAATCCTTCATCAATTCACACAAAAATGTACCATGAATAGTACATGCCTGTCTTGTACCACTCAAGCAAGCAAACCACTTTTGCAGTGTATGAAAGGAAGTTAATTTCCTGAAACCTGTCTAAGATAACTTCGACAATAGTAGTAGTATTTGCACTGAAAAAAAATTATCAGATGTGAATATCTGCATTGTGAAGCTGTAATAGTTCTCATCTGGGGCTCTGCCTCTTGCTACTTCATTATGACAAAGCAGCCCAAAATTAGAGAAAATTTGGCTCTGCTCATAAGTGCCCATTTCACAGCTTTCAGTGTCTAGGACAGAGTGCTCTTCCAGGGACAAACAACAGGACAGGATTTATCTGACAGACTTAAGGTTAATTTAATTCATGATAGGTCATAGCTGGCTGGGGTATTTACAAGCTCAGAAAAGCATGAAAGGATTTCAAAGTCTCATTAGTCCATACTGTTCTTTCCATGCTGTTCTGTAACTCAGCATAGCTGGAACAGATGATCAAGGTTGTCTTAGTATTCGGGGTGGTGGGAACAAAACCACAAAGCAATGCCTGTGCAAAGCTGCTATGATTTTTCTCATCTGACTGAAAAGCTACACATCTATTAGCTGTATTCAGATATTAAAAACCTGCTCATGAGAATGTCTTAAAAGGCTTATTAGTTTGGGTGGTTGACTCAGCTGAAAACATAGTGATTCACATCCTTGTAATTATCTTTTGCAGACAAAACTAAGCAAGCTGAACTGCATACTTCTGTATGAATTGAATGCCAATATTAAATGAGGGCTTATTTAAAATAGTGCTTCGTTTGGAACAGAAGAGAATGAGTGAGATTTATTGCAGCTAATATTAAGCATCTACAGTGCAAAAGATATGAAGGTTACTTCTGATAAGAATTCCCAGTAATATTTCTGTTGTATTCCAGAAGATCTGCAATTCACTTTTCTCTTTAAAAGAGATACACTTTCTGAATTTATGAATGGGCCCTAGGTCTTGAGAATTTTATAGTTAATTTCCCTCCTCACTCTCACACTTTTGAGTGTGAAGGAGCACCTCTGCTTCCAAAGACAGGCAGAGGCTTGGAGCTGTTCAGCCTGGGGAAGAGAAGGCTTCAGGGAGACCTTATAGACCCTTCCAGTGCCTAAAGGAGACTGCTACAAGAGAGATGGAAAGGGACTTTTCACAAGTGCATATAGTGATAGAACAAGGGGGAATGGCTTTAATCTGAGAGAATAGGTTTGGATCAGTTATTAAGAAGAGATTTTTTTACTGTGAGGATTGGTGAAAAACTAGCACAGGAGGCCCAGAGTAGCTGTGGATGCCTCATCCCTGGAAGTGTTCAATGCCGGCTTGGATGGTGCTTTGAACAACCTGGTCTGGTGGAAGGTGTCCCTGCCTATGGCAGGGGGTTTGGAACTAGATTATCTGTAAGGTCCTTCCAACCCAAACCATTCTATGATTCTGTAGTTCTATGTTATCAGGGCATCGTCAGTGCTGTATGCTTCCCCATTTTTCTACTATTTTACAGCTTCCATTGAAACCTCACTTTTGCTGGGATGAGCCTCACAGGGGATGGGCTGTCTTGCTTATCTATCATGGTATTGCCTGGAGATGAAGGAGGCACAAAACAGCAGCCTGGCTCACATTTCCTGACTGACTGCGTCACAATGACATGGCTGCAAATGACAAATATTGGATGAAGATGTGTGCATAAGAAAAAGGTGAGTGCTTGTATTCAGAGGTAGACGGTTAGCTACAGGTAGGCTATGATTCCCTGGAAGTAGCATAGTATAAGTCATACCACACTGACAGCAACAAAATTAAGGGCTGAACTCAAACGGTAACATGGCTTTATCCTCTTTGGAAAATAGGGTATGTGGAAGTTGATTGAGACAGTTTTTTGTCATTATGGAAAGGAGTAATGAGTTGATAGTGGAATATTTTTAAGAGGAAACTGAGAATATATGAGGGAACTCCAGCACTACTATTATGTGCAAGAAGTAATAAACATGTGGAATAAAATACTTGGAAAGGCCATTGAGAAAAAGAATACAAATGATAGACAAAGTCACCTACCATTTCTAAAGGGAGAGGGAGTTGCGGAATACAAAGGAAATACCTAAGGACGAGAGGGATGAGCTTCCNGGGTTTGGAACTAGATTATCTATAAGGTCCCTTCAAGTCATAGCATTCTGTGATTCTATGATTTTATAAATTATAATTAACCATTTGCAAATAAGAGCATGAGTAACATTACAATAGCAAAAGACAATGGACACTGTCCATAAAGAGTTGCCAGTCTGATAGAAAAATTTTATTAAAAAACCCAAAACCAAACCAAACAAAAAAACCAACCAACCAAACAAACAAACAAAAAACCCCAAA
>VXBB01012971.1:182779-194312 GCA_013399915.1 Illadopsis cleaveri
CCAGAGCTGCCACAGTACTGGAAGCTAGGTTCAGAATTTCTTGCAAAATACAAAGCAGGTATTCACTGATACTACTTGTATCAGCCACACTGTTTACAGGAGTGGATTTTTTTACTTCAACAACAATCACACAACATGTAACAGACACATTATATATATAAGATTGTATGTGTGAAAAGCACATTCTTGTTCCTGCTGTGTTACGTGCCATGTGAAGTGATCTAAGTACCTCTCTTGTTGTTCTTATTCCATTACTTATCTCTAATTAATACATCTCTTTATTTAGAAAAAAAAGAAAAATTTTCTTTCTTTGCACTGGTGCATGGAACGATGATGTTGAAAGTTGTGCAGAATTAGCCATCTTTGCACAAAATGTTGATGCTGAAAGTCATGCAGTTCTAAACTTCCGAGATGGATCCCATATGTTTTCTGATCCTTTTCTTGTCATGTTTTCCTCTTCCAAACATTGCTGCAACTGTATTAGCACTTGACTGTCTCAAAACATCTGATGTAAATACAAAAATAGGACTCTCTTCCTGTGTCTGATACTATATTAATAGTTGCTTCAGGAAAGTCAACGGGGAAAGAGAGATTCCTACTGGATGATTCACAAGAAGACTTAACTTGTTCTTGCAGAAACAGATGGTTCCAATTAACTCTTTGCATGTATGATTAAATACACAAGGGCTCACAATCCTACATTTTACCAAAATCTGAAAGACATAGTAGAGTTTTCCACACAATAAAGAAGCCTGAAGTAGGTCTAGATATTTTTAGAATGGGGAAAAAATTACGATGTAGGATATACCTTTTACTTTCCTACTTGGAAATACTTCATTGATATATTCTGATGTGGAATACATTTTCACACAATGCAGCCAATAAGAAATAAAATATCTCTGTAAGGCTCATGCATTACAAGACTGTCTCCAACTTAGACACAACTATGTCCAAGGTGACATTGGCCAAAAATACTGAACGTCAGAGTCTGAAAGGTATCTGGGCTCTTAGCTGACACTTCAGAGGGATTTAAAAACCTTTATAATTGTAAGCGTCTGGGCATTAATGAATTAGAGATTCAATTTTCAAAAGTAACTTAGGTAATTAGAAGCCCAGGTTGAACTGAATTGTAATTAGTCTGAGGTTCCAAAGGGCCATATTTTTGAAGATATTAAAGTATTTTGAATTGTGGCTTATTGGTTAGTGAGATTTTTAAGTGAATAGAGGTGTAAGTGCATATGAATTTACTGTAATACCAATCTAATTTTCACTTCTGAAAGCGGACCTATGTCCTATATTTATAGAACATTTTTGAAAGTATTATTACCAAGCTAGTCAGAAGTTGTGTTGTTCAGCAATGGAAAAGTTGAAAAATAGAAAAATTGTGGTGTTCTGCAGCTTTGGAATACTGATTCTTTAACCTTTATATTTAAATATTCTGTTTATGTTTTTCTTACGACACAAAATGGTTTAAAATTGCAAAAGCAAAGATCACCAATTTAAAAGAAAAATGTGTGGGACTGGTAAAGTGCACACTGCTATACAGGGAGTTGGTGAAGTGTTATTGCAATTACTTGTAAAAGTCTTTGTGATCTCAGTTAAGAGGGGCTACAGAATTGCACATCATGATGATGCTGTTGACAGTGATCATTATTGATTCTGAGAGCTACTTGTGTTTTCATATAAGTTGCATTGTTTACAAGGTCTATGAAGTGGGCCTCCCAATAAATTTCTTCTCTTGTATTCAGGCAATTTTTTTGATGAAAGCTACATGTGACATAGTGCTCCAAACTCACTCAGCCACTGTCTACAGTCCCTGGAGAAGTCAGAAACAAAACTAAATATGCTACTTTATTTAGGATAAAGACCAGAAAACATTCTTTTTGTTGCCCACAGAATTTATGCCATTTTCATGACAAGACAACATTTGCTTTTTCATCCTATAAATGACTGAATCATTTAAATGTTCATTAGTTGATAAACCATTGAGAGGTGTATTGTTATTGCTTCATCAAGAATCACAGAATCAACAGGTAAGGTTGGAAGAGACCACNGATACCATTGGTCTTGGATCAAAGACAAAGATAGTTTTAACATATTTTTACACTGCTTTACATAGGAATTATCTGTCATCTTACTCTTAAGGTTTGAAAAACACTATGTTCCAACAGCAAAAGCAGTTGTGCATTAAAGAATCAAAGCTTCTTTATAGCTCACAAGTACTTTGGATTTTATCTTTATTTGCATTTTTGTAATTATATACATTGCTTCAGGTATGATATAATTTTCTGGAAAACCAGAAGACAAGCTTGTATATCAAGAAAAATACCCAAAACATTTGCCTTTCAAACTTCATAGATAAATGTTAGGTGAAGATATATTCAGTTGACTGTGGTCCACAGCTTCAAGGAAAATGTGAAAAGCGTCTACAGACCGCTGGAGTAACTTCCAAAAAAAAGAGAAAGGGCTAATACTGCTAAGTGTTTCAGTATCTTTCTCCTTTACTCTATTTCCTGCAACATTTATATTTTTTTGAAGCAGAGCAAGGCATATTTGTCACAACCATAAAGTTTCCAAGGACCAGGAAAAGCAAAGCAAGGGCAATGCCCCCCCTGACTGAAGTCTCACATCTAAGCCTTGCAAGCTGAGTGCCTCATTCTCTGTTACTGGTCCACCTGGGCTGGTACTCTGCAAAATTAGTACCTACAGATGAAAAATAGATAGAAGGAAAACCTCCTTATATGCAAGAATCAATGGTTGACTGACTACTTGACTGAAAAAAGAGGATATATATATTAAATTTCTCCTCCTGCTTCTAGGAAATTGTGAACTACTGTAACCAGAAGGCAATAGGTATTTAGCATAAGGCTGAACTTTTTATGATCTAATCAAACAATCATCAAATCAGACAGAAATTGATGTACAGTCTTGTGGCTTGGGCATTGAGTTGAGCAAACAGGAAGTTTATAATTATCTATTCTATCCCATAGTTTCAGTTTCAGAATAATTTTTCTCAATTTTTCCCGTTTTTCCTTTCTCTCCTTCATTATGCTGTCCAGTGAGGGTAAGCTTACAGAGGAGAAACAGAAAATATCTTGATATCAAATAACATTTTAAGTCACTATCTCAATTGCATAAAGCAGGAAACAAGTGAAAAGGCATAATGGGACCCATCTTTCTCAAACTTCTGTCTCAATACTAGATTGCAAACTAGGTGGAAAGGTAAAAAACTGACTTAAAATTAATATATTACTCCCTTGCAATGTTCTGAAAGAAAAGGGCAGAAAGGATGCCAAGGAAGGATGAAAAAATTTCTTATGAGTGTGTAAAAAGCTAGGTACTTTTTAAATACACACTGAATTGTCCAATTATTCTAGGGATAATGTAAGTATTTTCTTAGCACTTCTCACTGGATAATGCAACTGGAAACCCTAGAAGTCTTTTGTACCTTTTCAATGCCTAGACACCTCAGAGGTCAAGCTGTAGAACCCACCTGGTCACAAAATGCATGAAACACATCATTTAAAGGGTACCATAGCACTCAGCACTGATCCAGTCCTATATTGCCAATGTCGGATTTTTCTTTGAGGAGGCAAGCAGACATGAAAATCATAGAATACAGATAATGTATTATGTATTTAAAGTAAATGGAAATAATGTAGATGACTGAAATTCAGCTTTTGACTGAGAGAAGAGTCCTCAGCCTATACATCATGGGTTCGCCAGGGCAAAATGCTGCCTTTGATTGCCTGTGATCAAGAGCTATTTAATGTGAATTGCAGGAAACAGTCTACATTGCAGTACATTGGAATGTAAGAGATACATAAAGACACCTTTTCACTGAAAGACAATAGAACCAAGGCAATTATTATTAAATTACTGTGATACCATGATAAAGACTGAGTTCTGCAAACAAGAAAGAGTCTGGAAAATGTAAAATACAGGACAACAGTGAACTCTCAACAAATTACCTGATGCTAGGCAATGAATCAAGTAAGAGAAAACATTTTGTAAAATCAAATGTATAAATACAATAAAACTTTGTCCACAAATATGCCTGGTATTCACTTTTTTTTCTAATTCATAGTTATCAAACTGGATCATTACAACCCATATGATATTCATAGCTATTATTGTGATCTGTAATGGGAAATGAGAAAAACCAAAGTATTCAATGCACTGGAATTTTCTATTCAGTGATCCAGTTAAAAGTACCTTGAGTCCTGAGCGATTCAGTAAATTATATACTATACTATTCACTACTAAACATAGCTTTGCAAATATCATCTACCTTATGGAAGGCATAATTTTCAGTATTATCTACATGTAGATCTCTTCCATCTGAAGTGTTGATGCTGCAAATGGATGGAGAAAATTCCCAAAGGATAAAAGAAGAGTCGTTCATGTAGGAAATATTAATAATAGCAATATAACTACTGTGTAAGTAAAAGTACTCTTAGAAAATAATGAAATCAAAGTAAACAAAAAATGTAGACAATTTTTTTTCCCAAAAGATAAGTAAATATTAACATGTTTTAGCACTGCCTTAGTTAAACTGACTCTGACATGAAAAAATAATAATTCTTAGGAAGAATTCATTAAAAAGCTTCTAGGGCAGGAGAATAATATGAAATAGAATGACTATCTGTGCTACTTTTGGCCAGGGTAGAGTTGACTTTCTTCACAGTGGCTGGGATGGGGCTGTGTTTTGCATTTGTGCTAAACATAGGGCTGACAATACAGCAGGTTTTTTGTTACTGCTGAGCAGGGCTTGCACAGGCCAAGGCCTTTTCTGCTTTTCCTGCTGGCAGGGAAGATTAGAGTGCCGGGAAGGTTGAGAGGGGACAAAGCCAAGACAGGGGACCCAAACTGACCTAAACAAGAGGTGAACATTTGGAGTCATAGCTGTTGTCTTTCCAAGTCACCATTATGGGACATGGTGACTGGTCTCCTGGAGATAGCTGAACACCTGTCTGCCCATGGGAAGATCTGAATGAATTCTTTGTTATATTTTGCTTGTGTGTGCTGCTTTTGCTTTTCTTATTAAACTGTCTTCATCTCAAACCATGATTTTTCTGGCTTTTACACTTCTGATTCTCTCCAGTTCTGCTGGTGAGGGAGTGAGAGAGTGTCTGTGTTGGGCTTGATGGCTGGCTGTGGTTAAACCACAACACCAGCAACAACAATTTTGGAGAAGTGGAGAATAGAAATACAAGAATAAAAGTGTAAAATTTTATATAAGTAACCTAAAAAAGGCTGAAATTCAAAAGCAACTATATTTAAGAGAAGTAAAACCAGAAATATGTAGGTATCCAGTTGAAGTATCAAAGTATATTAATGTAAAACATTATTCTTGTTAGAAACTGGTACAGTAAAAATCTATGTCCTTAAATGAGAAGCAGGGAAAAAAAAAAAAAAAATTGATAGGAGAGAAGAAAGAAGCAAAAACAGAAAAAAAAATAGACAAATACACTAGATAGCTAGACCATCCCTGACAGCAAAAGTAACTGCTACTAATTTAAATTGCATTTATCTCTGCATGATCATTATATACCCTATAATGAAAAATAATCATGGCATCAATTCGTCTCACTGAAGAGGAATATTTGCATCCCATAGGTACCTCTATGGTATAACTTGATATGTGCAGAATGTGCTCAGGAAAGAGCCTTAGCCTCATGCTTTTACATGGGTTAGAGCAAACTTTCAATTGCTGTTTTGCCAGAAGAAGAGTTCAGTGAGAGCATTTATCACTTTATTCATCAAAATAGCCAATAGTACAGCAAAAAAAATCCGTAAATCCAAATTACTTTGCCACAGCTGGGATCATCCAGCAGTATAAACTGAGATATTATGCTGAAGATTTATGAGGAAAACATTTTGCAATGCATTTCTGGACCTTTTAAAAAACATTATACAAAAATTAGAAATGTAAAAGAGGAAGAGTGTGAATTTCAGTCTCTGCATTGAAATATGACTGGACATTTGGGAAAAGAAAAAAGAAAAAAAAAGACTCTCAAACTAAATCTCTATAACCAACCATTGTTAATGGTTGTAAATTGGAATGACATCATTATGTTTATTCTTGCTCTTCCTTTCTGAGAGCATTGGTAGAAGAATGTCTGGAGCACTGAATTTTGATAGAAATCAAACTTCAAAGTTCTGTTTCTGTATATTTAAACATGAAAACTATCACATATATCCATTAGATATTTGACATATTTATCTCTTAGCATGGTTCAAACAAAAGCAATTCTGAGAAATTATTTGGGTTCTTTAAAAGCTTACCTACACATTTTATTTTAGCACATGTTAAAATGACCTATTTTACAAAGGTAGTGGAGGGAGTTATAAGTGTTTCCACCAAAGTAATTATGAAGTTTTCATGGTCTTGTCACAAACAACAGTCCCCGAAGTGCATGTAGAAGACTACTAATGAAAACAACAAACAAATAAATTTAATGAAAAGTGGCATCATGGGACAGCAGTTCATTCTTTGAACTCAACTTTAATGCTGCGGAAGAAAATTAATTTTATGAATACATATGTTCTGATTTAATAGTCAGTGCATTGCTAGTTAAGTCACTAAATCCTCAGTGTTCAAATGGGTGGCACTGGCATCAATTTTTTTATCACTTATGGACTCATGAACTTGACTAAACTCACAAGGACCTAATTGGAAATAATGTTCTTATTTTGAAACCTCCATGGTTTTTCATATGAAACATATTGCCGAGTTTGAAAATACTTGAGAGATAAGCCATAGGCAATTCTGTTTAAAGGGCAAATGGAGATGTCAAGACTGTATCAGCCCAAATGCAAAGTGAAGGAGGGGAAGAGAGAAGAACTTTGCTTATATGTAAATTGTCACATCTTTGAGAGTTCAGGCTTTAGGTAAGGGAGGTTATTACTTGGGTTTTGGCTGCTGCAGCATCCTGAATAAATAATAACTTTTCATTTTGAACAAGCTGTTCTCTACCATTGAAATCTCCTGCTGTCATAATGTGTCTAAAGGAAGACTAAACAGGTACAAAAATACCAAGCCAAAAGTGCAGTGAATAATCAATCATAAGTATGGTAACCGGATAAACAAGAGTGAGGATAACTAATGTAATCCCTTTATAACAGTGTACAGCCATGGGTTCACCTCTTGGAAGAAACACATACAAAGTCAGGAGAAGAACAACAACTCACACAAAGGGTGGAGAAAAATATACTGACTGCTAATGAAAAGGGTTGCCTTCTAATTTGTGTCCAGACACCAATACCGCAAATGCTTAGAGTTGGGAAAATCATCTTTATGGTCAAAGCAGAGAAAGAGACAAACATAGATGTGTGGGTCTGTTTCTAGATGGTTCCTTAGGGTCATATGGGTCATACTTAAGAACTGAAAAGTTCTGAGAGACGAACCCACCACTAGAAGTTAGACATCTTCATAAAATCTCGTAACAGTGCTGTGCCACAGTTTCCCAATGCTTAAAACAGAATAATATATCACTGTTGGAATAATTTGTACACTAAAGCTCTTCCAGCATGAAGATGCTGTAAAAAGTAGAATATTATTAATTGTCCTTATAAATATTAAAGAATGTGTATCTTTCTTTAACCTATCAAGCTCTTAGCCTTGTAGCTGACTTATACTCACTGAACAAATACCATAAGAAAACAGATGTGGAATGCAGTCAGAAAAACAATAGGATGCTAGGTGAGTCAAAATATCAGTACTTAGCCATTGACTCATCATCTCATTAAGTATACTGTTAAACACATGTTGCATGTCAGTAAAAAGATTTTAAATTAACTCATTTGTTGGAACTTCTGGTATGATTTACATTGATATTTGAGACATTAAATGTACTGACTTTGATGAACATGCGGAATAAAAATGAAAGAAAAATATATAAACATGTTCAGATACGGACTGGCAAAAATATTGTGGATATTAAAAATTATCTTTCATTTTAAGAAACAGAATTAATTATAGAAAAGTTGTTATATAGATATAAGTCATATTTCTTTGATTTTTTACAGGTGAAATCTGAGGTCAGAAATCGTGAGCAATTTCTGTAACCTTTTTTATGCAAAATAAGGTGAACCCTAGAGACACACACAAAAAATGTAAAAGGCTATTATTACATTAAATTTATCATAGGTATGATTGCTTTAACTTAGGGATGTTTTTTTTTAAGATGGATTGATCCTCTGCACCAAGCTGTCTGAGTAAAGTGCAAGCAGTCAAATCATTTTTGAATCATAATCTCCAAAGCTATTTTTGTCTTGGATGCCTATAAATAAACACACCAGTACTGTAAGAAGTCATGATCTTTCTCTGAAAGTCACAATATTTTCCTACATATAACTCAAAAAAGTTTAATTTACTAGTGTATGCAGGTAGTATAAGTTTATCCACCAGAACCCTTTACCTCAGTGCAAAGAGGAATAGATTTCTCCTTCTGGTGTACAGCATGAGTGGAACAGATAAATATGTTGTTTATCTTCATATTTATTTTCAAGAAACATTGTATATGAGGCTTTACATTATCTGGAAAATGAATTATGCATGTGGCAATATGGCACATTCCTCAGTCAGCCAGTTTCTAATGTCTACTCTGCCTCTTCTGACATCCCATGCTGTGATCAAAAATAATCTTGTTTTTGTGGAGTTGCTTTGTTTTGGGCTTTTTCCTATTATCCCTGTGAAGGAATTACTTTAACTTTCTCCCTAACAAATACTATTTGCCAACACAATGAAGTTATATTTAAATCACCAAAGATTAAATGAAGCAGCAGGAGGCCAAGGGAAGTGCTGTCTCTTCAGAAAGCAAGATAACAGCTTGAGAAAGATGAAGAATTTGCAGGCTTTGGATTTCTATTTTTTTTTTTAATTTTTGTCTTAAGTGCACCAAAGGTCAGAAATTAGTAATGTGAAGATATTTTTTAGTGCCTATCTTTCTCTGCTTGACTCCTGTGTTAGTTATGGTGTTTATTTCATACTGGTAATTGTCTTTACCGATGAGGTAATATTGAAGTTGGTCAGCTTCAGACAACTCATACTACAGCAAGATATTAAGTTGGCTCTTTTCAGATCAGGCATTTTAACATTATCGGAAATTCTTTAGCTCACCTGACACCAAACCCCATTCTTTCTCCTGAAGCTTTCTAGGTAGGGCCAGAGCAGTTTGTAACACAGCATGGCATACTGGCAAAGATGGCAGCCTTTTTAGTTGAAGTTAATTGGTTCCTCTTGCTTCGAATGAGGGAAGTTTCTCTGCCTATTTCCCAACATATGAAGTTTCCATCTCTGTATATGGAAGTCTGTGGAATAGCACATATGCTACTTTGAGTCAGCTTAGAACCACTCCTCCTCCCACATGCCCAGTCTTTTGAAGAGGAAGTGAACTGAGTGCCTCCATCTGTGCTGATAAATAAAGACCAGGGAACAATCAATGTTCTATTCTCCATCATGCAGCACCAACTTTATATTAATTAGCCCCAGTAACATCAGAGCTATCTTTTCGGTTCTAGTAGTCCAAATCAGAGCCAAGATGTTGACTGCAGGGTGCAGTGTTAAATTCACCCACTGAACCTCCTGGGAACCCAGCAACACCCGGCTCTGAGACTGAATGCACAGCCATGTTAGGTGGTGCATTGGGTTTGCATGGCAAGTTTTTGGCAGTGACTTCCATTAGAGCTGCCAGAAGCTTCCTCCATGTGCAACAGAGACAATGCCAGTCAGCCCCAAGACAGACCCACTGCTCGCCATTGGTGATGGTGGTAGTACCTCTGGGATAACACATTTAACAAGAAGGGGAAAAACCTGCCCAACAGCCAGTAGAAAAGGTTGAAAATGCACAGGAGAAACAGTCCTGCAGAAAGCAAGGTTGTTGCAGAAGCGGGAGGAGGTGCCCCAGCTTCTGGAGCAGAGATTCTCCTGTAACCCCTGCAGGTGAGTCAGGTGAGTCAGGCTGTGTCCCTGCAGCCCATAGAAGGGACTCACTCGAGCAGTTCATGAACTGCAGCCTGTGGGAGGGACTCACACTGAAGTTCATGGAGGACTGTCTCCTGTGGTAGGGACTCTTACTGAAGAAGTTAATGAAGAACTGTCTCCTGTGGAAAGGGCCCCCCGCGATGTAGCAGTGGAAGGGTGTGAGGAGTCCTCCCACAGAGAAGGAAGGAGTGGCAGAGACAATGTGTGATGACTGAGTGCAGCCCCCATTTCCCATGCCTTGGGGCTGCTGGAGGGGAGAAGGTAGCAAATTCAGGAGAAGTTGAACCCAAGGAAAAAGAAAGGAGTAGCGGAAAAATGTTTTAAGATTTAGCTTTTATTTTTCATTACCCTAGTCTGATTTGATTGGTAATAAATTAATTTTCCTCAAGTTGAATCTGTTTTGCATATGATGGCAATTGGTAAGTGACCTCTCCCTGTCTTTATCTTCTTTATCTTTACTCACAAATCTTTTGTTACATCCATTTTCCCCCATCCATCTGAGGAGGGGAGAGATAGTGCAGTTTTGGTAGGCACCTGGCATCTAGACAAGGTAAACTTCCCATAGTTGCTTAGGTCTTGATCAAGAAAAGTAATAATTAGGTGTCTGCTCAGACCATGTGTGAAGAATACATGGGCTACCAGTTAGGAAACTCAGAAATTGTCTAATCTGACAAGTGCACTCAAAAGAAAATCACCTAAATTCTACATATAATGTGTAACCAGCCAAATATAACTAAACAATAATAGTTAAGACGTTGCTAACTCCTAGACACTCAGGCTCATACATCCTCATTACACTCCTAAGAACTTTCTCTAGGTTTAAATAGCTTTCTTAGAAGAAAGTCCTGAAAGTATATTCCTTAGTAAAACTCTAACATTAACCCATTTTACAAAAATGGATTGGCAGCTCATCTGCCATTACCAGAGTCTTAAAAAAAAAAAAAAAAAAAAAAAAAAAAAAATTTCCTATTCCTTGATCCCTCAGGTAAAGCTGAGCCCTCTTTGCTGAGTCAAAGGCTCTTTTGGTAGTTCAGTGTCCAGTCATGGCAATCTGTGGCTTTAAGCTAACAAAACCAGTTGTAAGACATATTTGGTGAGTAAAATTGTGTGATATTCTTCTCAAGTGAGCTTTGGATACTTCACAGAGACCATGATAATTTTAAGTGTCTCCCTGATCAACCAGCAAGCTGTTTTGAATCCTACTCTTTGGCATGAACTTCTCAAGTACAGTATAGGGAGAAAAGTCATCCATTCTAAGTTGGTGGGAGGTCTTGATGCTGTGGGGTTCTCCCTGTAACTTTCCCTTTAAAATTACAACAACCTTGATCCTTGCAATGGGTACAAATTACTGAAGAAAAAAAGTTCATGAACTTGAGCTCCTTTTAGAAATTCTAAAAATAGCTTCTAAGAAGTGCAAAGCCACTGATGGTACAAAGTTCAGTGACCTGTAATAACTATTATTATTTCCATTGACTCATAGTAATGATTGACCTGCATTGGAACTAGCAACACTCAATAGCACATTTTCAATTTTTTTTTTTTTTT
>VXBB01012971.1:203865-227607 GCA_013399915.1 Illadopsis cleaveri
GGCCCGGGGGGCGCCAGGGTGTGCTGGGGGGGGGGGGGGGGGCAGGGTGCCCCCGGGCCATCCTGGCAGTGCGTATTTGCTGTGGGGGATGCAGCTGGTGTTGCCTGGAGGGTACAGATGGTGATGCCCTGGAAGTAGCTGCTGTAGTGGGAGGATGGTGGGGAGAGGGAGGATGGCTTCATGTTGCAGATGCAGCACTCGCTGCTCGAAGTGGCAGTGGGGGGAGACAGTGGGTGGGGGGAGGTGCCAGCCCTTCCTCACACCCCTGTGCTTTTCTCTTCTCAGCACTTGCTCCTCTTCCTGCTCTTTGTTGGGCCTTTCAACTGCTTTGCCAGTTACAGCCGCGCCACTGAGCTCTTCTACAGCCTCAACGAGGGGCTGCCTGCTGGGGTGCTTATTGGCAGCCTGGCTCGTGACCTGCGGCTCCCAACAGCTGGTAGCCAGAACCCTGCATCTCTACAGCCCCCACTCTCCTTCACCTTGGCCTCCCATGGCTTGGGGGGACAGTATGTGCAGCTGGACAACCGCTCTGGAGAGCTGCACACCTCAGCTGTGGAGATAGACCGGGAAGCTCTATGCGTGGAAAGCAGTGGGGCTACCATCTTCGGGGGATCAGCTGCTGTTTCCTCTTCCTTCCCCTCACCAGAGTCATGCCTACTGCTGCTGGATGTGCTGGTACTGCCACAGGAGTACTTTCGCCTGGTGAAGGTAAAAATTGCTATCCGTGATGTCAACGACAATGCTCCTCGCTTCCCTGTGCCCCACATCCGCCTCTTGGTGCCTGAGAATGCACCTGTGAACACCCGCCTGGCCATCGAGCACCCCGCCCTTGACCCTGACATGGGCACCAATGGCGTCCAGACCTACCGCCTGCGGGATAACTACGGTGTCTTCACCCTGGATGTGGAGGAGAACGAGAACGGGGAGAGGACACCCTACCTGATTGTTATGGGGGCGCTGGACAGGGAGACACAGGACGAGTATGTCACAGTCATCGTTGCTGAGGATGGAGGGACTCCTCCGCTCGTGGGCAGTGCCACCCTCACTATTGGCATCAGCGACATCAATGACAACTGCCCCCAGTTCAATGACTCACAGCTCAATGTCACCCTTTATGGGAATTCCAGCCTAGGGACACACGTGGCTACTGTCCACGCGGTGGACATGGACCTCGGATTCAATGCCCAGATCACCTACTCCTACAGCCAGAAGGTCCCTCAGCCATCCAGAGACTTGTTCCATCTGAATGAAAGCACAGGAGCCATCACACTCTCCACTAAAGTTGATGGGGACACTCCAAGGCTACACAGGCTGATCATACTGGGCAACGGTCCTGGCTGTATTCCTGCCGTGATCACAGTGCTGGTGACCATCATCAAAGTCATGATGAGGCCGCCTGAAGTTGTTCCTCGTTTCATAGCTAATGAAGTGGAAGGGGTGGTCTACTTAAAGGAACTCGAGCCTATCAACACACCTGTAGCATTTTTTACCATCAAAGACCCCGATGAAAAATACAAAGTCAATTGCTATTTGGATGGTGATGGGCCTTTCAGACTTTCACCATACAAGCCATACAACAATGAATATCTGTTGGAGACCACAAAGCCTTTGGACTTTGAGACACAGCAGCTGTATGAAATCTCTGTAGTTGCATGGAACTCCGAAGGATTTCATGTCAAGAAAGCTGTCAAAATACAGATTCTGGATGACAATGACAATTCACCAGTTTTCTCTGAACAGCTGATAGAATTGTCCATTGAGGAGAACAATGTTCCCAATGCTTTTTTGACCAAACTGCATGCTACTGATGCTGACAGCGGAGAAAGAGGGCAAGTGTCCTATTTCTTGGGTCCTGATGCCCCTTCCTATTTTGCTTTAGATAAAACCACAGGAGTTCTTACAGTTTCCACCCAATTGGACAGAGAAGAAAAAGAGAAATACAGATACACTGTCAAAGCAGTAGATTCTGGATTCCCTCCAAGAGAATCAATAGCAACTGTCACCATCACTGTATTGGATAAAAATGATAACACTCCAAGATTTATCAATAAGGATTTCAGCTTTTTTGTGCCAGAAAACTTTCCAGGTTTTGGTGAAATTGGAGTTATAAGTGTCACAGATGCTGATGCAGGGCAAAATGGATGGGTTGCCCTTTCAGTTCTGAATGGAAGTGATATTTTTGTTATAGATACTGGAAAAGGAGTTTTGAGAGCAAAAGTCTCCCTGGACAGGGAGCAGCAAAGCTCCTACGTTCTGTGGATTGAGGCAGTTGATGGCGGTGATCCTGCCCTGTCTTCTACGGCAAAAATAACTATCCTTCTTCTGGACATAAATGACAACCCTCCTTTGGTCTTGTTCCCTCAGTCTAATATGTCTTACTTGTTAGTCCTTCCTTCTACCCTTCCCGGCTCTCCCATCACTGAGGTCTATGCTGTCGATAAGGACACTGGCATGAATGCAGTCATAGCTTACAGTATCATAGGGAGAAGAGGCCCTCGACCTGAATCATTTAGGATTGACCCCAAAACTGGTAATATCACCTTGGAAGAGTCACTGATGCAAAATGACTATGGCCTCTATCGGCTGCTTGTAAAAGTTAGTGACCACGGCTACCCAGAACCTCTCCATTCCACTGTCATGGTGAACCTCTTTGTCAATGATACCGTCAGCAATGAGAGCTACATCGAAAGTTTGTTAAGGAAGGAGCCTGATATCAGTGTAGAAGAAAAGCAGCCACAAATATCCATAGAGCCTACACATAAAAAAATGGAGTCAGCGTCCTGCATGCCTACCTTGGTAGCCCTTTCAATAATAAGCTTGGGTTCAATTGCTTTAGTAACAGGGATGGGGATTTCCATTTGTCTAAGAAAAGGGAAAAAGCATCACAGAGCAGATGAAAACTTGGAAGTACAAATCCCATTAAATGGAAGAATTAACCTGCACATGTTGGAGAAGAAACCAGTGGAGATTTCTAACATTTGATGTTTCTTTGTGTATAAGTCCAACATCTGAGAAACCCCGGGTGACACTAAAACAGCTAGCTGTAGGTTGTATTGACAGAGGTTGCAATGAAGGACTGCTAATTTATAACTTAATAATATTATAATTGTAAATAGCTGTTTACAGTTTTTTAAATTCAATTTCAATGTACAGCTTTTTTATGAAACGTTAGTAACTAACAGCTAGCACCCTGACTATAAAACCATGGACATCATTTCCAACTTTCATATATCAATAAGATCAGTGAACATAAAAAGGGTGAAGGTAAGATGATTCTTTTAAACTCACATTTTAAAAGTCTTTTTAACCACGAGAGGGCATCAGATGCTCCTGAGCAGGGAACTGTTCGAGGTACTGTCCATGAGATAAACAGAATCTATTTTAAATATATTGATTTTAATATAAAATACCTATTGGCATACAGACATTTAACCACTAAAAAAAAAAAAAAAAGTCTATCCCAATGTATGTATAATAAAAAGAATAAATATGTTAAAATGCACTAGTAATGAAAACCAGAATGTTTATTACCTCACAAGTAAAGCTTATACGGTAGGATAGAAGAGGCATTAACAAGAAGTGCAATTCCTGTTGAGCAAGAATGCAAGATATTGTAATGAGAATCTGAACTGCTGTGACATACTCATTTTTCTCCGGATTCCACTCTCATTATCATTTGCTCCAGCAATCTGCTGGTCATTTTTATGGAAAAATTATATTTAATATTTCCTAAAGCAAATAATGACAGAGCCCCATCCTCATCCTCATGAACATGCCAGATGCAAGGAAGCAAGGGAATGGCTAAATTCTTAGTTGTCACAAATGTGGTGGTATTTTTTGTACTTTGAGCAATCTGTCAGTAGTACTCCATCAGTTTGGTTGTGCAGTAGATTTTTGTTATGTGTTACTTCTGAATCTAATCTGCCAGATGAAAACAAAAATGATTTCACATTCTAAGGAATTGTAGGACTTTTTTTATTCTGACTGTTGCTCCTTTCTGGATTGGTATTTCATGTGAAAGATCTTGTTTCTGACTTTTGGCAACCATTCCTGGCTCCTTTTCATTGGCTTTGATTTTGGATTAGATCCAAAATCTAACTTGTAAGACTGGTGGCATATTTTTCTTGATAATTTATTCTTTGCTGTATCCTCTGCAACAAAGCAGCAATTTTATCAGTGATGTATTACTTTCACTTCATTTTAAGAGCTGAGAACTATATTTTGTATGATGATTGCATCAAATTTCTCTGTGTGAACAAGATAAATTAGTGTTATGCTTAAAAATTATTATTTTGATTTCTCGCATCATATGTCTGTAATGTACCAAAAGTGTTTATATGTCTGCAAATTAAAGCTATATATTTTCATAATAACTTATTCTCTCTCTCCTAGAATTTTAATTATAAAGCTTGATATTATTTCAGTTACAAGAAATGCATTTTTCACAAGTTCTTAGGTGCTGGCTATCTTGTCTGACATGTCATAATACTTTCACAAATTAGTACCTTTCAAAATCATTAATGACAGTTTATGCTTGTTCTTAAAAATACCAGCAAACACAACTGTATGTTGGCTGATGTAAGTGATGAGGCAGCTCGTAACTGTTTTAGAAGTAGGGAATGCAATTTGAGGCAGTTTTTGATTTTTCTCTCTGTGACTGGCACATTACTTTGCCTTGAACCTACTGAAATGTTAGGGCCTCTAACAGGTACTGGTTGTACTTAGTCAAAGTAACAGCATTAGCATAATACCCATAATTTTGCTATCCTGGCTGTAGGAAAAAGACTTTTTTTCAAGTTAGAATATTTTCTGTTTGGGCATGATTTGGTAGCTGTGTTTCATGAAATTTAATTCAGCCTGTCAGAGCTTTGTGGTCAATAACCTCTTTTCCTTTATTTTCATCTTATCAAAATATAAAAATGGTATGCATCCTTGAAATGCATTTGCCACAAAAAGGCATTGTTTCTTATCTCTGAAGAAAAATTACATTAAATCTTCAGAAACACCTTCAGTATTACAGATACTGTGTATTGCTGTGGTGATGAAGCTAGATGGGCTGCATTTTTCTCTTCAGTAAGGAGGCAACGTAACTGAAAGACGGGATTCTTTTCATTGCTCTTCTCTTATTTCAATTAGCAGTCCAATATATTCTTAAGGCAGTTTAAACAGGAGCAATCCCAAGACTTAAGAAACACAGTTAAAAAATAAACCTGATCCTTCAGTGTGTGCTCATATAACACTGAGCAGATACTTTTATTCAGGTTCGACAAAAGCATAGTCTTGACCTTGTTTGATTAAGCTTTGGTTAAACCTGCTGTTCCTGCTGCCTTTTTGTTTGTTTGTTTGTTTAGATGAAGCGTGTTCCTAATGCACAATAAAATGTAATGTTACGAGCTTGTTAAAGCCAAAGTACTGCTCGTGAAGCATTTCACTCATGATTTTCTACACATATAAAGAAAATGGGTTTAAAATCACACCTTCAGCCTTACCAACAGTTACTTGTGCAAAGGAATTTATACTGAATTAAGTCCTCATAGAGCACATTTTTTGCCTTCAGTGAGTAGCTTTTCTGTGGGTACTATCACTGAAAATACACAGTGAGCTGGGATTTTTACTCCATATTTTGCGTTACTTAAAAAACATGCAGCTATTAACACTAAGCATAATATTTAAACGTGCAATGTTGAGCATAACAATGATTAAAAAACAACAGAACAGGAGTCTTACATTCATAGAACCTTGGAATTTCTTCCTAAAAGATGCTCTTTCTCAGCTGTAAAATTCTTGATGCTGTCTGTATAGCAAACATTTCTGTGACGTTTCTGTTTCCAAAGTATCCCTTACTGAAATTCCTTTCACATGAAAACACATTTTTAATGAGTATAACTGAAGTAAATTAGACTCAGATATAAAAGGCCTATTTTATTACCACCTTGTGCAGTGCACTTGTCAAAATATATGCAGATCTTGTTGACACTGGTCGTTGAGCTGGCACAAAAATAAATGTCTCATTCATTTACAGTATCCACTGATCAATCTTAGAATGGGTGCCCTTTGTTCATTTTTATAAAAAATGAGATTGTCCTAAGTTTTGTATTGCCAAAGTCTCCTGAACTTGCTATGCAAACACTTTTTCATTAGAATTAACAAATTAAAAATTGAAAGACAAGAAATGGGCAGTGAGCCCAGTGGCAGTGGACAGAGAAAATCAGTCTTCTCTTTCTCCTTCATTTTATTTTATATAAAAGAACTCTTTGAAGTTAGTGTTTTGACACAAAACTAACCTAACACCTGGCTGAATATCAATAAAGGATGAGATGTAAAAGTGTGGAAAGGGAATTGGAGCTATTTGCTTTTTCTTGTGTCAAAACTCAGAAAACAATCTTATGGTCATTTATTTCCATTTCCAGTATCAGGGTTCAAACATGCAACTGTGCCACAGTCCACTGAGAAGAATGTAAAAAGCCGCCACTCTCTTAGCAGGACATCCAAGGAGAGGTGCAGTATTAGCAAAACTTGGCCTCCCTGACAACAGTGACAAACCTTTTATTGCTGGCTGGGGTTTCATTGCAGATTTTCTGCCCCTAACTGCTGCTTTGGGAAAATTGCAGTAAAATACTCAAACACATGAATATGGTGGGTAGTCCATGGTATTTAATATCTAATATTTCACGTCCTGGTTCAAAGCAATGAACTTTCTGGGAGCAGTGGCCTGTATCACAAAAATACCTTACAGTTTGGCATAAGTGGAGATACAAAGCACCTCTGCCACAAAGAAATCACCAGCTTAATATGTAGAGCGTTTCTTTTCATGATTTATGTGCATTATCAGAGCCATGCTGAAAGCTGACTGCCACCTTCCCTGTACTGTGCTTCTCAGCATCTTCTCACAGACATCAGTTTCTTTGTACATTCCTCTCACCTGTGTAACTTAGGGAGAAAAACAATGCAAAACGATTAATTATTAAATATTAGCCAGCTGAAACGAAACTTTGATTTAGACCATTCTTCTTCAGAGCTGCAGTTTGAGGAGCTAAGCATGTTTATCTCCATTACCAAAATAAATTTGAGTTTAAAGGAGATGTCTAGTGAAACTTAAAGTGGAAATAAACATATTTGGCACCTTCATTTCCTATTGAGTAGGTTCATATAGTTTTTATATGAGTAGTAGTTGCTCAATGAGATAAAAGTTGAGGAAATTAGTTTTGTGCTTTATTTTAATAGTGTGGGAAATACTTTGAGAAAACTGTTTGAAAGTTATTTGCATCATGTCATAATTTACAGTTTTCTGAGTTAAAACCTGCAAAAGTACTTGTGCAGGAAGCATTTCTATTTCCTTTTTGCACTCTATACCAGACTGAACCAGCAGATAAGGTAAAACTGTCATCTGCATTATAAGATGGTGGGATTCAAGGATTTCAGCTCACAAATAGATATAGTTCTGTTTTTCACATTATGGATGAGAAAGACACTTTTATTCCTATACCACAGATTTGCATAATCTTTCTGGTATGTTCTATCTGAATGTTTCAGTGATTTCTGCTGTATTTGCATTTTAGTTTCATTACAAAGTGAATTTTAGAAGCCAAATTTCAACTCTTTTTTTTTTTTTTTCTTATGAGAGTACTTTGAGCAGGTGCTAAGAAAACATTGTTCTGAATGAAAAAACGTTGAATCATTTATAATGCATTCAGTCATTTATTCCACTGCTTGTAAAAACAAATATGGGCTTATGTGTTGAAGTTGCAGATTTTCATATTGCTAGCTAACAGTGCTGGTAAGTAGCATACACTTAACTGAAATACATTGTAAGGAATTATTTCAAATGTTCAAATCAAGAGGACTTGAATTTTAAACATCAAGTTGGATGTTTGTCTATTCCCAGCAGCCCTGGCAGTATCGATTTAATGTAGTGTACTGACTATTTTGTTCTATTTTCCATCTTCAAAGTTGGGCTTAAGTATTCATCCTCAGAGCAAGCCAGTGACATGAGAACTGTTAACTCTTTGTACATAACAGGAGTGACAGCTTTATTTCTCTATCTGTGTGTCAGCATCTAATGCTACCTGAGATGCCTTAAGGTATCCCCCCTGGCCTTGAGCTGCTCCTTGGGAGAAGTGCAGGCTTTCTCTCAATTAGCTATCATATATGCCAGCTCAGTGCAGATGCTTTGGCTGTTTTAGGTGGTGTTCAGTGCACCTAAATGTGTGTTGAATTGAGTCTTTGATTTGATTCATCTCCGTATTTACACGTCTGTGTTGGCATGGGTACTGACAGGTACTGACCACTGAGCTCAGAGTCTGAGCTTCCACTATAATCTCTAAGTTTCATCAGCACAGGCAATAGAACTAGAGAGTGCTTCAGTTTACTCTGAAGTGGGAATTCAGGCAAGGTTTAGTATCTGAAAATTAGTATCAAGTGCTATCTAGATTGCCCTTGAGCGTCTCAAGATTCTGCACAGTGCTGTCAGGAAGTCTTGTGCCTTTCTAGAGTAGTAGCTAGGTGCCAGGAGAGCAAAGCAGCTAAGATGACATGAGAAAATGATGGATAGGTGTGTTGATTTCCTGAGCTGCTTCACCAGCCAGCTGTTGCTCAGGTTCAACATAAGAGGAAGGCTTGGTACCTTTGATGTTTCGTGGGTCTGAACCTCAGGCTGGAACGTGTTAGTTAGAAGGCATGGAAGGAAGGAGNGACCACAGGAATTGGGGATGAGGGTTGAAAGGGATATACCAATACAAACAAATAAACAAAAAACATATATAACTTTGAAAACCCGAATTTTGCACCACTACAGATAGGCATGCGTATCCCACATATGGTGGTGACATGAGTGTATCAACCTTTCAACTCCGCTGAGCAGAGCTTGACAGACTATAATGGGAACATAAAACATAGATCAGAGACATCTGATACTTAGAATTAGAGCCAAAAAAAAAAGAGCTGCAAGCGTAAAATGTAACCACTATCATAACTGATGAAAAGTTCTGAAACCTGAATTCATTCCATGTAATATTGCATGCAAGTCACTCCTACAGTAGTGACGCAGTATAAGAAGGTGTACCTTTGATTTATATGATGGCAGAGCTCTCACTACTGAGGAGGTAAGAAAATTTTGTTATTTTTCAAGTGTTTTCAGTTGTGTATTTGGTAAGGAAACTCTCTAGCCTTCTTTTGAAAACTGAGCTATTGTTTTTAATACAAAGACTCAAATGTCAAAATTTTCCAAGGCTGAAGAGACACAATCATGCTTGTCGACTAGAGGAGCATTCCATGGAAATGGAGATACTTGGCCTTGAAACACTTTCAGTATTTTACTTTAAACAATCAGTGGCAGTTGAAGGGTCAACATCCTTCTGGAGAAGAAAATCAGGAAAAAAAAAAAATGCACAGCTTTGTGCTTTTTTCCTCCTTGATGAGCAGATTCTGATATTCACACACACACAAAAAAAATTGAAACAGTTACCTTAGATATTTTTCAGATGTAATAGTGTTCTCAAAGTTCAGAATTATTTCAAACTTATTATCTTTATTTGTGCTGTAATCTTATTAAAATTACAGCCTCAAGATATTTATGGGATAAAAGTTGGTCATCCTCCACTTAAGCCTCTATTTTCTGAGGAATGTATTTATAAAGGGTCTGGCTGACAGGGTAGAAAGCAGAACTGCTTCTCAGGATGTGTTCAGGACAGATGAAAATATAAAAGAACAGAAGAGAGCAAGAATAAATAAATTCAGTCAAAATGAAAGGGTCCTTTTCTAAGATTGCATGTGGGAAACAAAAATAAGTGGTCAGAAACAATAAAAAGAATTTTTCTGGATCTACTGGATTTGCTGTGTATCATCAGCAGTGCTAAGCATTCCCTTTCAGCAATCACTCATGCTTTTTCTTAACCTTTAAGGATGAGAGCTTGTTGCAGAGCTTTAGGACCTCCTAACACAATCTACAAACACAAAAACATTAAAAACTGATTTATATTGTCAGCAGGTCACAATTGTATAGAGAAATCAAGGCTTTGAGTAGAATATTTTTAGCGTCTGTTTTATTATGATAACAGCATTCTCTTTTCATGGTCCTTTTCTGTAGTGTTATTATATTGGATGCATTAGTTTTTGCAAACTCAGGACTAAACCATATTTTTAGAACCTTTTGCATCTTCTCTGCCAATATAGAAGCTGATACTGTGGCATAATTTTTCCTGTGAATGCTGTTAAAGTAATGAGAACTTTTTTTTGCAACAATACACAAATAACAGATGTGCTTCTGTCCTCAGTTTCCCAAAGTGCATAATGATACGGTAACCTTCCTCTTTATGAATAGAATAAAAGTCATTACAGTAGGACAAGAGGGTTCTGATATAATAACATTGTGGTAATATGGTGTACATCCTGCAGACGTTTTCTCAAATGTCTCCCTTTCATATCTCTGTAGTTCTAGAAGTCATCTACTCATTTTGAGAGCGTCTTTTATTTTTTTGTTAGAAGTCATAAGAGAAAAGTGAAGGCCACACAGTTTTACTCATGTTCTCTTTTATTTATTTCTGTTTACCAAGGTGAGTTTAGCTGAATTGAAAACACAAGGATGCTTGTCTTTAACTGGCTTTTCTTTGAATTTGAATTTGGAAACATCATATATAAAGTTAGGCACCTAAAAAGGAGATATGCAAATATCTGAAAAAGCAGTAAAGGAAAGAAGCATGCAGGAAAAGGAAATGTTGTGGAGTAACATTCAATCTTGAAAGTTCAACACAATGAAAACAATTCAGTCCCTTCAGCTGTATGTACATGGGGCACACCCTCAGACTTTTTGCTGCAGTCCTTTCAGGAGGTGAGTAGCCTCATCTCTCACTAAGGTAAACCCAGTTTAAAAGTGTTCAAGTATTCATATTAAACTATAGTTTAGCATGGAAAAAATCAAATCAACTGATACTGTCCATCCCCGTTACAACTACTTTGAAGGCATCAAAAATTAAATATTACAGGGTCAGAATATTTGTATTGGCTAGAAATTCCATTTGCTATTGTCTTCGATATTGACTATCAACATATATCCACTAGTAATTTTATTTGACTGAATGTATTCGACAAATAATTTAATCAATCATATTTTTATCACTTATGAAATATTGTAACAAAATCCAAAAAGATTTTTTTTTCCTATTTCATCTTTTGGAATAAAAATTTAAATTATAAAAAAGCAATACCTTTTTTTTCTGTTATTATCAGCTATGACACAGAATTGTAAGACCATTACAGAACATTCAAAGATTTTTCTCTTAATTTTTCTTTAGAGCCTGGTAGTATTTTGTCATTTTCCAAATAAGCTTTAGACTTTGGCTTGTAATATAATGAAATAAAAAACTGCTAAAGGCCGAGATTTCAGTATTACAGTATAACGACATCCAGAAATGCCAAGTCATGAGTGATTCCCAACACAGATTCATGTAATCCAAACTTCATAGATCTGTATAGGTACTTTGGGAGTATACACATCTCATATTGCTTCTCTGATAGAGGCAGCTGTACAAGTCTCTTATTGCAATGTGAGTGGCTTATGACATATCCCTGCTCTCAGTTCACTATAGAAAGACATTACAGCAGAGCCCTCACAAAGTCACCTTGGTTAAATATCTGAAATTAAACAGAGTGAATCTAGATTATGTACTAGAACAAGAGAGAACCAAGTATTGTATTTCCCCTTCCCAGTTACAGGAGATGGGAAACACTCCTAATGTGGTAGCACATATAAAATCTCTATACATGCTGAGCCAACTTCCTTTTCTAAGTATGGAAGTTTTTGTGTTAACGTTTGCTTGTTTTTTTATTTAATCTTTGTGAGTGTGGAAGTAAATTTCTTTGGAGTGATAGGGACAGCTGAATTTGATGCAACTGGCAGGTTTTCGCCATGTCACTTGCTGTTTGACAAAATGAAAACCCACAAATCATAAAAAGAATGAAATATAGCAGGCATAGAGGCAAGGAGGAAAGGCATCTCTTTCCTACTCTGTCTTCTCAAGTCTGCAGGTGATAGATGGCAGTGTGCTGAGTATGCAGTTCTTCAATGGAAGTTGTACGTGTGGTAAAAAATACTGTGTGGAAATTACAAAACCAATACATGTAAATCTGCTCAAGGAGAGTGGAAAAAAATCCTTCTAGCCTAATAAAGATGCACGGATTGCTGGTAAGATTTTGACATGTTGCATGAGTCAAATAGAGCACAACAGCTTATACATCGTTGCCTCTTGTGTACCTGAAAGCAGTAGGCAAAACTAGGTGAGCCATTTTACTTTTATAGCAAAACAGTGTTCAGAAATAATTTACTTGAGTTCGGGCTACTTTTGAATTGAGTGTTCTACAAGGAGATCTGGGTGGAAAAACCCAGATAATTTGATATGTGAAACCAGTCTTCAAAAGCCATGCAATTTTTACAGATTCTTTTCAGATAATGATTAACAATAAGCTACTGTAAAATTGAAAACTTTTTCACAGTGTTATGGGGATTTAGTCACTTTCCATCAACTTTCATGAACTAAAAACTAAAAACATAGGAATAGTAAACAATTCAAACAATCTAAAATTAAAGACAATAAAAAGACGGGCCCTTTCAAGAAGTTCCACTAAGGCTCAAACTGAAATTATTTATTAGAAATAGTAATATGCATTGGGCCATACTTCATTAAAGTTTGGATGCATGAGTACTTTATGGATGTTTTAAAGGGGCTGTTAATAATTTTTATTGAGCCAGATACACATCCCATCCTCCCCTTCTCCCCCCACCCTCCCTCCAAAAAAAGGGAGAAAAAGGAAAATATTTTAAAGAATACCAAGAAATTAGATGTACCTGGGAGCAATGAAACAAGTTGCTGTAGTGGCCATAAAATATAGAGGAAAAAGTATTAGCAGAAATTAATGTAAAGAAGGTACCAAAACCTATCAGATGAAAAATTGTGGGTGAAATGAAACACCAAAAGAAAAAAACTTGAGTTTTTAAGAATTCACATGTAAATAAAAGAGAAAAAAGTCCAAAATTATACAGCCAGATGCATGTGGATTTGTTCCTTTTTCTTTAGTTTATAGATCTGCTGCCTATGACTCTGAGTGAATATCACCTCTGTTCCAAGTTTTCTACATATTGGTTCATTAATATGTTCAGCCTCCTTTGATTTCACAGAAAGGTTTTTTTCTTTGATATATAGTGGTATGATTGCTCATCATTTCTTAATGAGATGATTGTGAGATTTTGCCAGCAACAAACACAGGGGAAGACTGAAAGATAACTATGTGTTGCCAGTGAAACTTCTGGCATAATCTGAAGCACTGAAGAAGAGAACGTAACATATGGGAGAGTTCATACAAGTAGAGATGATACATGTAATTAGAACAGAATAAAGATTCTGCTGTAAGAATTCAATTAATTGTTATTAATGTTGGACAATTGATAAAATTGCAGTAGATCATGAAATGAAAACAAGCCACCAAAACGGTGGTAAAAAATTGCTGGGTCTAGCAAGATGCATTTTCCTTTGGTAATACAACTACTAAATAGTGAGTTTGGACACCCAGTTATTTGTTCAAACTTGGTAACTTCAATTTAGCTCAAATTTGCAAAACAAATTAGTCTGAAAAGTAGTGTTTAAGGCACGGATACAAAAAAACTTCTGGAGGACAAACTGGTTCTCCTTTCCACCTAAGAGCACAGCGATACTCCAGAGTGCTCTTGTAGCTTTTTAATAACATGTCTCAATTTCATTTGCAGTCTTTGAACATAGTCTCTATATCAGGGATTTGAACCACTGCTTTTCCATAAAAGAATACTTTATCTATTGAAGTGTATTGAAGTGGAGACAGAAATCCTTATTCATCTGGTAATGAGTGAGTGGGAAAGAAATTATATTCTTTATTTCATAAGGATTAGACTTTATTTCCCATATCAAACAGAATACTAAAAATCAAAAATGAGAGTTGAACTTTTTTTTCTAGATTCATTGGTGGTTAATTTGTTTAAATCACAGAGTAACTAGAAGAATACAGATGTTATACCAATATTTAGAAAGGTTAGATGTGATGATCCAAATATTTAAAAGTAAAATAATATGTAAAACTTAAGTAAAATAAAGAAAAAGCTGTGTTACAACTAACATAATAGCTAACTGGGGCCTCTGGTATGAAGGCATGGACATGTTAGAGTGAGTCCAGAGGAGAGCCACGAAGTTGATCCCAGGGCTGGAGCACCTCTTCTATGAAGGCAGGCTGAGAGAGCTGAGGTTGCTCAGACTGGAACAGAGGAGGCTTTGGGGAGACCTAAGACAACCTTCCAGTACCTTAATGGGGCCTACAAGAGAGTTAGAGAGGGATGTTTTGTGGTGAAATGAAGTGATAGGACAAGAAGGAATGGCTTTAACCCAATATGGGGTAGGGTTAGATTTGAAATTAGGAAGAAATTCTTTACTGTGAGGCTGATGAGGCACTGGAGGAGGCTGTCCAACGAAGTTGTGGAGTCTCCATGCCCAGAAGATTTCAAGGCCAGACTGGATGGGCCTTTCAGCAGCATGGTCTAGTGACAGGTGTCCCTGCCTGTGCCAGAGGGAGTTGGAGCTAGATGACTTTTAGGGTCCTTTCCGACCCAAACCATTCTAGGATTCTGTGAATTAAAAGATAAGAATACATAGCAATTAGTCCAAGTAGAAATGATCCTGTGCAAAGCTCATCTTTTCAACATAGTGAACCTGAATTTACTCTTTGATTAAATTATAAATTTTGTGAAGTCAAGGTGTAACTGTCAAACAAGTATAAGATATTTGACTTTTAAAATAATTACATACTTCAAAAGTTAGCATCATGTGATTTCAATTTTAAAAGTTTAGCAATTTCTAAAGTTAATGCAGTTACTACCCTTTAATGACATGTCAGAAAAAAAGTCTTCAGTGGGAAAATGTCCTTTAATGAAGGGTTTTATGGATTCTGTGAATATATGTTTTAATTTTATATTCCTTAATAAAAACTGAATGAACAAACAAGTCTACTTCTACTCCAATGTAATGCCATAAAGATATGAAATAGAAAAACAAAAAGGAAGAAATAACCCTAGGTTTCGGGTTGCTTTTTTTCTGTTGTTGTTGTTCTATAAACAGAAAAGTAAAAACAGAAATAGAGAAATAATATTATTCTGTACAAGGCATTAGTCAGAACAGTGCTGAAACATTGCATCCAATTTTTTGTTATATTTTAAAAGGTCATTTTAAAATAGGATATGTAGATTAGTCACAAATTTATTTTGAATTTGAAAGAAAATTAATTAATTTGAGAGACTGGAGAGTTAGTCTATTTTATTTTTCTTAAAGGAAATAATGGACTGATTGCATTGAAAAGAAGTTCTAAACACAACACACTTTCTACTGTAGAAAAAAAAAAAGCAGTAAAAGTAAGAATTTGGTATCTCTAGATCAAAGCTGAATGACATTCTGAAATGTAACCTGAAACAAAAGATCAACCTGAGATCAAAAGAAATACCTGGTGCATTAAATATTGTGTGTTTGGAACTTCTGATGAACAAGGAGTAGATATGATGTAGTGATGTGGTGCTAGCCCTTTTGGAATTATGACACAGATTGATTTTATATTATCTTGATTCGCCCCTTTTCCTCTCTTCCCCTCCCCATGTTACTGGAATGGTTAGATGAACAAACTGAAGTAATTTGTTAATGTATCTGAAAATACATACAAGTGATATTTTTAAAGAATTTCAAAGAAAACCACTTTATTACAAAGTATCTGATAAGAACTTTGAACTGTAGCAATCACAATAAAGCTTATGGTTGTCTAGACTACAGGGACAGATTTTAAAAAGTGAATACCCTTTCTTTATATATTCACTCACTGATATGGCAACCAGGTAAACAATCCTCTATCACTGTAATTATTGAATACTTAGAGTAAAAAAGTAGACAGTGTGGAAAAAAGAGATCAGTCACTGAGAATACTACTTGGGATAAGATAGAAAAAAAAATTAAGGACATAGTTTGTCATACATGTGTAAAATCACCTTTCCCCATAATCAGTTTCTTTATGTAGAACTATTTCTAGAGAAATAGACTGAATACAAATGTGTCAATATAATTTTGCACATTGTTGAAGTTTTCAATTTATTTAATTTTTTAAGCCAAGTAATCTCTTTCTGTCCATTCTCACCCTGCAGAAATTAGCCAATGGAAAGTACAAGCACAGGTGTCTAGTGAACATTAATGTTCATGCATGATTAGTTGTGCAGACATACATGCATACTTATGTGTGACACACATGAAAATTATATGGCATGAAGCCTAAATTGGAGACATAAATTTCAACTCTGCATCTAAGTTGTACAACTCTATTCTAGTCTGTGTGGAAGCCTTGTCTCTTGCACAAATGACCCTCCTACTGCTAACCCATAGTTTAATCACTTTTTCTGAACAGCCTTGCCATCTTGTAGTTTCATCTACCTTGGTTAAGCTGAGGGACGCCACTCTTTGAAATTCAAAACACAGGCCATCGAAGACCTCATAAAGAGGAGGGAGGATCAGAACAAGGATTCTTGCCCATCACTCATGCTGAAGCACCTCATACAGGGCTTTTCTTTCTCAACTCTGTAGAGGAGGTAAACTGATGTATTATATGGGAAAACATGGCAGGTTGGATTGGAAATAAATTTCTACTCATCTGCATCTAATTGGACAGTTGATAGCACTGAAAAGTTCAGTGGAATCCTAACACTCAGTAATTACTGGGCAGATGACCACAATGAATGGGTATATTAGGTAGAGGAACTTAAGCAGTGCTCTTTAACTGACCTGGTTGGCTTAAACTAACTCAGAAGTGATAGGTCCAATATCCAACTATTGCTCTTGTGGGACTGTCATTTCTCCCACGAGCAGTACTGTCACTGGTTATATATTGGCCTTATCATTGTCCCTTTAGCTTTTCTGAAATGATTTGACAATCCTCAAGAGTTTCAAATGAAATAAATGACTGCAGTTATGGAATAAAATCTTGCTTCTACTCACTTATTATCCACTGCAGATAAATCATGGTTTTAAATTGACATCAAACATAGCCGGGCCTTCTTTTCATTGGGCTCTTATATAACAATGATTTAAAATTTAATAAACTAATTGTAGAAGGCTGGCTTTTAATTATTTTCATTTCAGTCTGTGCCACCCTCATGGCTGATCTCTGTAATCAGCAATTTGCTTCCCTTTGTATTGTAGGTGAACAGTGGGGCTTCAATTTTCCTAGAAGATGTGGTAAGAACCTGAGGAAGTAAGGTGATAAGCACTTTCAAATGGAAGTGTGTATCTTGGTTTATTTTGAGTCTGCGAACGACATAAGGCAGTTTTGTGATTTACAATAATTGCTGTGCATTCTAGAAATTGCTCAGATTATGGCAGGGTTTACTCACTGTATTATTACTTTGGTTAAATAAAAATAGGATGTTGCCAAAAAAACCCAAACAAACAAACAAACAAACAAAAAAACACCACACACAACCAAAATCAAACAACCCCCCAAATCAAACAACCCAACAAAAAACAAATATAAATCAGCAAACCAACCAGCCAGAATGTTCCCTCCCTTCTCCCACACACCATCTGGAATAACTGTGTATGTCCATTAAGAATACCTGAAAAAAGTTGTCAGAAACACATTGGAGGGAGGGATGGGTATATCCCCATGTAAATGCCAAGAAATTCCCAGTTCCTATAACAGTAATAAAGTCTCTAAATATAGAGTTTCAATAGATTTTAATAATCTTTTTTGTCTTTGTTGAAGCTTTCTTTCTCTGAAAATGAAATATAAATTTGTTTGAGGGTATCACTTTAGTTATCAGTAATCACATGCTTACTAAGACAAGAGTTAGCATCGCTGAAAGCAGTCATACTGATCAAGTTAGTATATATGTATACATCTTGTACATATCCACAATATATCACAGACAAAAACCTGGTCTTCCAGAGGAAAAAATCATGTGCTCAAAGACTGCACTAGCTGGGGAAAAAGGCTAGAAATCAGAAAGGATGCATTTAGAGAAAGAAGATAAGGGACAGTCAGTTCCATGTCTGTGGTGGTAACAGCTTGTGCATCTGCCTGACTTTAAGTCTTAAAAGGCAAGCTGATAAAAATATAAAAAATTATAAAATTTGTTTTGCATTGACCTAGAATTAAAAGGCAATTTTCCACACAAACGTATACTAATACGATAACAATTATTTCAGAGTTCATGAAAGATTGAAGTTTTGGTTTCTTTCAAAAAAAGTTAGGAAGCAAGGGAATACTAATGGAAGAGGAAGATGTTACAACATTATTTTTTATTATTAATCCTATTTACTTATTTTTTTGCCTCCCTGTGGAAGACCTGTATTCACATTCTTTCTTTACATGCAGACATTTAAATCCATGTCTAAAGAAAATACCCTAATTCCACTTCATTTAGTTTAGCTGGCTGTTCTTAATCTCTTCTACTGTGAATAAACTATTAAATATTAAATAGAGTTCAGATGTCTTATCTGCTGGGAAAGAATAGTAACAATGAGGCTCTTTATTTGCTGTCCATTCCTGTTCCTTTGTTTGATGACAGTGAAAGCTCCTAATTTGCTGCTTGTTTTTGTATCAAATTAGGCTCTTCCTTTGTGGTTGGATAAATAAAGGAATATATTTATAGTTGTTATATTACAGACTGGAATATTAAGTGATTTTTCTAAATGAAGGAGTAATGAAAACATTAATGAAAAGGTTAAGATAAAGAGAGAGGGATAAAAGGAAGTCAGTAATTAAGGCCTAAATAACGGTAATAACTAGCTTTTGCATCAAGTAAAAATATCGTGAGTAATCAGTAAACCCCACACATGGTGTTACATGGTGAAAAGTCAGGAGGAAGCAATCCCACAATCCCATATGTCTGTCTGCAGATATTGTGGAGTGCTTCATCTATTGTTCTGCATGTAAGATCTCTGTAAGACCCTGTATAATCATATGTGTGTAGAGAAAAATAAGTGGAGAACTGCTGAGGATCTGCCGTAGTTTCTGAGCCCCATCATCCTCTACAGTGTTGGGTGTGCTGTAGCTTAGTTCTGCATTTATTTTCTTTTAAGTAGTTAATGAGAAGGAGTGTACCCATTCTTCAGCTGACAGTCTCATCAAAGGTTTTTACTCCCTTAGTCTCTGTTTAGCTACCAAAATCTAAAATATATGCCTCAAACTTTGTGATGCCTTGTATCTCTCCATTAGATTTGAAAAGAAATTGGTTTAGAATGTAGATCTCTAATTGGTTTAGAATGTGGATCTTTAATGATCTTAAAGTGAGTGACCTGGGCAATGGACTCTAAGAAGCTTCTCTCACATTTTCTTTCTTTCATAGAATCATAGAATATGCTGATTTGGGAAGGACCCACAAAAATCATTGAGTCCAAATCCTGGCCCTGTGCAGGACATCTCAAGAATCACACTATATGCTGCAGAGCATTGTCCAAATGTTTCTTGAACTCTGTCAAGTTGGTGCTGTGACCACTTCCCTGGGGAGCCCATGCCAGTGCCCAAACACCCTCTGGGTGAAAAACATTTACCTAATATACAACCTAAACCTCCCCTGACTCAGCTTCATGCCATTTTCTTGAGTCGTGTCACTGGTCATGAGAGTGAAGATATTGCTACCTGCCGCTCCTCTCATGAAGATGCTGAACACAACCATCCTTCAGTCTCCTCTTCTCCAGGCTGAACTGGCCAAGTGACCTCAGCTACTCCTCACAAGGCTTCCCCTCACAGCCCTTCAACATTCTCATGGCCCTACTTCCAGGGATGAGTGAAGAAAAAGGGAGGATTTTTTTTTTTAAACCCATGATTCTGATCAGATGGTGCAAACAATGGTGTGCTTTCTTTAGGTTTTAGTGTGTTCTACTACTGAGATCCTGGTTTTCCAGCACATTCTAGAAACCTAGAGCAATGTTCTAGTTTCGAGGAGTTGAGGAGAACAGCAAGGGAATGGATTTCCCCATGTGAAAACAATGGATTTAAATGTCCTTCTGTAGATTTAGTTCGTATTTCCTCCCAAATAGATCCGTGGACTAGAGGACAGGTGAAGCATACAAGAGAAACAGATGTTTTCCTGTTCTTCTGTAATTATCTAGTTATAAAGTCAGAGGTAATCTCTTTTTATGAGTTCTTCCTTCCTTTCCTGCAGGGAACTTGAATCAAAGTAGTATGGCACTCTGGTTTATCAAAGCCAGTAATTACAGGTACTAATAGAATTTTCCATTACTCATACGAGAAAGAAAAAACAATGAAATTTCTTCTTTAAAGGATCTTTTTTTCCTTTCTTGTATTTATAGCTCATAAACCTGATGTCACTTAGGCTCTGCCCTATGACATCACTGTCATCATCTACAAGCTGTGCACATCATCCAAGTTAAATGACAGTGTTTTCATATGTTCTTTCAGTTGATTAAAATGGACCATTTTGCTTAATGAACCAACATGTTTCACCTAATTGTAATTCAAGTCAATATTTTCAGCATAACTCTTAGTTGCTAAAGCATAAGGTAGTTGTATATTAACTATTTTGTATATGTTGAAAGTTATCAATTAATGATTTAAAAATGCACACAATTTTTTAAGAAAAGTACAGAAGTAAACTATAAAGCAATTTTGGTAGGCAAAATTTCTACTCCTCTTAGTCTTCAGATTTTTCACAAATACTATGGTAATCTTTAAAAAGAAAAAAAAAAAGAAAAAAAAAAGAAAAAAAAAAGAAAAAAAAAAGAAAAAAAAAAGAAAAAAAAAAGAAAAAAAAAAGAAAAAGAAAAAAAAAAGGCAAAATTTTACCAAGTATGCCCCTTTTCAATCTTGAAAAGAGTTCAAAAATGCTTCAAAAATCACATTTTCTTTGTAATCTTTTTGTTTGGTAAGGAACTTTTATCAATCAATCAATCAATTTGAGATTAACTATCTCAATGTATTGTTAATATAATAGAACCATAGAATATGCTGGGTTGAAAGGAATCCATTGGGATAATCCAATTGAACTCCTAGTGCTACGCAGGACACTCCAAGAGCCACATCATGTGCCGGAGAGCATTTTCCAACACTTCTTGGACTCAGACAGGTTTAGCCTGTTCCAATGTTTAACCACCCTCCAGATGAGTGGCCTGGACTGGAAGGGATTTAAAAATCACCTAGTTCCAACTCCTCTGGCATAGGATAATGACATTCTTCAATTACTGAATGAGCAGAGGCAAGTATCCAGTGGAGAAAAATGAAGGTGCAAGATAAGGTATTACCATGAGGAGGAAATATTATAAAAGCTTTGGAGGAAATTAAGTTTTGAATCTTACCCTTAACAGTACTTTTCTTCTGTAAGCCATTAACAGTCAGATGAATTACAGCCAGTCCATTTTCTCTAACTGCTATTTAAGACTAATTAGAAGTGAATGAATCTAAAAGTTGGACAGGATTAACGGTGATAGAAAAATCCATTCCTGTCTAGCCATACTAGAGTTCTAAATCATCTACTCAGAACCTCTGAGTTAGGCAAAATTCTAACAGGAGCTTCATTCAGCTGAGGGACATGGTGCTAACTAGATTTAGAGATTTACACTTGTAAATCCAAACTTGCAAGTTAAAACATTGCTGTTCAATTGTTGTTCAATGACCAGATGGTCCAAAAGCAACCAGGTAGCTCTCTTCTGTTTGGAGAGTTCCCTAAAATTTTTTCACCATGGCAACATCTACAACAGTCTAGATTCCAGTATAGTTAAAATGAAGAGGATTAGGCACACATAGGGTGCAGTTCATCTGATGGAGAAGATACCAAGAATAGGTCAGTCAAATCACTCATTCAAATTGTCTGTGTGTTTCTATTGGCTTTAGAGGGAGCTCAGCAACCAACTCAGATGAACATCCCTACAATTAGAGTCTGAGTCCTATTCCCAAATCCCTTTGTTTTTTCTACATGTTAAGAGCATTTTTTTCTTATTTTTTTGCTTGTTGAATGTTTTGCAACTGCAATGACAAAGAAGCCCAAACAAAGGAGATACTCTTTAACAACAAAATACCTACTGACTTCAATGAAATCACTACTGAACTGACATACTGAACTAGGATACACCGAAGCCTTCAATTTCCAATAGACTAATCTCACACAGAGGGAATGAAACTTTCTAGTCAGTGGATTAAAACTTCAGAAATTCAGGAAAATTCTTCATCTTTAAAGGTTTTACCCTGGGGTTATTATTCAAGGTGATTGTTTTTATTTTGGGTGGGATTTTTAGTAAATCTTGCTACTTGTCTGAGAATTAAAAATTAAATTGCTCCCTAAAGGATCAATTTACAACTGAACTTTATTGCTTAGTCCATTTGGAAAGTTTGCACCTATCATCCATCAATGCTATTTTTACTCACTAGTAGAACCAGAAGTTTCAAAGGAAACAGTATGTCCATGTAAAATTAATTAAGTTCAACTGTGACCTCATTACATTGATGGAGTGTAGTGCTGCTACCTGCAACCAAAACAAATTTATTTTGATTAAATATACTTCAGGTTATAAAACAACATATGTCACCCAAGTCACAGGATTTCAGGAACATACAGGTTTTATTCTAAAGTTATCTACTACTCACAACAAGATAAAATGAGATTTCTTCTTTCTCTTGTTTTTTAAGGGCAAGGCACAAATGTGTGGTTTGCACAAGAAACCACTGCATGATCAGTTCCTTGGCAGAAGTTTCACATAATCAGATTTAATTTGAAAATCCCCCTGTGTTTTAAAATACATATTAAATCCATCACAATATGGTCTACTGTCACTTTTAATCTTCTAAGAAAATTTACTTTCATTCCTCACAGGGGGGAATGAGTAGGAAATACTGTTTCCAATTCACCAGAGCATTTTGAATTTTAGAAAAATTCCTGGGTGGTAAAGATACATTGCACTGTGACTCTGGCCTCTGAATAACTAAATTTATAGGACATATAAAGTATGAAAGTATTAAATCCCTTAGGGAAGGACTTTAATCCCGGTCTTCTACATCTCAGTTAAATAGCCTTACTGCCTGGTCACTTATTATTCTGGGGTATCACTTGTCTCTTCCCTAACAGATATTCTATCCAAGATTTGCAAAACCTTTCCTAGAGTGTTTCATTAAAACCAATTCTTCACAGCAAAAGACCTGATTTGGGGAAAATTATATTTTCTGAGAACAAAAAAATCTCATTACTAAAATTTTCCTAGTGAATATTCGTCACCATCTCCTGAGACTTATTTTGACTATTAAATGAGTAAAGTTCTTATTAGCTTTCCATACACACAAATACAACCAATCCAAACCATACCAAACCAAAACCAAACCAAACCAAACCAAAACAAAACAAACAAACAAACAAAAAAACAACAACAACAACAACAACAACAACCAACCCAAACAAAAAAACCCCAAACCAGGAACCAACCAAAACCCAAACAAAATTAAACAAAAAACCACCAACAAAACAAAACAAACCCACAGTGGTTTTAAAAATGTTTTTGTACAAGAGAAATTTTGCAAGCCTTCAAGTCTCCTAGTGCTTCAAATAACTTTCTCTTGTAGCAAACAAAAATGTAGGATAAGATAATTTGTACTTTGGATCTCTTCCCCCAGTGTGCTTCTAATACAAAACACTTCAAGATCAGGGCAGCACCAATCTCACTTTGATTTCACTGACTATGTAATACAGCAATTAAA
>VXBB01012971.1:228500-245369 GCA_013399915.1 Illadopsis cleaveri
AAAAAAAAAGAAAACCAAAAATCCCCCAAAACCACAAACACCATAGTGAAATAAAATCCACAGAGGTTCTAGCAATACTTTGTACATGAGCAAATCTTGCTGAAATAAATGTTGTCTCTGGTTTACAGTGCATGCCTCAGGTTGTTTTTTATCATTTTAAAAACATTAAAGTTGATATTGAATGATACACTTAGCATGAAATGCACATAAATTCATTTTGAAATCTGGTTTCTGATTATGTCTTCTGAAGAATGGAACAAAAAAATCATAGTCTGATGTTTCAGAAAGGATGAGGAAAGATTTATTTGTAATCCTAATTCTGCTCATGATTTGTTGCTGTATCCTGAATAATTACTGATAATTTACATTGTCCTTTTGAGAGAAGAAGATGATATTACAAAACACAGAAAGATAGTGAGATGGTTCATTCATTGATGTGTCTTTGTGCAGGACAATATTTCCCTGCACAGCTCTGCATATATGTAAAATGTTATTCTGTAACAATTATATCAATTATCAAATACTTCTAATATGGCATTTTTTCTGTCTTTAAAATGGTATTTTAGTACCACAATTGCATTCACCTCAAAAATTTCTTTTTTTTTTAACTAGACCTTAGATTTAGACAGAAGGCAATGTAATTATGGAAGGTATTGCATCACACACAAAATGTGTCATCCTGTCTCTTATCACAAAGAGACATTAAAGTCATAATTATTGCATTATATAACTAGTGCTGAAGAGCATGGGGAGAAAAGTGCTTCTCAAATCGAATAATTATTATAATCTGCATCAGTGTACTTCCAGCAATCATACTATATATTTATAGACAGCAATGTAAATGAATGGAGTGCTGTTGTTTCTTGTCCCATCAAAAACTTTCACAATGGCAATGACAAGAACATTACATTCCTCTCACTAGCAGAAAATAAAATGTACACCTTGGGACAGATAAATGTTCCTTACTGTATTTTACTGTGTAATTCTAGCACTCACCATACTTCAGCTTTTCTGTTAACACTTGAAAATTACTCCAGGACCAACCGGTATTCATGTCTAATTTACTGCTTATTTGCAAGATGTCTAAAAAGACAGCTTTTATTAAGAAATGCTACCATTAGTTTTAGAGCAAATATAATATATCTGACAGCTGAACAGTGATTTGAGGGTTTTTTTAGTTTTTGGGGGTTTTTTTTGAAAGCACAGCAAGTGTAAAAATAATTAAAGCAACTTTGCTATTATTGCTCCAAGTTGGAAAATTTCCTTCTCTTCTTCTGATTTTGCAGAGGAGTTAATATTGTCTTACCTCTGACCAAACCATACTGGAAACTAGAGTATCTGAAATTACATTTAATTATTTAATTGTGTGGACAGCAAGTAGTTAGCATGGCTTCTAGGCTGCTCACATTTCCAGATGGGCATTATTGTTCCCTCTGTGGCATGAATGGAAACAATTACCACATCAATAAAGTAAGAGGTAGCTTTACATGGGATTGAAATCATGATTAGAACAGTGACCTGGCTATGACACAAATTAACTTACCACCTTGCTTTTCTTCTTTTTAATAATTCAAGAATCCTTTCTCTGTGTATGCTTGTGTATGTTCTGACTTTGCACTCTTTGCAGCCTTTATTTGCTATTGTTAATATGCTCATTCTGACATTTAAACAATTCTATTAAAATGAGCTGGTAAATACTAAATTGAACCCTATCATGTAAAAGAAAATTCTCTAAGCAATATGTTGTATAACTGAAAACATTTCTTCTTTCTTTTGCTTTATTTCTTTCTTTGCCTGATTACCCTCAAGTCAAGAAAAAATGCATTAACCTCTTTCTGCAAACTCTGTATGCTTCACAAAGCCTTTACTCTATAGTCATAGAGCTATATATTTCATTTTTTAAGACAATGACTATATACAGATAGCACTCCAAAAACACTGAGTCACCGAGAGATGGATTTGTCACGCAGGCAGTGTCAGAAAGAATTGAGAGAACATATAAGACCATGAAATATGGGGATGTATGTACTGATTAAACCAAATAGCCTTGTAATCTCCTTTGTCTCACAGTGGCAACATAGCAGATACCAGTGGGAAAAAAAAGAAACTAGGATAAATATAGATTGTTGGGTGTATTTTTGGTCTGATATATCACCTCTGCTAACCATATCAGTTTCTGCAAGGAAGGGATTCCTAAGATTAATGTATTTCTGTCTGCTTGTGCAGAATAACTCTTTCTTGCATTAATTTGTCTGACACTCCTTTTGAACTTCCTTGAGGGTTTTGGCATTCACATCTTGTGTCAATGACTTCCATGGTATAATTATTTATTATATGAACAAGTAATTCTTGATCTTTCTTCAAAACCTGTCAGTTAATTTCATTTGATAAAATAGCAGTTGCACCCAACCCATGTGCTATTCACTGCTTTCATACCATTCATGATTTTACAAGTCTTCTTCACAAAAATCTGTTCAGTCTTCCATTTTCTAAGTTACACACTCCCTGCCTGTTTAATTACTTGTCATAACAATGTTTTCTATATCTCCTATCATCCTTGCCAAACCACCTTTTCAAGTTTCATATATTTTGAAGTTAAGAAAGCGGAAGCCTGAATAGACCTTCACAGAAAGTTGTAGATATGTAGTCATCATGGGATCATCCACTGATATAATGCTGTTTTCTCTTGTGTTCTTTAATCTTTTCATAATAATTCTTAGCATGCCTTACTGAGTGCCAGTGAGCACAGAGCTAACATTTACAAAGAACCATTCACCATGACAGCAAGAGCTCTTTCCTGAATGGTAATAGATAATTTAAGTCTCAGGTTTTTGTATATATTTTTTTAACTCACCTATTCATTATTTTGTAGTTATTGACACTGAATTTCCTCTCATATTTTATCTTCCAGCCATTCAATATTGCTTTAATACTTACTCCCTTTTCCAGATAATTTATGAATTGACTGAATAGGACCAGGAAAAAATTATCTGTGGTGTTGTTTTTTTGTTTGTTTGTTTGTTTTTTTTCTTGGGTCTCTTTCTTATTTGTTATCTAACTAGTTATCCATGAAAGGATATAACATTTTAAACCATGACTGTTTCATTTCTTTCAGCTTTTCAAATGAGCCACTGTCATTATAGAATCTTACAATCATAAAATACTAGATTGGAAAGGACTTCAAGGACCACCTGGTTTAAATTTCCTTGGCAAATGCACAGTCTAGACAGGACGGCCCAGCACCATGTCCAGCTGAACTGTAAAAGTATACAACATTTGGGAACCCCCACTTCCATGGGAGATTATTACAATGGCTGGACATTGCAATGTGAAAACATTTACTCCCCTGTCCAGGGTCAGAATAACTCGTTTCCATTATCTCTTGTCTCTTCTTTGTGACTGCTTGTGAAAAAGAGTCTCTGTCTTCTTTGGAGCCACCCTTGAAATACTGGAACATGGTGATAAGGTCTCCACTAAGACTTCTTTTGTCAAGACTGAACAAACCCAGTTCTCTCAGCTTTTCCTCGCATGTCAGATTTCTGAGTCCTCTCATCATCTTTGTGGCCCATATCTGGAACCCCTCCAGCCTGTCTGCAGCTTTTTTAGCATAGCAGGGATCAAATCTGAAGAGAGAATTTCAGATGCAGCCTGACAAATGCTGAGTAGGGTAGGATGACTTCTTTATGTCTGATGATGATGTTCTTTTTGACACCATCTAGCATCCTGTTAGTTTTGACATCTCTGGCCAGTTTCAATTGTAACTGAGCATTTGCATTTCTAATTGCATCTCTGGATATCCTGGTAATGTCCTTGTAGCTTTCAATAGGTATTTTGTCTGCTTTTCCATCTCTGGAACACTTATAAAGCACTTCAATGCAATAAACTCTGAAACAGTCTAACAGTCTAAATATAAATTCTATCTACAGAACAGGAAGCAACGTGAGAAAAAAAACATGACATTTCACACAGTAAGAGTATTTCTTGAGACAATCATCTCTGTATACTTAGTAACAAGTTACAGAAAAAATGCAGAATAAGAGAGAACATCCCTGCTTCCCGTTCACTCCCATGACTCATAAACTTGCAGATAGTATTCCAACCAGGGTAGTGTGATTTGCTCTGTTACTTCCTTTCTGAGTAATGAGGATTGCTCAAAAGATCAGGTTAGTCAATCCATCCTATGCAGAAACAGAAAATAGAAGATGGTCTCAGAGGGGAAAATGATAGGCAAGAAACTGTTGCTATACTATACATCTTCCTCTAGTCAAGAATTTACCCCAGCATCCTCCAGATGTAAGGTGGTGTTAGATATAGATTCTTCAGGTCATTAAGAAAAGAAGAGAAATAAAATAAAATCAACACCCATCCTCCACAGAAGAACAGGAGAACATAAGGTGACCCAGGTCCTGGGAGAGCTTGATCCCATGCTGCTATCATTTCTACAGATGCAAATAAGAAAAGCTCTGACCTGCGACAGATCCATGGCATAGATCTGACAGTAGGAACCAAAGTTACAACCACTAAGAAACAGGTGAGAAGCTGAGCTGTTGTCAACATATACTAAGGAGCAAACCAGGAAAATGTTAAACCACCCCAGCAAAGAGTACTTCATGACTAGACAGCCTAAGGATATCCAAACAATTTGCATCTTTGTTTTTTTCTATCCAGCACTTTAACAGCTGCAGTTCACTCTGCTCTTCACATAACCAGTAGCAGTTTGGAGGTTAAAGGATGTTCAAGTTCTCATGTTAGTAGAATATCTGATAATATATTCCATGATCACAGTCAACAATCTGTTTGTTCAGGGGATATCTTTAGATTTGCCCCCAGCCAGTCTCTCACATGGTACTGAGAGCAGGAGTCAGAGAGTAAGATCAAAGAATATTTAAATGTGGTTAATAGAAAAATCCTAGTTTAGGTGGCTTGCATTATTTATCTCATTTTTTATTCAGTCTGATACAGCTCCTGGGTCATGACAGAGTGGTTTTACTTTTCATCTTCATGTAAAGTGAGACTAAATTCTTACTTACCCATTGGCAACAAAGTACTGCTATTTAGCCTCATTAATGAGGGGGAAAAGCCAAAGTGATAATTTGTTACTTGATGATAAGAAACACTAAGGAATTCCTTCTTGGTTTGCTTTTCTGTGTCTTCTTTTTCGGATTTGACTTAAATTCATGTTCTTTTCTTTCTTTGTGCAGAGTATGAGCAATGTAGACATATGACACTGGATATAGCAAGACACAAAAATAAATACCAGGCACTTATATTAATAGTACCAGAAAGAATTTACAAGAAGACAGGATACATGAAAAATAGTGTCACCCTGGATAAAAATGTCTATAAATACACAAGTTCAGATCTGACATTTTATTCCATTGTATGATTCAATATAACCCTCCAACAATGAATGCCCTTCCATTTAAAAAATGATCAAAACATTGAGCTGAATTCTGATATGCTTATTCTGACTTAGTAGAAGTCTACTTTGAAGAGAAATCCATTGACTTAGAACAGCTTGAGGAGCTAGTAACTCTCCAGAATAAATGGAAGCATCATTCTACCTGTTAATTGCACAGAAACCTCTCTCTGATTTTTATTCTTCCTCTGGTTTAACACTATGTTCCTACCTATTTCAGAATAAAAATATTAGCATATCAATGTCTCCAAATATCAGCTGGAATAGCTACATCTTCTTTGAAAAACAATCTTTATTGGAAATATATGAACTAGAAAAATATGCCATTTTAAGTTCTGACAAAAGAGCTTCTAGGTCTTGCATAAAACATTTTTTACAGTTTTGTATTTATGTGAGGAAAACACCTTCATTGTACAAATTTTATTTTGATTAGTATTTGGATGGTTTTTAAGCAACATTTCAAAGTGATGCTAAATGGGATTCAGTATGACAAAGCAGGTGGAGCATAAAATGAGTCAGAACAGAACAGATGACAGGTCTATCAAAACCAGGATACTTTCTCCAACAACTTCTTACACCAGATGTTTCAGAGGGATAAAAAAATAAATAAATCACTAGCAAAATGTGTGAAATTCGAGAGGTGAAGAGAGTGTTCTTTTTAGAGCTAGGATGTGTTCTGTTATATCCTTACCAAAATGGATTGGTAATGTTTAGGATATAATCTGAAGCATGTTCTTCACAAATCCTATTCTTCAGGTGGCTGCTTTTCCCTTTTATAATTTATTTGCTTTGAAAGGCTTTGGAAACAAAAGATAAATATTTTAAACATTTTTACCCATTGAGTCTTTCATATAGGGTAGTTTCTTCTATTAGTGGATTACTAGCTCTGTTTTTTGCTCCAGGCACTGAGTCAACATCTCTGAATTCCACATTTCAGTTAGTACACTCATACATTTACCAAAAATAAAAGCAGAAGAAAAAAATGCTATTACAGGAATTACACATGCTTACAAAAAAAAAATTAACTCATAATATAAAATTAGAAATAAATTTACATTTATTAATAATTTCATTTGCAAATGACTGAATTAAAATACAGTTTTCTCATATTGTGGACTAAAATGGCCTATATTTACATTTATCATTTCAGTATTTTGTTTCGCATCCTTCAATGCAGTATTTGGAACAAGAGATGACCACCATGCCAATACAAGACTTCCCTTAAAGAACTCAACAGATTTCATAAACTAGAAGCCAGAAAGTTGAGTGGTTGCTGAAGTGCTGCAGCACTCAGAAGCTGAAGTATAACTGTGTATCTGGTGGGAGTCTCTATTGCTATTTATAATACATAGAAAATTCTTGCCTGGTTCTGTAAGTTTTTTCCAAAGGTAAACATCGCTATATCCCATTTTTATCCAGCAGAACAGTATAATATAGTTAAACAAGGGTACTGATGGTTTCTTCTACATAACTGCATTAAGGGAACAGAACACAGGCATGGTAAAGGAGCATAGTAGATCTATAAGATGGTTTGCTTTCTCAGTACTGGACCCCTTTGCAGATGCCAGGACTGGTCTAGACATGTCGAAAATTAAATTGACATTTTAACACCTTGGAAAAACTCTGAATGTTATTCACTTTTGGACTTTATTCTAATGAGTTCAAATTAAGTTCAAGCCTAATATATTTGCATATTGTGGCCATAAGATTCAAAATTTACATCTCTGATGAACTACTGCCTGTAGCTGGGAAATAGCTGAAGGCAGAGACTCCTGCAAAATATAGCTTCTATCACTGAAAACAATTTTCACTTGTTTTGGTTATGAAACATTTTCAGTCTTCTAGCTGTATTTTAATACTTTGTTGTTTTGTTCCTTTTCTACAGTCTTTCAACTTAGCAGTCCACATACACCAGTTCTCTGTCAATCCTGGCTTTTACTTACATAGCTGGAGTTAGACCAAGGTCCAAGACTTTTGCAATTTCTTTTCCACGCTCAAAACAAAAAGAAGTATCTTCAAGTCAAGTTCGAAAGGCTTAAAGTGCAAGCATTTAAGCATATGGGATAGCTATTCAACCTGGAAGACAGAAAAGACACAATGTGGCCAAGCATTTTGAAGAATCTGAAGGTTTCAATATGTGCAGAGCTGATCTGTGCAAGCTGTCTCCAAAATTAGAAAAACTGGCCATGCTTCAGAAAATCCCTTTGAATTTTAGACTTAAGAGAAAACGAGCAAATGTGCTATCTTTCTTATTTTGCACAAGTGCATCTCACTTTGACTAATTGTCCAGTTTGTTTCTCATTTTGAGGATGTTTCTTGTACTGATGGAGCATCAAAAGAAGTAGATGGAGAGAAAGGAAAGATAATTCCTATCCTACAGTCCCTCAAGAATGGCAGAAGTCAATCCTATTTATAATGTTTCAGTGTGATCCTTAATTTTCATAAAAGGATTAAGGTAGGTCTGTGTGGCAATGGTTTCCTGAAAACAATTCTAGAGAATTCTAAACTTTTGGAATTTCCTTTAAAAGAACATCCAGGCAGTAAAAATTTTTGGACTTCCTCTTAAAATTGGTTTTCATTCATCTTTCTGTTAGTCTTTTTTTCTGCTACTATTTTCTACATACTATCTTAATTATATAAGGGTGTTGTTGACTGTTTTTGAAGTTAAATACTCTTAGTATCAACAAATTCTGTGCAAAGCAGCAGTGTTTCTTCCCCTAGAAGTTTAGGATTACAGAAGAATAATCCATTGCTACACATTACAGAAAAAAAAAAGTGGTCACTGTCTTATTATTTGGTCACGTTTTTATGCACAGTATGTATGATATTGAATGACATATTCCTTAAGATGTAGAGGTAAGAAGGTTAAAGAAATTCTATATGCTTAAAAAAGTATTAAACACTTGTGCTGATTTTTAAAGGTTTTTATGCAAAGCAAATTAATGATGTTTACTCTTCATATTTCATATGAAATGGGCATTAATTATCCATGCATGCTTTGCTGATTTGCAGTTCACATGGCAATACTTATAAATAATCTTGTGAAAATGCTTGGGGAGATTCATTCATTTGACAGAATGCATCAAAAACTCTGCTCTCAGCTGATAACTTGGGCAAGAAGTGCATCTGGGAAAAAAAAATAAAAATGTCAAAGGCTGGAGAGAAGGAAGAAATGAGCATTAAAAATGATTCACAAGCTGGAGAACTATTCTATAAAGTGAAAAAGTTAAGGAAATTATTCTTTTTAGGTGATCAAAGACAAGAGAAATGTCTTGATTACAGAAAGTGGAGTATCTCTGGAGACGAAAAATACCGAATACAGAAGCAGTCTTTATAATGGCATAAAAAAATCCTAAAATGACCGAAGAACTAGATATTGAAGTAACATATTGGTTAATTTTTTTTTTTTTTTTTAAAACATTAAGAGTGATTGACAAGTGGGTGAAATTGAAGTAGTGGCTTTGTCATGTCTTGATGGCACCAAATCATGAAAAAAATCATTTCTGGAGTGTATGCTTTAATGAGAAACAGCTAGGAAAAAAGCAAATAATAAGACCGCTGGTATATTAGGATCAAGTTGGATAATTTAATGGTCAATTGTGATGTTAACATTTAGACATCTAAATTAATATGTTGATCAGTTTTGTGAGTATCTTGAGTGTGATGGGCAATTCATCAGAACAGTCATTCCTACTCTGGAGAAGGCTATGTTTGTGCAAAAGTCTGCTGTAGAGTCGTCTTCCATAACCATAGCTCAGGGCCTCCCTACTTTTCAAGATATTACATTTGCAACCATGTCAAAAGAAATGTGGCTTAATCAGCAAACACTTGAGGGTAAATAAATATTGAAATTAATATTTCCAGTTGGGTATCTGGGAGAGACTGGACTATTAATGATTAATGACTCCAAACATTTGCCCATTTGTTGAGGTTCCAGGGCGCTTTGCTGAGCCAGGTTTTGCATCCCTCCAGGGAGGAGGTGAGCTTTTGGGTGAGTAATGACTAGCTTGCCTTCAACAGAGGGGGTGAACCATCACCACCTGGAGGCCACAATGAAGAGGTAAATCCTGCAAGGCAGGATAGTGACTCTTATCAGGATAATTGCCCTCCCCTACACAACTCAGTTGTAAAACTTCTGTCCACCTGCCCCCAGGGAAGGTCTGATGGGGCATAAATGCCTTAACTATGCTGACTGAGGGGCAGCTGTCATGTGTCAGAACGTGTCATAAATTATTAAATAGCCCTGAAGTGTCCCCAGGCTCATTTCTGAGGCCTTCTACTAGAGGACTGAAAGCTCCTCCCCAGGGGATGTATCTGGGCATTCCCACCAAGGCTGAGTGTATTTTAACATATCAGACTCTGTGTTTCACAGGCTTCTTCCCTCACACCCAGCAGATCACAACAGGTCAAGACCATCACTTGAACCAACAGACAAACTGCAACAATCAAGCCTTGTCATAGATCCATGGGTGATTATATTTCCTTCCTTCCTTCCTTCCTTCCTGCCTGCCTTCCTTCCTGCCTTCCTTCCTGCCTTCCTTCCTGCCTTCCTGCCTTCTTTCCTTTCTTTTCCCTTGTACATTTTTTTGATGTACATACATTTTTATTCTTTCATATTGCCATATCATTATAGCTAATAACTGAGACATAGATTTGAGAAATCCCAGCTGATCCTTTATAGTAGATTAAAGAACATATACTGTATGTTAGAAAGTATTCCAAGTACTTTAGAATATATGAGATGGCATTTAGTGAACACCGAACACTGTGTCTGTTATCCTTTTGCATATATTTAAGCACCACAAGTATGGGAAACCTTTGGTATACTCAGAAGAACTAGAAGAATTAGCCTAAACAGCAGAATAACAGGACTAAGGGCACAGATAAAGAAAAGAACACAGACTCTAAGATGATATGTTCCCTTGAAAGCATGCCAAGAGGGCCAAAGCACACATGGGAGAGATAAAGGTGAAGAGGTGAATGCCAGAAGACCACTACCACGCCTGGAGACCACCACCACTAAGGACTGAGCATGCCCAGAAGGGCGTGGATTAATTACCATACCAAGTGAGGATGGGCGGGGTCAGGGAATGAATATGTATGAAGGGGGACCATGGAATGTCATGCATATGTAAGACCTCAGGGAATAATAAGGGGGGCAAGTTCCCTGGTGGGTATGCGTGTCTTTGGTGAAATTATTCCCCACACGTCTCGACGGCGATAAATACATACCACTCTAACAACTATTATTAGTTGTAGAGTTTTTTCCGCGGCGTTTCAATAACAACCAAAACTACTACCTACATGCCTTTCATTACAATCAGATTGTTCTAAAATATTTTTACAAGCAAAGATCATCCAGTGTCATTTCACTCTAATCTGACCCAAGGGATCTATTAACAAGAAGCTGGGTTACTCTTGCCTCCCGGGGCAGGTCACAACAGTATCATATCAGCCTTACAGTCAGGGTTAGATATATTTCTCCAAAGCTGTCACCTGTATCAAGATTATAACATGGATATAAATTAGTAATGCAAGTTAAGTAGTTTTTTGAAAAAATAAGTAATTTGATCTTAACACCTAATTATGAAGACAAGCAAATTAGAGAATCTGAAGGAATACTGGAAACAACATTAATCCCACTCAAATTTAACCAACTAGAAACTAAGCATTTTATGCATTCTCATTAGGTTTTTTATTTAGCTAGTGCAAGCAGGCAATTCCAGAGAACATTTTATTCCTGTGTTTTAATACCCTTGGATAGGATGAAAGCCTCTGGAGTATAGACTTGTTTCCCTCTGTCAACTGTGAAAACTTTATATTTAACTAGATACCTGATTTAAGCAGCTTAATTTAGGCAAGATGAACAGCATCCCAGCACTTTTTAGTCACTCTTTCCCGTGTATTCCAAAAGGTTTTGATAGCGCATGTTTTTAGTGTCTCTTAGAAAAACAGATCCTGAGGCAGAAACTCTAAGAGCTGCCCAATCACTTTTTCTCACCAGGAGAGGGGAAACCTCAAGTTCACCACCCTGCTATGTCAGGCCACCTATCTACTTACTTCTCTGCTGAGATGAACAAGACATTGCATGGCGTTGGGAAGGAAAGAAAAAAAAATGGAATGCTTTTACCAGGAATAAAGAAAGGAGAAAGTAAGGAATTTCTTTTTTCCCTTCCATCTTCCCTGGGAAACCTATACCATGTATTCCAGCTAATAACCACAGTGCCCAGGAGGGTTGGTAGGACCAAGCTCAGACACACAAAGAATGACAATTGCTCTCTGTCCTTTAAGATCTGAAATCTGAATGGAAAGTCTCTCCAAGAGTACACACTGGGTACTTGTAAATTTCTTCCCTCAGCAAAGATAAGTTATACTAAAATTTATTCAGCAGATGACTTCATTGTTTCTCTTAATACTGATACAAGTCTCACTAACAGGGGATACCTGAGTTTATATAAGTGAAGAGAGGGGTGAGGGATTACATATGTCCAAATAAAATGATATGAAAATGAAAAATAAATGTAAGTAAAAGAAAATAATTCCACCAGTACAATACAAAAGTATATGCAAGAATTGCATCATTTAATAAGTACGTAAAAAGGAAAGTGAACTTATATGCTACTGCTTTATTGACATGAGGCAACCAGATGATCATGACAATCCTCTTCTTCCCTGCTGAAGTGTACAGAGGCAGGGTCTTCCTAAGATGCAGCAAATCTCCTCTTTCATTAGCACTTGGTGTCAGCTAGTCACCTACTGGCATGTGGTGTAATTTGTTTCCCATTTGCATCACAGATGTGTCTTACCTTCTTTACATAACTTTATTTTCTAAAGGGTACCATCTGACTGCTGATGCAGTTCTGTACACTATCAATCACAGAAAGAAGCAGGACTGAGCAACCTCACTCATCATTTGATCCACAAGTCCTTGAAGGGACTAGCTCTCAGTGCTTAACACAAGATCAGTTTTTCCCTTCACCAAAAGAAAGGCCAGCTAGATGGGAACCCTATGACACATTATGACATTTGTGAGAGGATAATTTGGGATTCAGCAGGATATCCACAAATGCCATTGCTCACAATAGAATTGTGAAAAAATATAGTTTAACAGACAAGCTGGTATTTTATGCAGGGCTAATCCATAGATCTTGGAAGGATCATACTGATGGGGCTATATTCATGCCAACTGCTACAAGCAACAACTTCCCATGTTGACTAACATCAGCCATTGAAACGGTTTGCTAAAGCATTTATGACCCTGACCTGTCCACATTGATCCTCTCCGACATCCCAAACCACTACAGTTTATAATTTAGTCCAATGACTGAGCAGCAGCCATCGTGTCTCCTTCTAATGCATCAATCTAAGGAACAGTAGCTGGTCAGAAACTTCTGCATTTTAACAAAGCCATGTTTCTAGGGAAGCGAAATCAGGAAATAAGGGCAGGTGGTAGCCATTTCATTCATTCACATGTAACAGCATTTCACTAGGAGCCAATGCAATAAGAGATTAATCTACCATATCTTAAATTTTAAAAAAAAAAATAAATTGATTTTTAAGTCTGAGTAGTTCTTATTGTCATTTTCAACAAGTGATTAAAACCACCCTTTGTTGCCAAGGTCAGCAATGGAAACATTTATTCAGAAATTCAGAGCACCCAATTAAATTAAACTCCCTCTCTCCTGGGTCCGTCACTGTTCCTTGGTGTATGAGATTATCTCACATCTGAGGAATTGTAGGAGAACAAAGAGTTCTTTACTGTCTTCACAAGCATCTTTTCCAAGCAATATTTAGGAAAAATGTCCAGAAACTACCATGTGTTTTCTACAGAAATACACATGCATAATTAGTGTGCAGGTTTGAAGGGAATAGACTTATGTAACCCATTTTTAATTTTTATTTTGTTATGTTCTACAATAAACTTGAAAAGAAACCAAACCCTTTTGATGTTTCTGTGATCAGTTTATTTTTGTTCCAAGTCCCCAGGTGCTTGCTATGTTTAATAGAAAATGCTTTAAAGGAAACTTTACTTGAGTAGAACAACATTGTATTTTGGAAAGCACTGAGGTGTAGGTATTAAATAAGCAGCATTATTCATTAAAGTTATATTTAATTTTAAGAGTTTTTCATTAAAATCATATATGATGTTTGGACTGACACATTCATAACACTTTAGTATTATTATTAGGCTTCTTAGGTCTTTCTGAGGGAACTTGATATTACAAAAATCAAATCTTTTTTGTTTTGACTTGGTTTGGTTTTTTTATTTTGTTTGATGAACTAGTGAAACCACTTACAAGACTTGGACCTTAAGTATTAATAATGAGTAAATTATGCCCTTGACTTGTCCCTCTCTCAGTTACTGAATCATACTAGCTACATTCAGTTGCATTTAAATTGGCTTGCCACTTATTCCTTTTATCATTATTTGCACTGTGATGTGAAATAACTTCATCTGTTTCTCCCTTTCTTGTTTTTCCATTTGAAGTTGTGCCTAGCTTTTATTAAAAAAAAAAAAAAAAAGCTGTGTGTTTGTTCTGTGTGCCACATGCTAAAAAAAAGTTGGAGATGACCACACTACACTTTTGAAATAAAGTTCCACTATTTTAGAAATAACCTTGATGGAACAGGAACATATAAAAGCAACTATGTTATGGAAAAGCCACTCCTGAAACTAAAATGAGGAAGTTTCGAGTGTTTCATCGTGGGTTACTATGTTTTCCAGCATAGGTGGTTAAAAACAAAATTTCAGTATCAAATGACAACAGTACAAAAACAGGTTAAGCAAGTAACATTATTTCAATTTTGTCTTTCATCATGAAGGTTGTTAACAAACAACTGTATGTTGTCCACACTGAAATATTTCCTTAAAATACAAGCCTCATCTGAGGTAAAATTTGCTACTGCTTTATGTATCACAACAGTAATACAGGATGAAAAAGCCTAAATTGTCTTACATGATGAAAAAAACCATTTGAGTAGGAGGTTAATAATTACTCTAATTAGATTTGCTCAGTACAATCTGCTGAGTAGTCCTTGATGATCACAAGTGCTTATGACCCTAATTCTATTTACATGTCTCATCATCACCATTAAGACAGAAATCTAAGCAGATCTGTACTTCCTTCATTTTCTATATTTTTACAGCTGCTGCTTTAGACGAAACATAGACTTTCACAAATTAAGTTAGATAGCTTCTGGGCTGGAGCTGATTTGTGACTGTGCTGGGCTGCTCAGTGTTGGAAGACTCAGCAGACAACTGCCTGTATCTGGGTATATAGGCATGTTTAAACAGATGAACACCCTTAGCCTGTGGCAAATATTCTCAAAGTCACACACAGTCAATCAATTCATGTTTTCATTGTGCAGTTTCTCTGCCAGGGATCTAGAAAACAAGGAAAATAGAGATATCGTGAGAAGTCCACATCTTCCAACACATAACAGAAACTTAAATTTCCTCTAGCATGCAGCTACAAGCATGGTAAAACAGTTTAAGTAAGTTATGCAGTGCTGCCCCTGAACTTGCTTCCCCAGTTTCAGAAGTAGTGGTTCAGTTATCATTATAAAGAAAAAAATAAAGGCATCTGCATAACAGAATTCATTCATTTCATGCAATAGCATAAACATCCTCCTCTGACAGCCACCACTGTTGTGATCATGGGGCAATACAAAGGTTTAACAGAATGGTGGCCCTGACTGGTTGCAATGTTCTCCAGCAGAGAATCACCATGGGTCTCTCCAACTGCCATTCACTTTTTTGGAAAAGTACCACACTGTGAAAGGAAGTATTTCAAGAAATGCTATCTCAGCATTGTGCAGTTTTAAGGGAAATTGTTCAGTCCTTCAGTGATGACAGTGTGCAGCTCTTCAGGGCACAAATGTCATGTCTTCTAAGAATAAAATAGCTATATTAAATTGCATTTTTGAATTAGTCTTTGCCATAGGTCGATTTCACATGAAGTTTTGGGAACATGGTGTAATGTATTCATCATCATATTTTATTAGCATTTTTTTAATCACTTCAGAGAAGCAATTTTTATTGTGTTATTTCAGAATAATAGAAGTGAGGGAGGTGGCTTGTTACTAATATTGCTAGACATACGTGTCATGGCTACATCAGGCTTATTATTCCAGTAATCCCCTGAAAAAATTATTATACAATAAAAGTGAAAGATAAATCAGAGGAGAATTAAAATAAAGAAACAAAACCAGTCACAATGGACAAATAGGATTGGCATGAGAGTACTCTAGAATACCTCAGGATAAGGAAGACATCCCTTAAGAGCAGCAGGAAGCAAATTACACCATCTGTTCAAAAAACCTGAGCCTTTTCAAAGCACCTTTAGGGCTGCACATAAACAGTCTCAAGTGCCTTTTGCAGTATGTCTATCACTGCCTAGAAACGCTTCAGAAGAACTACCCACAGAGACCTATAATCTCTAGTCAAAAGCAATTATTATAAATGCATCTGAAAACATAGCTGAGCTTTCAAAACCTTACCACATACATTCCACTGTATTGCAGAGGTCTCACTCTAGTGCCATGACCTACTAATCTTTAGACAAGGGTATTCAAATACATTTAAGATATCTGAGTATTGTTAATTATATATAAGGAACACAATAATGTCATGATAAATTCAATCATGTTTTTTCAGGGTTCTTGCAAAAAAAAATTCTTTCAAGTTGTTGTGGTGCAAAATTTGGGTTTTCTAAAGTTGTTATGTTTTTTTTAATTGTCTTGTAATGGTTCAATCCTGTTGCCCCCATCCCCAATTCCTGTGGTCTTTCCCTGAGGCAAATCCTGTCAATCACACTGTTAACCACACCCTAGGCTTCAAAAGTTCTATTAAGACCCCAAGGTGACTCAGCAAGGTATCATGCTCCCCACTCCCCTTTCTTTCCCTAGATGGCTCTGCCCATTGTCCCCTATTCTTGGTCACTCCCCCTCACCTGAGATCGGTTGTAAGTCTCCCCTTTACCTGGGACACACCCCTGATGTATAATGGGCTGTCCATGCCCCAGACCCTCACTCTCTGGCATGGGGAACCCTGGCATGTCACTCTCTGGCTCAGGATTTTCCCTGGAATAAACCTCTCCAATCCACGCCAAGAGTCCTCTCCTTCCTTTCTCGCCTTCTAACTAACGCGTTCCAGCCTGAGGTTCAGACCCACAAAACATCAAAGGTACCAAGCCTTCATCTTATGTTGAACCTGAGCAACAGCTGGCCGGTGAAGCAGCTCAGGAAATCAACATACAAGTGGCAAGATAAGAGTTGAATTATCTACACATAAATATCTTACCTGTGTACAGTACATATATTAAAACTAGCCTTAAATTTGAGTATAAATGGTGTTTAAATAAAAACAAACAAACAAATATGGTAGACAGTTTTTTGTACCAGGTCCCACAGGAAAGTATCTGGAGGTAGGGGAAGCTGTATAGGAAAAA
>VXBB01012971.1:245401-259301 GCA_013399915.1 Illadopsis cleaveri
TTTTTTTTTTTTTTTTTTTTTTTTTTTTTTTTTTTTTTTTTTTTTTTTTTCTTCTTAGAAGAAGAAATGTATCTAAAAGAGCTTTCAACTCTGGCAAAACCACAACTGATTTATCCTTGGCCTGAATCACAAGGTCAAAATCCTCCAAGTGTGCTTGGCAGATAGTATATAGGGGGGAAAATTATATATGGAGATATATATTATGTACAAACACATTAAAATAATCAATGCAATGATATTAAGGTATTTGAAGCATTCCATTCTATCTCTGCTTGCATGTTTGGCTTCATCCTTGAAATTACTAGGCATCCTAAAGTTTAGGATTAAAGAGGTGTAACCATGTAGCCCTGTAATACTGCATTGTCATGATTATTAGCGAGTCATGAGCTTTATACTGAGTTTGCACAGCCTCAGAACTGAGGCTTGTCTGGCTTGTTCTGTCTGCAGTCACCTTGACCTGCCTGCAGCTGTTTTACTTAGTCTAGCTGTGACTGAGGTTTTTCAACTGAGCTTGCAGACAATTTTTTTTGTTTATCTTTGTATAGTACAAACATGGATTTTTACTGATACCAGTTAGAAGCAGTATTTCTATAGAGAATGCGATATTTATGACTGCACCTTAGTGAGGCAGAGTAGAGAAACTGGAATCCAGTATGGTAACAGAGGCCTTGAGAAGTGAGGACACAGGCTGCAAAGCTCAGAAGTGCAGACACAGACAGATGAGGGAGGTGGCACAGGCAGAGACTGGCACTGGAGCTCCCATAGCCACAAACATCTCACCCACAGTCAGTTATGGTAATGCAGGCCTGGAGCTGAGGTAAACCTGGGGGTAACACAGAGGACAAGAGTACCTAGCATACCTAAAAGTACCATGGACAGTACATTTGGAAATACTACGGTGCTACATGCAGACTAATTGAGAAAATGATTTAGCAATGTATTAGAAAATACATGAAATTATCCCTACTGGATTTCACAATGAAGAAGGAGAAACCATTAATGTACACACCATTCACAGAATCACAGAAAAATAGAACGAATTAAGCTGGAAGGGGCACTCATCATTCTCCTTGGGACAGAACTTCAGAGACATTCCAGATGTTCTCTGACATAAAGAGCAACTGCACCGCTTTGTTTTACTGGCCTCTTTTTCCTAAAAAAACATGTAGCTATTCATTACAACATTTCAGTCATGCAAAGCATTGGGATTTTGAGACAAACTCCCCTTGGTGGTACATATATTGTGATGCACTTACACCATTAAAGCTAGTGAGCTTTACATCCTTCATTTCAATCCTTCATTTCATTCCATACTAGCAACCTCCTCTACAGAGAGGAAGGGTCTGGTTCTTTCAGTTGTTCAGATATTTCTTCCTATACATGAAACAACATCACTGACTGAAAAAAAAACCCAAAAGATGATGCACTGGACTCAAGAAAGAAATGCATTATAGGAATATGTGTGAGGTCTAGCAAAGATTCAATAACATAAAGACTATAAAATATGAGTTATTATAAAGGATTCTTTTAATTATATCAAATTCCAATGAAATGTGTTAGGTATCTGATGTTTTACCTTATCATTTTGACTTGATTCTGCCAAATATATTCTTCATTAGATGATGTTTTATTACATTAGGTCTCCTAGATTTCAAGTGCTATTTTTCCCTTCAAAATAATTTGCAGTGTCATGTTATTTAACCTCCCACTCCAAAGATGTCTTGGAATGATAACAAGATATCTCTGAACTTGTCCCTGATTTTTACAATTAAAAATATTACAAATCTATTTCTCCTTGTACTGCTTTACAGTAACTACATGTAATTTCACATAGTTTTAGGCTGTGATTTGTTTATGGAAACTATCTGTTGTGCTACAACATCTGTTTTTTAGTGAGATCCTGCTAAATATCCAGTTTTCCAGCTGAGTTGATTGAAGCAATGAAACTCAAATTCATTCAGTGGTCATCTGCATTTAACAATTCCATATTCAAGGTTTTTACCTTGTCTACCAATCACAAAAAGAGAGCACAATTTGCTTTTGGCTGTTTCTCATAAAAAATGCCAAAGCAGTATCCATACGTCCCAAAAAAATTTTTTTAAAAAATAAAATTCCTCCTCAAAATATTTTTTATTGACTGAAATATATAAACCTCATAAAAATTTGTAGGCTTACAAGGAAAACTAACTGCAAGATTTTGCTGTGCTCTTGCACATAAACAGGCTGCTGGCAGCTAATCTCTCTGATTATGCAAAGATGGAATTATAGTATGAATTACTGATGGTCTTGTAGGCTTGGATTCCCTGCTTCAAAAAGACTAAATTCTTTTATGTTCTGTGACAAATGACCTACCTAGCTGTTCGGCCATGCAGTGGAACAAGCAGAGGAGCTTGATACCGGTGAAACCTGATTGTGAAAAACCCTAATCCACCCTGAGTGCCAGCATATTGTCTCAATATAATTAATGCTATTTCCTTTGTATCAGCTTTGTTCTTTGTTTTTATTCTTTACAGCCTTAGAAGAGGAGAGGAATGGAGAAAAATAAGACCATACTTCAGTCAAGAGCCTGCCAAATCATCACAAAACACTTGCACAAAAATTTTTGTTGACACAGCCGTCTTCAGTGAAATTTAATGAAGTTGACAATGTCCTTCATTAACCTAATAAACTCATATGCTTTTAAACTATATGCAAGACTCTGTAAGAGCTACATTAAAAATATTTCACAGAATTGACATGTGTAGAGACCATGCTTTCAAGGTCTAATAAGCCTCACAGATGTCTATGCATAACTAAATAACAAGTCAGATCCATTCAATATGTAAAAGAAATGAGCAAGTACTCACAGGAGCTTAAGTACCACTTCTGCTAATGACATAGTTGTGTTGGTGGGGTTTTTTTTACAATAGCTTCCCATTTTCTTCTTTCAGAGTGGAATTAATTTCCCTCTTCTTTGTATAAAGAAATGAAAACTAAAATTTCCAAAGAACCCAAGGTTGCCATATATTCACTGAAAATTTCTTCCACTTAAGCAAGTATTTCAGTTGATCAGGCAGCAATTTTGAGATGGTGTCCAAGTAAAAATGCAGAATATTCAACTGATACTGTTGATAATCAAAGACTTAATAAGTGGGCCATGGCAGATATAAATTTACTTCTGAGATCTGAATTCTATTTTTTATCATCCTCTTCAAAATCTGGAGAGGGGAGGAAGATGCCCAGGAAGACATTAATCTTGTTAGATGTATTAAATTTATCTACATGCAAGAGGTGATGAAGCTGCAATCCATACAATACATCTATTTCTTCAGAGCTGTCTCTGTATCCAGACTACCTTTCTTTTGATATAGCATTTTTGTACAGAATCTTTTTGAGGGAAAATTAACCCTGCACACAAGTTGACTTATGCTCAGCTGTCACCCCCATCACTCTATTGTTGGCAGGAGCTATGAAATACCAGATGTCAGCACATCTCTTGAGAAGTTGATTTCTATGAGTTTTGAAGAGTGTTGACATAGAGAGAACTGGCCTTTTGTGAATTTGAAAATATGGGATTGCCATTGATTTAACAGGCTACAGGATGTACTAACTGTAAGCCTCATGACCGAATATCTTAATATTTGTTTTTTTCTGGGCTTATTTTGAGGCTTTCTTTGTTTTAGCTTGCTTAGCTGAACCAACCATTGTCCAGTAGTCAGGTGAATATTACTTTTTTTGTTTTAGTTTTGCCCAGCTTTGTACGATTTTGTATAGCAGGTACAATGTCTAGCATTACAAAACATTGATTAATTTCAGTTACACTGATAGAAGGTGTTTTGTGTAGATTACCCTAATGGGTACATTACCCTAAAATACTGGTGGGAAGCAGAGGAGTACAGGAACAGGATGGTAGCAGAAGCCTTGTAAGCACGTGCACACGACAGCATCAAAAGGCTCAAGTCTGAGAACAGATCAGTAGTTGTTGGTTAATGAATATTAAAGGAGTGCAGCCTTGTGAGATGGATAGAATTTGTTTCAGGGATTAACAAAGACAGCAAGAAAGAGGTACTTAGATCATGTAAACCACAGCATACATCATAAATGTGGATGTAGTGTGAAGTTACAGTGCATTGAAGAGAGAATGAGGTGTTCTTAATGTGTCAAAACCGCTCTCAACAATGAGGAAGAAAGCCCCATTACCAATATCTGGATACCCACACCAGGATCTGTAACCTGGAGGAGGATTTGGGATGCTTACAGTTCCAAATAACAACCTCAGAACAGCATTGGCTGTACGAGCAGAATCCCAGAGAAACATTGTTATGCAAAACTTCTTGTATAACAATGTTAAAGATATTAATATTTTTTAAATTTATTTTTAATGGATTAATTGGATAATTTAAAGTAAAACTCCTAATATCATTACACCAGGACTACTAATAATGCCTATTGCACCTTGAATATTTTTTACATTTTAAATAGATTAGGAATAACTTTTCAGCTTCCTATAAAAGATGTACTGCTTTGGCCTGCAAAGACTATACAAGTAGTAAAATAAATCTTCTTTTTGAATTGCTAAAAAAAGTTCACGGTCCTATTGTGGCAGTTCACGAACTAAGAAAAAATACTTTCTGCTCTTTCTACCTGCAAGCTTTCTGCAGTCTGTTTGACTGAGAGAAGTATCAAAGATTTAAAGAAAGACTGTGACAGAAATCATTAAAATGTTGAGCAAGGCAGCAATATATCAGTCATTTCAATCCCAAAAGTTCTTTTTAATGGTTATTCTAGACTGTCAGTGAATTATTTTTCAAATCTTTAGGGCCATGATCCTCTGAAAATCTCATGTAATGGTAGTGAAACTGTCAATTTCCACCATGTATTAACTATCCAAAATACATATGTGGAGTAACAGCTTAACACAATTTGTATCTCTTTCTTTGAATCTGTGGGACTTATGATATTCTTGAGGAAAGGATGGAACCTCTTTAACGTGACAGCAGAAAATGATCAGCCCAAGGAATCTTAGATAATTAAATGTTTCTTAAATAGAAAATACTCAGATTATTTTCTGACTGAAGAAATAGGAGAGTCATAAATAAACAGCTGGCAGAAAGCTTCTTGGCTCTGTGCAGCAGGTTTTCATTTCCCCCATCACTTTTACAGAAATAAATTGGTTTTGCATGTATATATATATATACACATACATACTTTTTTTTCCTTTTATGAATAGTGGGGTCATACATCTTTGACTGCTTCATTTGAATAATTGCTTCAGTGGCACATTTTTGGCTAGCAAATTTTATGATCATTGTCCCATGCATTATTTGTAAGTAAAATAGATTCATATAATAATTAAAACAAAAAGGCAAAGAAATGAGATATAAAAGGGTGAGGTGGTGTGCTTGAGGTAATCAGGAAATGTGTTACACAGCCAGAAGTTGAATACTGAATCTCTTAATCCAATGTTTTAGTCTCACTCCCATCTAATCATATTTTTTCAGACACTCTTCTAAAAGCAGATCCTGACACAACAAATTCCTGTTATGTAAAGGGATATTTCTTTGCATATATATGCAGAGTTCCTTCTTTCTTATCTATTTATGTATTTATTCATTAATCTCTATCCCAGAAATTAAATTACTTGGTAGTAATTTAATTTGATAATGGTATGGAAGACATACGGAAAATGCATATAAAACAAATCCAAATCTGAAGTGAAAATTCAAATAATTCCATGAGCAAGCCTCACCTGATACTTGATCAAAACACAGAAATGAATTGCATGTGATTCAAAAGCCTGCTGTAGTCAATTACATCAAATACTGCCCAAGGCTGGGAGCTTGGAACTAGATGATCTTAAATGTTCCTTTCAACCCGTCATTTTATGATTCTTCGAAATACATTATTTATCATCTCTGCTGCTTCTTTCTGTGAGTTTGGGGCTTTTGTTTAATTTGGTTCGGTTTTTGGAGGTTTTTTTTGGCTGGTTAAGATATATCAGCAAGAACCAACACCTACCCCATATTTTGTCAAAAGTTGTCTGAGGTCATAATTTTTGAAAAGGGAATCACAGAAGCAATATGTGGGAGACTACATTGCACAGCTTGTTGGGGGTTTTTTTGCCCTTGAAGAATACCAACACAGATGATAATCCCTTAAATATGCATAAAATAGACTCATATATTCTATATATTTTCAGTCTGTAGTGTGAGTATTTCACTAAGGTACCATAAATGTTAGCCATTATTCACTGACATTAAAAAAAATGTAGCACTCTCTGTGACTACCCAGTAAGTCTGTCAAGAGCCCAAGAATCCTGATATTTACTCTTCATTCAGAAATATGACATTATAAACGACACAAAGTTCCTCAAGGAATAGTTTTCTTTTTTTTTGAACATTTGTTAATAATTCATAGTATTGCATTATTTTACAATCTGAGATATTTGCTGCTTATTAATTCAAACAACAGGATAGGCTGAAATACAGATTCTAGTAAGGTCACGTATCACCACCACTATAATTTCCCTGTGAAATCACATGCAAGATGGAATGGTGATGGCAAGATGAGTGATAACAGTGGATTTATTATGGAAAGTATATTAGAATAAATTGTATTGATTATTTAGTACTAAGCAAGCTTTATTACTTGTCAATCTCGTAATTCAGTTCTGCAGAAGTTAAACCTGCTATTTTGCTGTGTACTTGACATCTTGTCTTTCTCAAACAGAAGCTAAATTATAATCACACATCAAAATAATTAATGGCAAAGAAAAGGTTGCAAAAGCAAATAATATCTCTGATACTGATGATACTGTCTTAAAGGAATTCCCTCAGGAATCTTTTACTTGAGGAAGAACTTAAAGTTAGCTGAGGCATTTATTTAGTTACATAAGAAATTTTGTTAAGAAAGGAAATTTCAGTGAGGAGATTGGGATCTAAAGACAATGCTAATCAACAGCAAAATTAGAGATGAAGTTACTCAGGTTCTTCTTCAGCTTTTCATAATAAAATAATCTTTAGTTTCTCCGGAAATAATCTTGGCTTCTAGATTCAAAGAGCAGCAATCAGAAAAATCCCTTATTTTCAGCTATCATGAAAATCTTATATTCTTTCCAGCAAGACGCATGAGAAACTGCTTTGGTGCTTGATTCTCTGTATTGTGACATCACAAATTATTTTATCCAACTCTGGAAGCCATAGGTGGAAAATTTTATCCTGTCACAAGCTTACTTACAGTTAGTTCTATTGTCTAACATTTGCAGCAAGAGAGTCCACATGCTCAGCAACAAATCCCCTTTCATTCATATTAGCACCTATCTCCAGAAGCATGATAAGATTTTTCTTCATGGACTATGAAGAGACCACAGTTTCTAAGTCTGTAATGGGAAAGGACTACATTATATACAACTTTCCTGGAGAGCCTGCTCCATACTCATTGGAAAAAAAAAACAAACAAACCAGACTGACTGTCTCCTCCTGAACATTTGTTGGATTTTCAGAGGAATTTCTCTATGTTTATTATCTCGAGCAAGTGTTTGTCTATGGTTTTTAATTTTGTGTGAGATCTGAGGTGGCAGTACAGAAGGAAGATCTGCTCATGGCAGATGACATATCTTGGATTCTCTAATTCCATAGGGTCCCTATAATTCCTTGGAAGTTCTAGACAGGTATGTGTAAGAATTATTTTCTGGTAGAAAACAGTAACATTCCTTTGAATAAAATTTTATATAGTAGGTTTTTTGGGGGAGGTTGTTTGTTGTTGTTAGTTTTTTTTTTTCCCGTTTATTTCATTACTCTACCTGGAGATCCCAATCCCTTATACTAACTCACGTTAATACTACATCCAATAGAATTTTTGCCTGAATAAGAAATTTAAATTTTAGAGAGAAGATAGTATTCATAGGTAAGAGAATAGCTTCTTTGTGCTGAACCATGAATCATGCAACTGATTTGCTTAATAGAACACATATTGCCTGCAGCTGAAGAGCTGATTATTTCTGATTATAAAGCAGATAATATTCATCTGAGGATAACTGCAGATTTTACAGATCAAAATGTCATTAGGGGTTAAATGTAGGGGTTAAAATACAATAAATTAAGTATCCACGCCAAACAGAGACTGGATTTTTATTCCAACTGCAATAATGTGACTGACTAGAAGAATTTAGTTTTTACACATTCTCAACCTGGTCTGGAAGCACAATATATATTTGCTGTCCTCCACCAAAAAAGACAGGAAAAGTGCTGCTGTTAATGCTACAAATCACTTGCATGTATAAATGGAAAAAAAAGGAAAATACTTAATGTTCTAACTTCTGTAGTTTAAATAACAATAGATTTGCAAGACATTTGAGAGGAAAAGTCTACTCACTATAAGTAAGAGAACTTGTCAACAATATCTTTTTTTTTTTTTTCTTTTAAATTCACTCTGCATTCTTTGGAGCAGAACCAACTGGAAATGTATAACAACCTCACAGTTACGTAAAGAGTTTGAACATTTTAAAAACTGGCTCCCTATCTACAAATGATCTTCTGCCTATTGCCTAGATACTGATGTTACTGTTCCTTTCTACTTTCCTATTGCTGAACTTTTCTTTTTCAAGGCTACCTGTGCTTTGGTTCAGTTGCTACCACCGTTCATTATGACTGCAAGTCTTTAAAAGAAAAATATAAATGAGAAAATTTGCTGTTCTAATAGGATGCTCCTATTCTCATTCCATCAAGGCATAAATTTTATTGCACTTGATCCCTTGTATTTATCACTTCTCAAGGCATAGCAGAATGTACTGGCATAGAAAGATAGTTAAAATTATTATTGAAATCTGGATATTGCAAGCCGTAATATTTTTCTGACTAGTTTCCTACCATCATATCTATGTTATACTACTATGTTGACTGAAGGCTTTGCAGCTGAGCATGTAAGCCCGTTCTTTCTCTGAGTCTTTTTGCCTGTTTTAGGCACTCAACAGCACAGTATGATTTGTGTACTTGTTTTTCAGAATCACATCACAGAACTGTGAAATAACCATAGTTCTCAGCAATGCACTTCCTACCATCTCTCCCATTTTTGACTTTCTCTTTTATATTCAAGAATTAACACCTGCTCATGTCACTTTCTGAAATGTTGCACTGACGCATCTAACATGCATAAAGCTAATTTAGGCTGCCATTTTCTGTATGTTATTCTGGATAATGAAGCAAATGTGATCTCCCCAAAACACAGAATAACAGGATAATGTCATACTTATGACTACAGGGTTGACCCTTTCAATACCTGATTTATTTTTTTTTAATAGTATTATTTCTTTTTTCAGAGAGGAAGTCTAAGCATTCCACAAAAAAAATCTGTCTACAAATGTGGGCTTAAGCTACTGTAGGCCCACAGCTCAAGCTACTACAGACTACAGATGATGCTGAGATGATCCATGTGTGTCTCATGCCATATGCCAGCTTCTCTACTTAGTGTGTGCCAGGGCATGGATCTGTGAGAGATTAAGTCCTCAGAAAACTTTTATCGGATTATGGTGTGCTGGCCGTGCTATCCTGTCTTCATCAATGAAAGAAGAAAAGATAAAACACAATCTTAAAATTACTTTGTTTCTCCACCAACTACAAAGAGAGCTCAGGATGCCTGGACCAGATATGGTTATCTACATTCAGTGAGATGAAATCTATTCTGGGTGCCTAAATTACCAGCCCTGGCTTCATTGGCCACCTATAGAGAGAGCTACGGCAAGGTATTGATTTCATACAGGACAATCAAAACCAAATTCAGACCAGGGTGTTCTGAACCATTTCATTCTCCATTCACTTTACAGAAACACCCATAAACTGCAGTCTACACCTCACATGTCTCAAATTGGGTCATAAAGGCAGACATTGCCTTCTTCATGCTCCCAGAAAATCAGAGAGTAGCAGCTAAATTAATCTGACATTGATTTAGAGCAACTTTTATAAGGACCATAAAAATTCATGGACTATCCCCAATGGTAGATCAAACCCTCATTTGTTTATCCAAGTCCTAAAAACATGCAGAGATTGAGATTCCTCAGCTTGGGTGGAAAATCTGGTCTCATGTTACTTTGCAGTTGTAATCAGTGTGTTTGATATTAGTGATCTCAGACTAATTTGCAGTATTTCAAAATGCATTATTTCATGTGTTTCTATTCCATTTTCAAGTACTTGAACATTCGTTGTCATTCTTGAGGAACTAATTACTCAGTTTAATAAGTCTCAACAACAGGATGTTTTCTGACCTTAAAACTATTTTTTCTGTTATTTATTAAGACCATGCTTCTGAAGCTCTGTAGTTCACAGTCATTGTATCTATTGTTTCTCTTTCACAGATTTCTCATAATTTTGAATGTCACAAGTGCTCAAATGCCAAGATAATAGGCCTTATTAAATCTGTAACTGTAACCAGGAGTAAAATTTTTTATGTAGTTTAACAAGAGGGTGAAATTTATTTATTTTTTTGTTTATTTTCTCAATAAAAGAGCAAGTGGTGTTTGGAAGAACCCATAAACAAATGGCTAAATGCTTGGGCTTTTTGGCTCTAACTTATGCACTTAAAAAAATTTGTCTTGGGTTTACTGAAACAAAAAACCACTTCCCACACATGCCATCCTAGGAAAAAATATGTAGTACAGTTTTATAGCTTTGTGAACTAAGGATGTATCATAAGTCAGAAGCAGCAGCTGCTCTCTTTGCTAGCCAAACCATTTGAACAGCATTTGCTCATCAGTTTAATTTTTCTTAGCATGTTCCAAACACAGTGACAGAAAACAATAAGTGTCTTGGCTGACAAAATCCTGGGTTGAGATTTAATCACACTCTTCTGCCAAATTTAAATGTTTATACCAAGTTCTGTTTTTGGCTTTTCTACTCAAGAACAGTTCACAGAATACAGTTCAAAACAAGGTGCTTACAAGAATATTATTGAAATTGAGAAAATTATAGATTATATGGCTATTTTTAAAGGACTAAAGGGTTTTGTAGGTTTCTTTGACTTACTAACTACAAATACTATTTTTTACTAAATGGTCATTTTTATAGAGATCAGTCTAATGGAAATAATAGAGTTTCGTAATATCTTCTGTGTCCATTTTGGTTAATGAGCCAAAAACGTTCTTAGGTGTTAATGGCCCTCTCACTGGAGTCAACAACAGAAAAATCATCATGGATGTTAATTGTAATAAGATTCACTGAGTAAAGCTTCTGGGACTAGACTTCTCTCAAAAAGGGAGAAAAAAGAACGAGGAAAATCTCAGGTTTTGAGTGTAAATATTCCCTATAGGTGATGTAGGTCCCATTTCTAATCAAAAACCAGCAGCAGTATATCAAGAAAGATATCAACAGCAGAAAAAAAAAATAGGGAAAATAACCACATGATAAATTGAAAGTGGAACACAAGACATTAGAGTCAAACCCCAGGCAGGACAAATGCCCTGTTATATAAAACAGCTTTAAGGACCCTCATTACAGGTGGTTTTTTTCCCTCTTCCATCTCCTTATTGCATCAAAAAGTAACCTGAATGCAAAGAAGAGTTCAAATTAATTTGGCTGTATTGTCTCCCCAACTGGTTTCTTGAAAACATTGATTATGTAATGTTTATAATATTGAAAAATATTTTTATATTAAAATAAAAAAGCAGATAAGGCATATTTGATTATTATTTAAGACATCTTAGTCTCTGTGATTAGAACTGTGAACTTTTTTTTCATCCTGAATTCTTGGTATTTACAGCTTTATGAAATTTTATATTCATTGAACAGAGGTTACATATAGTGTAACCTTGGGCAAAGGGAGTTTGCCTATCTTTTTCGTCAAGCTTCATAAATGTAACAATCAAGAAAGACCTGTGCATATCCCATCTGACCCCCAGTAAAATATATAATTTCAAAGAGGAATTCCTAGTTTCAGTAGAGTTGCAACTGAACTGAGTCTTTTCTTTAGAAAAGGTCATAACCCCGACAATTACATTTAGTAGTGACTAAATACAAAAATATTCCTTTCCACTTAAGGAAAAAAAAAAAGGGGAGGGGGGCGTGGCAGATAATTTATTTTAATTTATCAGCTTCATCACTGAAAGAATTAGAAACAGGACTATGAAATTTGGAAGCAATAGCTCTTTCGTCAAATCTCTTAGGCAATTATGAGAAACTTACTCAAATTTCACTGGAGTATACAATTTTTAAAATGCATGCAATACCCTCATTCTAGCTCTATTTCCTCTAGTTAAAACAAAGCAGTAAAGTGCTCCTTCAAGGAACACATCTGCAGAATAAGAGTGCATGTAGCTAGGGAGTAACAGTTCAAGGGAAAACTGTTTTTTAACAGTTTTGGAAATACAAAACCTAAATGAAATTTTTGTGTTGGCATCAAATTGTGGAGATAATTGTCAACTAATAAACAGGAAGTAGAAAAACCCAGCTGAAAATGCTGTGTGAACCATGCCTTCTTCACCAGTACCATTGCCCAACATTAGAAGTCCTATAACAGATTCAGCTTATTAGGCATAAACATCTATATATCTGCATTAAAGACATGTTGAGAGGAATTAAACTGCAGCTGAAGCTCATCATTCTGTGTATTTATTGCTTGTAAGCAGCTCAGATATTACCATCAACTTCTAAAACTCAAAGAATTGTCACCATTATCGCAGAGAGTCCTTAGAAACCATGGTGCTGAAAACCTGTCATAAATTGTGAGTAAATAGTGCACTGCAGGCTAAGTATATTATGTATAACAATAACAAACAGATGCCAGTAACAATGGGCTAAATAAAGATCTGAATGTACAAATATCTGCATTTACTCTGGTGTGTTGTACATCAGTGGGAATATGAAGTAAGTATTTCTTCTCTATAAATAAAATGCTTTCAGAATCAGGCTATTAGCTTTGTAGTTAATGGACATCACTTCTAAAAGGCACCTAATAAAACTAGCACTGCTCAGACATATGCCACTAAATTAGCTTAGTTAACTGGCTCACCCTCTCAATTACATTGAAAGAAATCTATACCTCTAGAAAGAAAATATATCTTACAGTTGCTGATTAAAATCCCATTCCACAAAGCACTACAGCAAGTGATTAGTCTGAAACATCTGCTTAATTTCCACTGAAGTTAAGGAAACTTTTGTACGTGTTCTAGGGCTTTCCTGAACAGCTGAGAGGTGATATAATCAAAATATGTACCATGGACAAAAAAGAACAGGTTATATAAAATGTCTGATTTACAAGACACTTATTCTTACCTGTGTTTCAGTTAATAACAGAAGACTGAGGGGGAAAAACTTAGTTACAGGTATCCAGGACACCGTTACCAGAAAAATACAGATGTTATTCTAAGATATAGTGTTGAGTTCTAATGTATACTTTGTTTAAGTTCACAAACACTTGTTATGCACTACAGTTATACATAAAACTTTGATTTGTCACTTACTGCCTATAGAGTGCTAAAACAGACAAATTAAACATTCCTCATAGTCATTCCTGTCATTAATTTACTAGTATTTTGTTCTGTGGGGACCATTTTCTAAGATTAACAAGCAATATCAAAGTATTTTAAAAGTGGCTAAACTGACTGGTGTTCTAGTCACTAGAAATCATTATCAAGAAAGATTATAAAGACTCATCTATTTCAGGACATAAATCTATGTTCCATGGATGAATAGATAAAACCATCAGAATACAATAAAGTAAATTATCCAGACTTGCTCTGATCCACGTGCAAATCTATATGAACTAAACTTTAATGAAAGATTTGAAATGACATCAATGTGACTTCAAAGAATGAAAGTCATCCTTTCCTCAGTAATTCTTATGTACTTTTCTTCCTTTTTTTTTTTTTTTTTTTTTTTTTTTTATTTTTTTTTTTTTTGTGAAAGGTTTTTTGGGTTTGAGCAGGGTTGGTGTT
>VXBB01012971.1:259321-341611 GCA_013399915.1 Illadopsis cleaveri
TTTTAATTTTACTTGTTTTGTGACAGGATTTCTGGGTATGAGCAAGGATGGTAGTTGTATGTACATTTTCCCAGACCAGGCAACATTACTTAGAAACCTTTTAAGAGCTGTTATCAGGAAAAGGAAAAAGAAACTGACCATCTTAATGTGCAGAGCATGAAGTCATTTAACATGAAACAGATGAGACATAGAGAGGATTTTTTAAGCTATTTTTGCCTCAGGCTTCTCAGTGGAGAGAGGATACAGAGCTAAAAAGATAGGTGGCTTTATTTATAAACCCATTTAAATCACAAAAATAACTCTCCATGTTTTTCATAAGCTATCTCATAAAAATATTACTCTGAAAATCTGGTTTAGTTTTCTTTCAGTGAAGCGATTCTCATGCCATTGAAACCAGTGTAGCACAATATAGTGGAAACCCACATCTTAGTAAAATTGCTATTTTTGATACTTGGGTAATGAGTGAAAATATAGAAATATAGAATAAATAGAATATACTTGTCCTATACATAGAATAGAAAGATATCTTTTCTTTATAAAATAAAGGGGTTGATATAAATTTTTATCAAACATATATAGGCTGAGTCTATGAAACAAAATATATACAGATAAGTGGTGAAACACTTTCTCATTAAATGAAAAATGAGAGAATGGATTGCATAGAAAAACTGCAGGAAGTAAAGAGAAGAAATGGAAGAGCAGATCAAATATTCTATTATGGAAATGACTGTTGAAGGGGATTAATAATTTCTTGAATGCACAGACAACAAGAGAGTAATATAAACACATATTAGGAAAGAGAAAATCCATAAAGAACATGCTTATTCCATGATCAAGTCATCATCATATAAAAGTTGACTGTCTAGATTCTAGTGCTTCTGCAGAAGTATTTGTGAGAACAGATTTAGGAAACTCAGTATTACATCGAATGAAGCACAACTCTTCAGCTATTATTTTCCTAAGAGTAAGAAATAGCATAGAACTGATGCAGCCTTGTAAAACAGAGACAAGAAGAAAGGAGGTTAGTGTAAAAATAAAAGCAAATCAGTGAAACTAGAAAAAAATCTAGGTAAATGTAATCTCTGAGAGAGTTGATTTTCACTGCTGCTTTGTTCAGAAGATATTTTAAGCCTCTCCTCATATCTGAGAGAAAAAAAATTCTTTATTTTACAGCATGTTTTCTGACATGCGAGTTCTGAACCTACTATTCTAGCTACTCCCTTTCAGAAGTTAGTTACCCTCTTAGCTAGTCTTGATTAGAAACTAGAGGACAGATGTCTCTGTCCTATTTCTATGTGCCCAACATCAAAAAATCATTATCAAATTTATTTGCTTTAAAGTATCATCTTATATTTTTCTCTCATTATGTTTCTACTGTCAGGCCTAGACTTCATCTCCCGGAAGAAGATTTAAGTGTAGTATTGAGTAAGCTAAATACAGATGGTAAATTACCTCCCTGAAATAATCTGGAATTCTGTGAGTATTTTGGAACTAATGAGAAAAAGAGAGCAGGAAGCAAGTTCACAAATTGAGCCCCTGGCAGTCCACTTGCTGTATTTGTTTAGACTGCTCCAGTTAGCACTTTCTACAACAATGCCTGAACAGAGGTCTGAAAGATTATTTTGGGCACCACCCCAAAAACCAGAACTGATCTGCACAATTTGGCTACTTTCACTCTGAATAGTCCATTACCACCTGGGGCTTTTCACCCCCAAGGATTTCAGCTTTTCTCTCATGTAATTTCCAGGGTTTTTCATGCTGTAAAAACACTGCTCTGCCTGGCTGAAGTTCAGCCACCAAATTGTTTCTGACACATTCAGCTGAAAAATCACAGAAAGTGGTAACCATTTGATAGGGCCAAGGAGTTACAGCATAAGGCCCAGAGGGTTGAGTGCAATGCAGTGTGGATGCAGCTGCTGTGCTTAGGGTAGCCAGCCCTTGGCACAAGAGGTACCAAATGGTCTCCAACAGGTGCCCTCAGAGAGGAACAAGCATAGTCACCCCATAGTTTTCTTTAGTTACCGGTATAGTCATAGTCCATGTCTCCAGGTAGAAGTGCATTTTTGGTTTATGAAATCTATCGAATGAACCAGCAACAGATTTCTAAGAATTAATGGAAAAATGAGCAGCAGTGCAGATATCTAAGGTTGAAGACAATTAACAATCCAGAAATATGAAAAGCAGGACATTTAGACGCCATTGCTATGCCAATTCCAGTGAACTGAATGTGCCTGGGACAGTTTTGTGTCACATAGGCCAAGCAGTATGAAATGACCTTCAACCTGCTCCAACATGTTTTACCTCACTAGATAGAGTGGTGGCATGCAAACTTCTGGTTCAGAAAGCTCTGTGGCATGTGTCAACCCATCACAGATGCTGAGGAAATTAGCACAGGACCAGTCTGCTGGCTTCTAGAGTAGATTATCGAGACCTGGGTTCTAAAAAGACCAAGAATCACCTCCTCCAGTGTCAAGAATGGCTAAGCTCAGAGAGCAGGAGCTAAAACTATAGTGCACAAGGAGATGCTGACAAAACTAATGTGAAAATGAAACATAAAAGAGCAGGAAATAGGGTCCTTGGAGAAAGGTAGTGGCACTTCAGAAGCATGCCAGATTGCAGATGGGAAAAACAAAACCTGGACTTTATCAGGCAAGGCATGTGAAGGGCAACAAAAAAGGCCTCTACAGATACATCAAAAACAAAAGGAAAAAAAGTAGGCTAGGACACAGGGTGGTGGAAGGTACGGAAATAGATGAGGTAGTCAATGCTATCCTTATATCAGTCTTTAGTGGTATTGATCAGGCTTCATGAACCTCAGCCCCCTGTGACTGAAAGATTCCATGATAGAGTAGATGCCAGATTAGGACATGTTTGAGAAATCAGACATGAAAAAGTCCACTATGAAATATTTCTACAAGGGAACGTTTCTGCTCCTTTAAGGGTGTCTAATCAAGGACATTTTCATTGTAAATAAAAGGGATAATAAGAAAAGGAGTGACCCATAAAAGGCAACATACAGGGTCACACTCCTAAGTGACAAATGATAGGGGAGGCAGTGATAGTAACTAAACCTAGTCAGTCATAGTAATTGATGAGGACGTGTGGGAGTGTGAGAATATTTATTTCAGTAAAGTTATCTGGTTGACGATCTTGTCTATTGGGAAAATAAGTGAAAATAGAGAAAGCAGAAACAAAATATACCAAACACAGATGTGACAAAACATACATGGAGACAATGAAAAGAGACAAACCTCGTCAGTCATACTATCTGATTACCTATCCAGAAATTACAGGCACTACTTCCAGAAAGATCAACCTGAATATTGCAACTGATAAGGCTGTAAACCAGGGTAGACCCAGGCTGGGTGGGCAGTGGGCATCAGTTCAGTTGTACAGACACATGCTGTGATGTGTAGGGAAAAGAGGATCAGAGAGGAACTAAAGGAAGGTAGACAAAAATTAGTATGAAAGGGTCTGGATGTGTGTAAAATGAGCTTTGTGTTCAGTCACCCCAGTCTGTCTGGTTTCACTAAATCCTTTCTTTACAATCTCTTGGTATAATCTGTGGTTTTCTAGGCTGTATCTCACAACACTTAAACTGAATGATGTGTGGGTAGTGAGGTACACTGACAACTAGCTCTTGTGCTACAACCAACAGAGTACAGTCACCACTGTGAAGTCCTCTAGAGGCAAGTACTGTATTCCAAGGGTTGACACTGACTCCAGTAACACAGTGCACTGTCAGTAAATTTGCTGGTCATGCAAAACTGGGAGGGGGGCTTGGCAACCATAGGGCTGCACTGGAGAACTGGGCAGAAGAGGTAATGCTGTTAAACAAAGCCAAAGGCAAAGTATGGAACCTGGGGATGAATAACCCCACACCAGCATTTGGTGGAGAATGACCAACTGCGAAGTACCTCTGCAGAAATGGTCCTAAGGGTCAAGGTGGACAAACTGTCAATGACACTTTGCAAAAAGAAGGCCAACACCATTCCATCCAGGCTACCTTAGGAGAAATGTTCCCAGCAGGTTGAGACAGGTGAGACTTCCTCTCTGCTTGGCACTGGTGAGACAAATCTGGAGTGCTATGTCCAGTTCTAAAGTCCTCAGTACAAGAAAGATTAATGGGACAAATTCAGTGAAGTGATACAAAAATGGGACACAAGGATTCTCTAATGGGCTGGAGTATCGGACGTAGAAGACAGGCTGAGGAAACTAAGGTTGTTCAGTATCAAAAAAGACTGATTCAAGAGGTTCTCACAAAGTGTATAAACATCTGATGGGGGCAGAGAGCAAAGAAGACAGAGATTCCTCTTCAAGGTATGAAGTGATAAGAGAAGAGAAAATGGATACAAATTAAAATGCAAGTAATTCCACTTGAACATAACATTTTTCTTTTTTTTTTTTTTTTCTGACAGTGGTCAAAGACTGGAACAGACTGCCCAGAGAAGTTGCAGAATCTTTTTCCATAAGATGTTAAAAGTATGATTTGCCATGGCACTGACAAGCTTACTCTAACTGGCCTTGCTCTGAGAAGGGGATAGGACTAGATGACCCCAAGGGGCACCTTTCAAACTCAGTTATTCCACGATTCTGTGACTGTTTGCAAACATTTCTTGAGTTACTAGAATGGATAAAGCCAATATGACTGTTTATTTGTAATAACTGATGCCCTTATATAAAAAGTCATTCCACTTTTCCAAACAGTTAAAAAAATTAGATTTTTTAAAAATTATGAAATTACTCACTAATGAAGATTAATCACTCTGTTGTGATTTGTTATGAATTAAACTGATAATGGATGAAGACAGTCATTACCAAAAATAATAAATTCAGCAAATGTAGCTCAAAATTTCTTTTTTATTCTTAGTCTAGCAAATAAGAAAGAAAACATGAAATCAAGAACAAATTATTCCATCCCAATAATCTTTATATTTTACAGCTTTTCTTGCTTTTAAATTGACTTCAGATTTCTCATATGTATTTTTCAATATGTACTCTGAATCATTCAGGAAGTTATTCTTGTTCCACTTAGTTTATGCAAACAATGCACAGCATGTTTTAGGAATAATAACTTCCAGCCTTCTGCTTAGGAAATGGAATAACAAGAAAAAAAGAAAGGGAAAGAAAAAGACATTTATACTTTGAAGGGTAGAATATAGATTTAAATTGTTTGTGGAATGTTCTAAAAATCAAATTAAAACTTTAGATTTCAATATGGGCAACAATATTGAATTTAGTATCAAAGAGAAGATGAGAGTAGAAAATTAAAAGATTCATATCTGAAATGACAGTAAAATCAAGCAACTTAATGTAGTCAGGGATAAAGCATTGTCTCCTGAAGAAAACTGCAAATGAAATTGCAGTTGTAATGGCGACATTTTTCAATAAATGCATCAAGTTACAGATATTTCTAGGTAATCAAGGAACAGCAGACACAGCTAATAAAATGATGGACAGTTATTGGACATTAACCAAGCTGTCCTTGAAAGTATGCAAAGCTTTAGAAGACATTTGGAAGGAAAGAATAATAAGAGACATGAAGGAAAACGCTAAATGGGGGAGATGGTACAAAGGATAGATTGTGAGCTATAAATCCATCTTTGACACCTACTTTTCAGAGTAGTGAAATGTAGTAGATGAAACACGTCTGGATTTCAGTGAAGCAGATGACATGTTGCCACAGGAGAAATTACTCATTGAGCTTGAGAAGACAGCAATTCATAGGTAGAATTGAAAGTTGGAAAATTAGTGTTACTATAGCAAAAACCTCATGGAACTCTCTGAAAGACAAAATTGATTTAATATTTTAATATTTCTTTAATGAAATATTAAAACCATTATTTATGAATGGGGATGGGAGGGGAGGGGGAAGAAAAAAAAAACACAATAAAATTTTAATTATGTATTTTAAAGCAAGGATAAACAAACAACTGATGGGGGAAAACCACAAAATGTCAAATACGATCTAAAAAGTGTTCATGTGAGGACAGATATGAAACAAGACACTCATTAAACTTTGTGTAAAATACCCCACACAGTTTGGTCATCCATGTTTAAGGACGATTTGCTCAGATTTCATGTCTGTAAAAGAATTTTTATCAAGAAAGCTTTGGGAATAGTAATATATCTTACTACCCTATGATTAGAAGACAGAAGAGCATGTTTATTACAGAAAAAGGAAGAAAAGGAGGAATGATTTCTTTGTAAAGCTGTTGGGGAAAATATCAGCTAAGGGAAGGATTCATCTAGGATGTTCAGACAGATAAGAGTACATTTATTTCAGGGTTGAAAACATTTCAAAAATCTTTCACATACTGGAATTGAAATTCTAAACCAGTTTTCAAATTAGAAGCAGACTTTCAACTTCTTTTAAGCAATCTTTTAAACTTAGTGAAAGGGATTGAATTAAATAGTTTCCTGTGAAGAACTCCATTGGATTCAAAAGTGCTGGAGGTAACTTCGAAGTCTACATTCCTGTAATAGATAAGAAACTGAAACTCTCAAGCTGAGCATCAGAAGGCATTATATACCTGATATTATCATCAGCAGCCCCTTTTTCAGCTCTTTTCAACACACCACCAAATCTTCAGAGACTAGAAGCAAGATTAAAACTTTCTAAGCATCACGTTCAGGATAAAGAGTTTGCTGCACCAGTTTTACAGTCATGCTCACTGACAGACTTTTAAGGCCAAGTCAACATCTTACTCATTGAAGACAGCTCTGCTAATTGTGTGAGTGGGAAGTAACAGTCTAATACTGACTTTCTGAGATGACATTAGCTCAGTTAGAAAAGGCAAAAAAAACCCAGGAAACAAGCTGGTATCCATCCATCCATCCGAGAGGTTTTTTTAGGTTTTTTAGTTTTTTTGGTTTTTTTTAATTCAGAGCATGAGAATCTCTTCATTGTTGTAATGTGTCCATAACGATTTCCAGTAACAGAAACAACATAACTGAAATCTCCACTGTTGCTTGTGAAAGATTAATGTCAGTAAGTAAATGCTATACTTATAAGTAGCTTAGCATCTTAACTATTCACTAAGTGGAAAGCAGCATGACTGCTATAAATTAAGCACAAATAAATTTGTAAACTCTGGCTTGGCAGATATACTAGGACTTACTCATCTAGAAACTGTACAGATTTGGGCATCTCTTGGAATCCTTTGAAACTAGGGCATGGATTGGGAGAAGTCAGTGAAACCCCATCTCTTTCTATGATTGAAGGTAAAAAAATAGACAGTGCAACCTTGGTGCCACCAGTTCAATGGGAGGGGATTTATGCCTTTTAACTAGACACTCTTCATTTTTCAAGAAGGTTAGAAACTCCTGTGCCTGAGGTCATGAAACAACTGCCTTCCATACTCACAATGACAATTATAATCACTAAATTGAGCAAATTTTTTAGTCAAATTTGACTACTGAAGAAGGATCCCTGTTAGCATTTTGAAAGAAAAGCTGAAAAAAGAGCTTAAGGAATGATCAAAGGATAGAGGGACATGTTTGAAGTCCATTACTTTCATATTCTGTGTTATTTTGCAATGATCATGCTAATTCTACAAACAGGATTAATGTGAATAGTTTTTAGAAGACTATATTCATAATAGCAATGTTTTATACCCATTACAGTACAGTTAATGTTTTGAGTGACTGATTCTTATTAGAGACGCCTGAAGCATATCAAATGAGTCATGACACAAAACTGCGTTCTCTGTAAACTTAGAGGGCACACTTCAAGTGCACAAACATAGCATCGCAAAGTAATTTGGATTGGAAGTGGTCTGTGTGAGTTATCTGGCTCAACACAATTCAGGCTGCTCAGTTTAGTATAATTTGGAATATCTCCACCTGTGGAGACTCCATAACTGCTCTGGACAACTATTTCTAGTGTTTAATTGTCCTCATGCTGAACACTGTTCTCCTAATATAGAATCAGAACTTCCCTAGCTAAATTGTACTTTTGGGTCCTTCCATCTATCACTGTGCAATCCCAAAAGAATCTGGCTATATATTCTTCACATAAGGTAGTTGAAGGCAGCAGTAGGATACCCTCTGTCTTCCAAAATAAACCCAGTCCCTACAATCACTACCTTACACAATGAGCTCCAAGTCCTAATCGTCTTGGTAGCTTTCCATTGGATTTACTCCAATACATCAATGTTTTTTCTTTGGGATCCTGAAGGCATGTGCAGAACAGACATATGGGAGAAGGTACCTCCAGGGGTAGGCCTGGGCCTAAGTGTGAAATCCTAAATAGCAAAAAATTATACATGACATGATTAAGCAAGTGACTTGCACCACAAAAGTTAAAAATAATTAATTTCTGCGCTGGAAACTTGTTCCTCACCAAGCTGGTTAATTTGATAATTTCCTGGGCTATTAATGGAATGCTTTTTCCAGGTTATATTCCTCACACCATTTCACCAAGTCAAGCAAGTCTAACTTCTCAAAAGTGCAAATTTCTTTTTTAAAAATGTAGTAAATTCTGTGGTCCATAAATCTTCTGTATGAAAGCCAAGCACAAAATATTCAAAAGAACCATATTTCATTTGTACACAGCATAAAGCTTTCTTCATTCAACATAGTTTAATTAACCTCTCATCCAGATATCCAAATTCTCTAATATGAAAAGTATGTCACTAGGAGAAAGGCCAAAGCCATTTTCCAAACAGGTTATTAACATTTTCTTAAAGATATCAACTGGGTAGTAAAGTCCACGATCTTATAACCTGAATTATTTCAGTGATGATACAGATTGCTTTCAGCTACAGTAACAAAAAAATCAAAATAAAAAAAATCAAAAGGAACAGAACAAAATGGAGCTGCACAAGTGAAATATATCTCAAAATAAAACTTCTGCTATTTTGCTCATATTTTAATAATCCAAGGTTTTACACTCAGATAATATTGCCATAGATTTCAAATTCAAATTATTACTTAGATGTCTCTTCAATCCCTTTGAATACTCTCTGTTGGTCATTCACAGTGTTGGCACAAGTAGCTCCACCAAATAAGTCCTTTGGTTAGAAAATCTTGTATTAATGCAGCATGCCCTTCTTAAATAAATGGGGTTCTACAGAACCAAAGTGGATTATAAAGAAAGCATTTTATAATTTATATAATCACAAACCAGAAATGTGCTTTGCACCCTTGCATTTTGTAATCATTCTTGTTGCAAGGTTTTTTTTCCAAACCTAGAGGTCTAGTTATATGGTTTTCTCTCTGGCAATTTAGAGAAATTCTGTAACTGTAATTATTTTCCTTAATAAATGTGTTTTAACATATTGTTTCAGATTCTAGAAGCATCTAACAAGACGCCTTGAAAAACAGTGCTGAAGCAACTATTTTGGTATTAAATACTTTTGAGTCAATAGTGATGGAGTCCAAATTAGTTCAACATAATAAAACTGCATCTGAAAAGAATCTTTTCTGGTTCCTAAGGCATCTGCAAATGTATCAAATTGTAAGATATGGTTATTACAGTAGTTTACAGTTCTCTGTGCAAAAATGTGCTGGGAATTGATGAGATAGTCTATCACTATTTCTTTCTTCTTATTTAATTTTCGAAGTGTCGACTATTTTTAAGGTTTTTTTCTCTTTTTATTTGATCTTCAGCAAAAATTGAGCCAGGGCTAAAGGTAAAAGGTACTGAAATGAGGAAAGCAAATGAGTCTTCTCTGTCTGTTAAATTTCCTTCCTTGTTCTCAATTATTTAATCAAAATATACAGTAAACAAAATCATGTATCTGGGGATAGGATTATCTGGCACAAAGTAAAAGAATGACAGGATTTGCAGACTTTGAAAATTAAATTGTGTGATTTATGGCTTTTCTAAGGGTCTGAATTACTTTCAAATGATACAGCCACTTTATGCTTTCTAATCCTTCTTATGAAATAAACAAGAAAATTACTCTGATGTAACTTTTTCTAACAATATATTCACACAAGAGCCTTTCAAAAACGTGTACCAATCAATTTATTTCTTAAACTTTTATTACAGGCTTTTCAATAGATTTGGGGATTTTTGCTTTTGGGTTTTGTTTGGGTTTTTTTTTCACTCAATCAGAAATTTCTAAAAGGATTTAAAATAACCTCTCTTCTTCTATGTGGTACTAGACCTTGAAGACTTGAAACAATCCTCAGCTATTCACACTAAAAGGTTTTCAGAAACAAAAATAAATGTTATTAATTGAGTGTTTATTTGGTGAGGATGATCTTACAGGAACTGGCAGGAGGCACTGAAGTTAATCCTTATGGTTTTATTAATTGAAATGTTATTTATTTATAGAAGATTAATGTATTTGCATTTCTTAGTTTTTGTTTTAATATATGAGAAATGAACCTTAACAGAGAGACAGTGCACAAACGGGTTTGAACTATTTAGTTGGAAGTTTGGACATTGTTCAAGTATGGGCATTTTTCAAGAATAAAGGAGACAGGGAGGTTGTATGGTTGTGTGAGCAAAATACTCTCCTTTCCATTCAGTCTACACTTGTGACTGTTATGAGACCAACAGCCAGGTTCTGAAAGACTGGTGTTCAAGTCATCACATCAGTCAGATCAGCTCAGAACTGAGTTCTATTAACAAGGATACTTTGCTGTGTTTTCTTTCACCTATTGTCAAAATGTCCTTCCAGCAGAGTAAAGCACTGTCAGGATGATCTGAGGTGAAGAAAAACAGAAATAGAATGTTTGCATTCTACCTCTGAGAAAAGTAAATTGTTAGTAGCTGCAGGGAATCAAGTATTTTCTTTCCAAACAGCATATATTTTATATTATACAAACATGCAGTGGGAGTAGGGCAGAAAAACACTAAAACAGAAGCCAGTGTCTATTACAAGGAGAGGAAGAAAAAGAGAACACATAATTGCCCGTGTTACATAAGATCAGAGTCACCCTATAAGAAGAACTCAGAATTTCTTTCTTTCCTGTTCCTTTTATTCCCAGTTTTTCCATCCCAAGTCATCTGTACAGATCAGGGTCAGGTTCTTTCAAAGTTTTTCATCAAACTCTACACAGCTTGATCAGAGACAGAGTTTTGTGTAGGATTTATATGGACAGAAAGACAGTGAATGAACATATGATGATAATCCAGACTGCTTCACTGTGTTGACTATACAAAGCAAGATATAATTGCTGAAACCCCAGAAAGAAATGAAGCATTATGAAAAATATAAAGCCAATTATTGAACAGAAGGGTTAACCTTCACCAAATGCAAGACAAATATTATTCCCCTTCAAAGAAACAAATGCATTATCTTTTACATAAATAAATGTCTGCAATATATTTGAGGGCTGAGGTTTTGTGTATGGTATGTTTCAGTATAGTTCAATACGCTACCTCACTTACAGACATGCTGGTTTTATTTTTCTTCCTTTGACCTTGCAATGAGATACTGACAAGAAGAAAATCATTTTTGCTATTTACTCAAATTTAGCTGAGAAATAGACCCATTTAAGAAGGCAACTTGCTGTGACTGTGATGCACCATCAACTTACTGTAACCTTAGGCATGCCTCTTGTGTCCTCAAGCTCACCTTCCTTAAACTGACTGTATGGGGATAGAATAAAAGGTCTTTGGGGGACCAGAGCTGCAGAAAAATAACTGCAAAGGATTAACACTTTTCATTCCTTTAGTTGCATAGATGTGAAAATTCTTTGTTCTGCATCTTTGAACAAAAGATAAAAGTATGAATTATTTTTCTGCCTTCTTATTTCAGTTTAAAGCCACACTGTTAGCATGTTTTTATTGTTTTAAAGTCATAAGATGTCAAACTATCCTGTTTTCTTGAGGATTAGCAGCCAAAGATTAGTTTTGTCCAAAATTTGGAATATCATTTCATTAAAGTTTTAAAAATAAGTTTATATATAGGCTCTATAATGAAGCAAAGAAAACAAATAGCTTGATGATAAAATTATTTGTTTATTCTAAGAAAGCCATTTCTTTAGTCTTACAAGAAAGCAAATCCTTTTTTTTTTTTAACAGGTTTATCAAGTTTCACAGAAGTATTTTCTTATGTTTCTTTTAAAAATTTATTTTAAAAAATGGTTTTCCTCTCTTCTATTTCTATACAAGTAAATCTAAATGTAAAAGAAAAACATTTAACTACAATGAAGCCATTTTTAGAGCTAACCTTAAAGAAAGAGACTAGGTATCCTATATGCCTTCTTTGCTACAGAGGGTGGAGAATAACAGAAGAGGCAGAAGTAAAGGTGCTACCACTTCAGCTTCCATTCAAACCAACACTGTTTACAGGACCTTCTATCTCTACCATTATAGCTTTCATAATTTTATCTACTTGTTGGTTTATGCATTTTCCCTGGAGGTTTAATTTCCCTGGAAATGGTAATAAGAAAAGACTCCAGCAGTCATTGAAACAAAAAGATTTACATGTCCTTTTTTCAATCAAGATTTCATATGCAGCAAAAATGGAATCAATTACAGCTATGCAGAAATGTAAGAAAATTAACATTTAGTCCTAGGGACATCTAGAAAAGCAGGGGAGAACATGCAATCTAGACAGTTTTTTTGGATATGACATCATAAGATTTATTTAGTCTGACTCATCTAGGATTTCTATTCATCTGTGAGGGTGATCAGCATAGGGGTCCTTTATAGCAAAGGAAGGGAACTAAGGATCTTCAGATCATAAAAAATAACACTCTACTTCACCAATACCAATTCTTTCTCCTAGGTACCAAACTAGACCTGAAAATTTTTAATTCCTTTTTGAATTTTGAAAAGCATAGCTTTTCATCTTTCAGTTACAGTCCAGCTGTGTTTTCTTCTTGAACAAATAACTTAAGCAACCATGATTAGTTTCTAAGATAGAAAACTGAAAATTTTACTTGAGGTCCATCCTCAGCCATTGCATGATAACCTTCATTAACCATCTCTCAAGGTCTCCTCAGCTTGCACAGTCTGAAGAAAAAGCACCTGTCTGTAAGAGTTAGCTCTATACATAGCTGAGAACATACTGCACATATTGGTGTTTCATTCACCCTTTCATGCAAAACCACAACTAATGTGGCATTTACTCAAATTGTATCTCCCAAGTAAAACAAAAATAGTGAGACATGAAGAGCTACACATTGTCTGTCTGTGAGGATCTCCAGTGTCAAAGCCCTTCCTGAAGACTAGTTAGACAATATCCGCTGCTCTTTATGGATGTCCAGTTTGCTTCTGTATTTCCTGACCTGGACAAAGGAATGTCCCTCTGGTCTCTGGGACTTCAGATTCCTGAAAGCCGGTCTAGTTAGTACAGATTTTGGCAAAGACAGTATTCAAAAATTCAGCCTTTTCCATGCCCTGGGGCTGTGTAACCAGGCCCCCCATCTCACTGAGCAATGGACCTACATTTTCCATCAACCTTTTATTTTTCTTTTATGTCATCCATGTACTAACAGAAATCCTCCTTGTTGCCTTTGACATCCCTGGACAGAAGCTATTCCATTTGATCCTCAGCTTTCCTAACTTCAATCCTGGACACTCATTCAATATTTCTGTATTTCTCCCAGCTAACTCATCCTTGCTTTCACCTTCTGTATGTTTCCATTTTGTATTTGAGTTCGGCCAGGAACCATTTTTGCCTGATGTCCTATTCATTATGAAAGAGCTGTCTTTACCTTGTAGGAGGTGATCTTTGAATATTAACCAGCTTTCTTGAGTCCCCACCTCATTCCAGGGCCTTATCACTTGGAATCTTCCAATGTATGAAAGGTATGCTTTCAGATAAATTCAGCAGCCTTTTCATTGCTAGAGAAAGTAGCTTCTATTCTTTTTCTATTTCTGTGTTCTCCTCATGTATTAGTAAACATTTGACCAAGGGAAAATTATCACAGAAAGGTTCTTCTAGCTTCTGTGAAAGAAAGAATTTTCTCTCTTTGCTGTGTTCTTCTGAGACATCATCTTTGACTGAGTTCAAACACCACAGAAACTGGAATCATTAGACTCAAGAGCATTGCCAAAACTGTATGTTGGACTACTGTAGCAGTCACCTGCAAATAGAGTTGAGGAGCTGTCAAAAAAAAGAGTTGCTTGTAAAAGGCAATCTTATGTCAGAGAGATAAATCTAGAAGTCTGAAAAAAACTGGGGAATTACCAGTTTTTCTGAAAAAACTAAAATTTTCCAATGAATGTGTTATGAAACACTTTTTCAAGCTCAGGTGAGAAACAGTGAAAATACATTTAATCAGTTTGACTACAGATTAAAGGAAATGCTGCAAATGTCGAGCAAGCAGCTGCAGTGAATCCATGAAAAGGAAGAGAAAGGAAACCTACAGGTTGCTGGGTTGCTGCATGATTCATAAAAGTTATTTATAACACCCATTTTTCATTAAAACAAAACAGCAGAAAAAGATAACCTGAACTAACCTTATAATAAATTCAGGTAAAAATTGCTGTGCCAAAAAACTCACCAGATTTATTGAGCACATTGACCCCATTTTTAGAGGGTGAGGTGATGTAAAGGATTTTAATTCTTGTGCTCTATGCTTTAATAACATCAGCAAATAAGATACATATTTACAGTAGTTTAGTAATTTTGGAAGTTAAAGGCTGTAAACCATGCCTGAATATTATTAATATATTTTTAATATATTGTTAATAGTGATAATATAAATCTTTATCTTTCAAAATTAGCTGGCAAGTAATTTAGTGACATTTGCCAACACTGATTACTTACATTTTAGTCACTTAAAATTTATTCTTGCACAGAAGAGACAGTATACCCTGCATCACAAATTGTAATTCATATTCCTTGAAACTATCCAAAAGCTGTTATCTAAAACATTTTGTTGAACACTAGGATTACTTTTATTATCCCGGTTACCTATTATTCTTCATAAAACATAAATAGTAAATACAAAAGGGAAAGGCAAGAGGAAAATTCTTACTTCATTACAACAATTGTGTTCTTTTCATTTTAAATTAAAATCAGTGAGGTAACTAGCCATTCCCTGTGACACATGTATTACTAGATTAAACACAATATGAATCTCATTGTTTCGTATTGGTTTTGTGGTTGTTTGTTTCCATGTACACTTAAGATGGAAAGTTAAATTGAAAAGAGGATTTATTTATGCAAAACTGTACACAATTCGTTAGGTGACTTTTGAGACACTATCCTCTTGAAACACATGTGGGAGCCTGTAACCAGTATCTGGAAAGAGCTAAGGTCTCACCAGGGGCCAAAATTTACCAGGACATTGTGAGAAGGCTGACGCAAACTCAGTGAACTCACTGTGAGTTTAACTGAGAGCTTCCATGAATGGATCACTGAGGAGAAAGCCTTGCCTGAAATCTTGAGTCTTGGTTACCACAGCCAAAGGGTCTGTGAGACCTCTATTTGATCAGGGCTGAAAAAGCACTGCCATTTATTCCACAGGACATTTTTTCACTTTGCCTTTTCCAGGTCTGCCCACATCATAGGGTTGAGGTGATGGATCCATGTGACTGTGACAAGAGATAAAGAATATAATCTTAGTCTTTTCTGCTGCCTCTAAGGAATCATAGAATGGCTTAGGTTGGAAGAGGCCTTAAAATTAATCCAGTTTCAATCTTAAGTTCAAATCATATTTTCTACTTTCCAGCAGAGAATTTAAATTACCAAACTGAAACACAGTGTGTGCAAGGAGGCTCTCAAACTCTTATACCACAGCTTTGGCAATGAACAGAAAGGAACTCAAGCCACAGTGGGCCATGAAGAGATCAGAATGAAGAATTATCCCACCAGTACCTATGAAGTGACAAGCTTCCCTACCTGGAAAAGAAATTTTGAAGTGCATTCAGTTAAGAAATCTCAGTAACACACATCATATCATTCTGATATACAGAGATCACAGACACCAGGGCTCAGCTAAGGAGATGTTTCTGCCACACTTCCAGCATATCGTGAGCAAAGAGGGCAAGGGATTTGCTGCAGACATAGGGCTGACAACTTTTACAGTACAGATAACTGGTAGGTTGGAGTGGAAACCTGCAACATTCATGCATGTATCCCAAGTAAGCATTTTTTTCCTCCTTGAGGTTGCTCTTTCATGTGCAAAGGGCTACCCAAGCTTCTACTGTGAGGATAGCAAGAGCAGCTGTCTCAGTCTGTCCAGCAATAGCTTCTGTCCATCGTCTAGGACAGCCTTTAACTTTCTGTGCACTTATTCCTTGAGAGGAAAAGTGTTTCCCTGCAACTCTGAGTGACAGCACTGATTTTCTGAGAGATCTTTATTAATGATGTTTCTTGGTTGTTTCTTCATTTTCACCTGGTCAAGCAAAAATATTTGTCTTCTTCTCATGGTTAAAATAAGTCAGAATTCTCTCTGATTATTTTTCATAGTAAAACTTATCCCAGTTAATGTGAATACCCTCAGACAGGGAGGGATAATATATCTGGGCTTCTCACAAGATACCAATTTAATCTAATGGTAATGATTATTGTTTAATTGGGATAAGATTAGTGTAAATTCCACCCAACGGTCAGCTGGTGCCAAAGAATTGCATGGTGCTCATTTAAGTGTTTAATCAAAACAGATTTCCTATATTACGTCAATTAATAAAAATTAAGTATAGCATATTAATAATAAATTAATAACCATAAAAGAATAACATTTATGGCACAAAGTATTCCAAAGTACTGAATGAATACTGTATAATTTGTAAGGCAGAAGTTGCCATCACAAATTATAGGAAGACCAGCAGAGATCAAATAAGAATCTGCTAATATACACTGCAGTGATGAGAGTGTGAAGATGGAAATGGAGAAGAGTTTTGTTTATCAGATACATGTATCCTTTATATAACATGGGCTCTGCAAAGGAACAAGTTGTAGAATGGTTTGGCTCACAAGGGAGCCTTAAAGGCCATCTCCTTAAACCTCTCTGCAATGTACAGGGTCACCTTCCACTTCAGACTTCTCAGAGCCCTGTCCTACATGACCTTGAATGTTTCTAGGGATGAGGCATCTACCTACCACCTTCATCATAAACAAGTTCTTCCTTATAGCTAACCTGAATATGCCCTCTTTTAGTTTCTACCTCTTGTCCTATCACACATACCTGTCTATCTTATAAGCCCCCTTAAATACTGAAAGGTCATAGTAAGGTCTCCCTGAAGTCTTCTCCTCTTCAGCCTGAAGGACTCCCACTCTCTCACTCTTTCCCAGAGGAGAGGAACAAGGACTTCACAGCCTCACCATGCATCCCTAAGAGATCAGAAGGAAGAGGAGGGTATAAGGTAACTGTTCATTTAGATTTCACTGTTTCAAAAATTGTCTTATACAAGAACTACCCAGATGCAGGTCTACCCACATTTAGGGGAATGAGCTCAAACCTATGTCCATTAATGCCTCTTTTCCTTGGCCACAGACCCTGACTGAAGTGGCATAGAACACATAAGAAGCAGTTTTGGTACTTCAGAAAGAACTTTTCAGTACCTACCTACCATCAAAAATGGAGATGTAGAGGCAAGGACAGAGATGAATGAACATATCAATGTACTTAGGAAAATGGGACTTGCTGCTTCTGCTACTTCAGTCATGACCAGCCTGACCTTACAGGATTTCAGTTATAAGAAAATTGCTGTCAACACAAACTCTTACATTGCTTCGCTATTCAGCTTTTCCACACAGCAATTTTATTTTTTGCTATGCCTAAAGACAATTTAGTCTAGGCAGTTGGCAAAACTGGAGATGTTGACAAATGGGATTTATTCCTCTTCCACATCAGTGCAGGCTGGTCTGAGGCTGTCTTCAAAGGTATTATGCACATTTCCTCTGTGTGGTAATCTTGTTAGCTTTCAGATAATGAGAATCACACTATACACTGCACCTTTCTCCAACATAACACATTTGTATGACCGGACATAATCTGTGATTTCTGTGACGAGGACCTCTGATGCGAAACAATTGCCTGAGTATCGTCGTTTTAACAGTATGTTGTAGCAAGCGACTGCAAGGTATTCAAAAATAACACTTCAGATAAAGCATTTACCTTCATTTTTATCTCAGACCATTATCAATGCTGCTGCAGGTATAAATTCATCCTGCTCTACACACATTTATACCAGTTTCTTTGTTGCAGTGACTTTGCTCCATCAAAAGCTTTAATAACATACTTCTAGATTTTTCTCTCCTTTCTTTGTCTTTTTTCTTGAAGACATCCCTTGTTATCAAATTGATGTGAAAATACTTGTCATCAAAATTTTCAAAGACCTATATATTATCTAAAATTCATCCTGACACAGAATCATCTTATATTTCTGGATTTGAGATGGATGGTGGGAGAGAGTGGGAAGAAAAGGAAAACAAAACAAAACAACCAAACAAAAAAATCCAATTGAGCCACTAATTAGTGAAATGTAATGGGAAAAATTCCTATTTCTGAAGATTCACCAAAAATGAGACTACATCTAATATTCTCTATGCATTGATTTTCTGGGTTTTATTTTAGTTTTAGATTTAAACTCTGAACTCCACTGCAGCTAATACATAATAAATCAATGTCATCTATAATCACATTTGTAGGCTGGCAAACAGGAATACAGCCAAGCAAGCTCTTTTACTCCTATCCTCTCTAGTAAAGCACTCTATGTAATTCTTTTGCAGCAGTGAGATGTATTTTTTATTTTCAGAAATTGCTAGCTCTTCAATTTGTGATTATTTTAACAAGACTGATTGATTGTAAGGAAATTTAAGCATGACTTTCTGAAGGAATCCTGTAAAACCATTCTAGTGATACAAAAATCAGCTCAAGTTAATGGTTTATTAGTCATTTCTGTCAAATCAAATACCTTCTGCCATGGAACAACAATGCCCTTTAAAGACTTAGAAATAATTTAATGCTTTAGTTTTCATTATCCCAGTGAATTTTCCAACAGAATTAGTTCAAAACTTGATCTAAATGCATTTTACTAACTTGTTAGATTATGAACTTATTGATTTGCATAGCAATCTTAAAGCTTGTTCCTCAACATTTTTCCAGATTAAAAACAAACAAACAAACAAACAAAAACAACAACAACAACAACTTTTTTTGTCCTTGACAAAAGTCATATTTGGAACTATGGAGAGATTATGATCCTATGGCAAGGGTTACATGGCAGAGTAAAATTCTGTTAAAAACCCCTTCAGTATAGACTGCTGAGGAGTGCTCATCATCATAGTTTCTAGGAAATGTGTTTGTTAAATGTTTGTTAAATATCTCCAATACATTTGTTCTCTTATACTCTTCTGGTGCTGAAGAATTGTATGCAGTGAAACATTTGTTTTAGAGCTCTTAAATCTTAAATCTCTTAAACCATACCTTGCTTGTTATAGGCAGTGAAGCTAGAAAAGTGTTTAAAGTGGGAAGTGTGAGGCATTGGCCCTCCTCACCATCATAAAATGGTTTGGATTGGAAAAACCAAAAAAAAACTAAAAATCATCTAATTCCAAGCCCCCTGCCACAGGCAGAGACACCTTCCACTAGACAGGTTTCTCAAAGCTCCATCTAATCTGGCCATGACCACCTAGACAGGTGACATGTCAAACTAATCTGCCAAATCCCAGCAATGAAACAGGAACCTTTGGATCTTCAGTCTAACACTCTCTCAGCTGATTTCGTTCAGGTCTTCAAATGCTTCTCATCATCCTGAGGTGGATCCTGAGTGCAGCCTCTGGACAGACAAGGAAAACTGCTTTCTATTAGAAAGTCACTGCAATGAGTCTTTTGAACAGAGTATTTCTTTGTTCTTTAGTTACTTCTGTGCACTGCTTTTAGTTTCTAGTAAGCATTCTATTAAGGAAGGAGATTCAGACTGATGCTTAAGAGAGAGAAGGAGAGGATAGGAAGACTTTTCTGATATAATAGCCATTGTTGTCAAGGAGATGTGCTGCAGTCCCTAAGTGCTAAGAGTTTTGTGGCAAGTTATATAACTTGAAAGGTGACAAACCACCAGTAACTGAGACTAACTACAATAGGACAGAGTCCTCTAGCCAGCCAGAAATGACAGGAAGCATTACTCACAGATACTGTCACATCAGTGGAGTAACTCGTAACTTGTCTGTTAGAAAAGTAGACTGTATGAGAATGTGCACCTTCGACTTAACAATGCTGTACCAGGGGTAAAAATTTTTTTCTTTGTCCTACAAATAGAACTTTTGTGTTGCTCAGCCTTTAATTCTGAAAATCTGTTTTGTATCTTCAAACTGCCTATTCCCTGTCTGCAGTGTAATAAATCAATGTAACGCAGGGTAGGAAGAAACTGCCTAGTACTTGAGAGTCTAGATGTTAGTTACAGGCACTGGTAAACCAGAAAATTGACTATGCTGGGAGGAGTAGCTATGTTTAGGATCTTTTGAGGTTCTCATGACTACTTTGTCTTTGATAGAAATAATGGAAATCAGCTGAAGTAGGATTCAACACATAAATCTGTCAGGCAACTTCACAGTCTGACTTTTGCTGCTTCTCCCTTCTAGGGGAAGAGTCAACATGTACAACAGTAACTGCTACCCTGGCCTGGAAAGGGTAGTGTAGGTGCTAAATATAACTAGAAAGAGAACTGAGCTTTATGGGATATGAAAAAAAGGGCTCAAATGTCTAAGAGTAGGTTTCTTCTCACTTTAGGGCAGGTTTGAACGATTTTGATGGTTATTTTTCTGGATTTCTGTCATTTCTCCCAAATACAATAATATTATATCATAAGCAAGAGTATTAGAGGATCCAGAAGGATAAGAGCCTTCAACTGACTCTGCTAATTTAGTGAATGTTACTTAGCAGTGCCACTAATGTGATCTCCATCCTCTGCTGTGCTGCATCTAATACATTTACTTCAGAATCTGAAAACTGATTAACTGCTCTTTTCGCTCATTTGGCATGGTCAGTGCCAGCTTATATATAGTGCATCCCAAGCAAGACTTTTTTTATTGCATGGTTTTGACAAGAGCCTTGCTCCTGGTGGGCTGATAAAATTTAAAGAGGAATGCATAGTAGAATAAGCAAACATATGTCACCCATTGCAGCTCATGACCCAACTTCAAAAAAACTCACCTTTCTGTCTGTGTTTCTCATCTCCGCATCTACGATCACTCCCTCAATTCTCATTCTTATTTTGCTTTTAAAAAGAAACACAACGCTTTTTCAACTCAGTTTCTTGATATTACCTCCATTTGTACCCAACAAGCCACATTTACAGAATATATTTGAACAAACTAAGGCTGTATACTTAAGCAGCCTCCAATGAATTTCTAGTTTACATATTGTGATGATAAATTAAGGGCTTATCTCTTGTCCTCCAATATCCAGGATAAGGTTAGTTAAATGTTTAAATTTTGCTATGATTACCTCAAAGCATTTTTTTGTTTACTTTTGAGGTGTTTCTGGAATGAAATAAACCTCACAAGCCTCACTTGTTTTATGGTTTGGTTTAGTTCCAGCTTTTTTTTTCAGACAAAAGAGATATGGGTTTGTGGGGTTTTTTGTGGGTTTTTTTGGTGGGGAGGTTGGGGGTTTGGGGTTGGGTGGATTTTTTTTTCCTTTCTCTTGGTATCTGAACACACTGAACCATTTATGGGTCTAAGTTATCTCTATACTAGGGAGAGAATAGTTTTTACTGAGGTATTCTTGCCATCTAAACTGCACTGCAGTAGAATGCTACAACAGCAAGTAACTATTTTTAGTGAGTTTGCACTTGCCTAAAACAGCCATCAAGTCGGCATCCCATTCAGAATTTACCTGATAACCTCTTCAAGAGAAGGAAAAGACAGCTGTACCTTCTCCCAGGCTCCACGTTTTATTTGTGAGCACAACTAGGTTGCTTGTTTGTGTCATTGCCCTCAGCAGACCAGGAAAAGTCCATCAGCAAGGATCCTGTCCAGGCTAATTTTTTTTTTTTGCCAGTAGAATACAAGTAGGCAGTAAGTCTATTGCTAGGATTTGCCTTCCACAACACAGGGAATCCAAATTTTCTACAGAGACATGATTCAGAGCAGTGTTCACAATATATGGTATGCAAGACCCCTGACTGTCTGGTAATTCATCAGCGAATTGTCTACAATTCCTCCACATCCCTCTTCAACTGGAGACTGTGGGATCTAAAACCAGACACAATAATTCATCTGCAGCCTCACCAGTGCCAATTCCAGAGGGGTGATACCTTGACTAGCTACTGTACATGTAGCTAATGTAGCACTCCTTTTGAAATGAGTGTGATGTTGGTTCACATTTGACTTGCCATCCACCATACTCCCCAGTACTTTTCAGGCTACTATCTGAGAGCCCTTTCCTAGCCCCCACTAGTGTGTAAGATTCTTATACCTGAAAGGCAGTTCTCTTCTCTTTTCCTGACTGGAATTTGTGAAGTCTCTGTTGGTTCAAGATTCAGTCTCACTCTGAACAGAAACCCTACCTATCCTTGTGTCAGTCACTCTCCCTCTATTAGTCTGATCCACAAACTTACCAAGGATGCATGTTGTGTCCTCATCCACAAGTGTGGATGAAGATACTGAAAAGTGCAAGTCCCAGTAAGGTACTCCATTGCTATGTGACATCTGGATCTTATGTTGTTTATAAATACCCTTTAAGCTCAAGGGCGTATCCAAATTCCACTACATCTAACAAACCATACTTCCTTAGCTTCCAAATGAGAAAACTGAGATTTAGTGTTGTAAAACCTCATTAATAATTTCCAGAATATTGTTTATAAGCCTCTCCAGCCATAACCTACTCTAGTCTACATTTGGCTCAGCACAAATTATTGGACTATAGAGAGACCAGTGTATAATATTATAAACCAATAGCTGGACAAAAAAATTAGGCATCACTCAATTCTTCCCAAGAATCTGGGAATCATCTTCTGAAACCAATCACTAAACAATTGTTTACTAAAAAAGAGTTTCCACTGTGGTGAAAGCATCCATGTGAGTACTATATTTTCATAGAATTGCAGAATAGTTGAGCCTGGAGGGTACGTTTGCAAATCATGAAATTCAACCTTCCCACTCAAAGAAAGGTGTCTTGTCAAGCATTAGAACAGACTGCCCAGGGAAGTGGTGGAGTCACCATTCCCAGAAATGTTCAAGAAATGGCTAGACATGGCACTTAAGCGTATGGTTTTGTTTGGTCAAAGATTGGACTTGATGATCTTGGAGGTATTTTCAACCTTTAATGATTTTATGATTCTGTGAAATTGTTCATAGCTTTGTCCAGCTGTGTTTTGAGTATCTGAAAAGATGGAGACTGTGCACTCTTCAGTATTCAAACACCTCCAGAGTTTAAAAAAAAAAATTGGAGTTTTTGAGTATTTTTGTGTTTAAATGTTATTTCCTGTATTTCAATTTGTGCCAATTGCTGGCTGTGTTTTTACTGGGCACTAGTGAGAACAGCCTACCTCCACTTGCTGTAGTCCCACCTCAGCAGATATTTATACACACTGATATGGCCCTCCTGATCCTTCTCTTCTCTGGGATGAACAGTCCAGTCTCTTTGTCAACCTCTCCTCTTGGGATAGATACTCCAAAACTTGGTTCTCCAATGAGGCTGTACTCCAGCAAGTCCATGTCTCTCCTGTACTGGTGATCACAGATCTGGACCCAGCAGTCTCTGGATCCAGATTTGTCTCATCAGTACTAAACAGAGAGGAAGGATCCAATCCCTCAACACTCTTCTTATGCAGCCAGGAAGCTGTTGCACTTATTTACTACAAGATCACATTGCTATGTCATGGTCAATTTTTTGTCCATCAAGGCCTCCAGTTCCTTTTCTGCCAGGAGAAGAAAAGAGAGTTAAAGCTCTAATTTGTCAAGGAAATAAGACAGCAATATTTTCAGAAAGTGTTTTCTTTGGAATCTTTTGAGTGCTAACATGTCATATCAAACCCTTGATTACCTTCAATAGATCACGCTGATGGAGTATATTGCCTCTGTTTACCCCTAAACTCTGCCCAAACCATCTGAGAACCTCTTTTCAACAGCAGACTTCTTCCCCTCCCACTCTTTCAAGAAAAAGCACTGGGTTTTTTTTGCTTTGTCTGCAAAATACATCTGCCTGTTCCCATCTGCACTGCCCTACGGTGACAATGATACATAAAGGAGCCTTGTTTTCTTCCCTCACTTTTAGCAAATAATCCTCCTTTTCCCCACAAAACTGTGTCCACTTCCCTCTGGCCTCACCCAAGCACTAGGTTGTGAAGTAGCTGCAGTCCAAGAGAAGCAGTATGAAATCTTTGCACTGACACAAGGCATGCTTTGCTGAGCCTCCAAAGCACAATTCCTTTTAAGTTAATACATGACTGGTGGAGAACTCCTTTCAGGGAGCTTGAAACCTCCTCAGAGGATGAGGAACTCTTGCCTACATGTGTTCATAGTTGCAGCCTCAGGGCAAATAAAGTACCAAGAGATCCTGGAACCTACGGAAAATATGTCATTTCAGATCACGCCCTGGAACCTGTAGAACAGACCACACAGCACATCTGCAGAACTCCAAGCCTCCTCATGGACAGCCTCAGAGTGCAGGCAAAATGAAATCAGCATTTGCTTGGAGATGGAGTGCTGTGCCCAGCTGGACAAAATTGATTTCCTCTCCTCTGCTCAAACATAAATTTTTAGTTTTTCATGGGATGCTTGCATTGGATTATTTTCCTTGCAAGCTCAAACCTTGTCCCAGGATGATTGCATGGAAAGTAGCTCTGGGCAGAAGAGTATCTACTGGCACAGAAGTTACTCTAATCCAAAAAAAACCCAAAAAAACCAAAAAAACACCCCCAAACAAACAAACAAACAAAAAAACCAACAACAACAACAAAAAAAACCCCACAAGACTCTAAGATCATCTTAAGTACTGGCAGTAAACTGTAAGCTATAATCAGCAGGAAAAAAAAAAGGAGAACAGGAGAAGGGAAAGCTAGTAAGTTCAGTTAAAAATTGAAGTAATCTTGTTGAAGATTGACTACCTGTAACTGCAGAGTTCCATGTTTAATCTTTAACTCCTTAGTGTACAGTTAAGAAACATGTTTTGAAATCTAGGCATAGTATTTAATATTTTTCTACTATTTTCTGATTCAAGAGGAAAAATTCACCCAGAATTTGCAGCTGCCTTCTTCAACACCATCAGCCCAGGACCCATGTGCTGGACCCCAGCCCAGTGCCTGGAGACCTTGGGTCAGGCTGAAGGAGGCAGATACTGCTTTCCTGTTTTTAGGTTCAGCTAGGAGTGAAGTCGAGCACATATCCCAAACAAACACATTGAGCAGGGGACACACACAGGACACTGACACAACTGCAGACAAGGTGCTGCTCCAGCATCCCCCCCATTCAGGACTCACACCAAACACAGGCACACAGGGACACGTCCTCTCCTCCTCTAGGGCTGGCAGAGGCAGAGGGTCACAAGTGCAGCACACACACCACTCTCCCTAGGTTCACAAGCACATGGACATTCACTGCTTCCTCGAGCACCCATACAGCCCCTCTGCCAACCTGGCATCCCTGACAGGATTATAGTCCCCTTAACTCACCCCATGGGTCCCTGAGACACCAGCTGTCCATCTAGGTGCTCACTGCACACACACTGCAGTCATGCACTCATCCTATGGACACCCCTCAATCCCAGGTCCCTCCAAATACCAGCACAGACCCTTCACTTGCCTGATAGCCCTGCCTGAACCTGGGGATGATGCAGCTTGGAGTTTTCCAACAGATCCACATGCATACCCTGTGCACATCTGTCTGGGAAGATACAGATGCTTGGTCCCATCAGCTGACATCCAGGCTGTGACCCACAGTGCTGCATCAGCCAACAGCACTGAGCCCCTCACTCAACTCTGTTCATGCCCTCTGCTCACCCTCCAGTAGCTGTCACTGAGCTCTTGCAGCACTGACACACACAGATTAGAGGGCAAGATTGTGCAGAGAGACTGTTAAGAAATTATTTGTTAAGACAGGACAGACTGGGGAGATCAGGAGTAGGGCTCAACCAGACAAATTTAGCAACTGTCTCCATTTTACATGTCAGTCCCTTTTCTATCCCTTTCTGCCTATCTCTTTTTTGTTCCTCGCTGTTCTCCTTTCATCTGCACATGGCCTCATCAGTTAGCATAGTCCCACTGAGCCCCTTCCAATGTTCTGGACACTCAGATATACATCACTGGCCATCGCAAAGTCCTGGTTTGCCTTGCAGTTTTTTTGATACTTCATCAGATAGTGTGACAGACAAGTTTGGTTCTGGTTGTGGTCTCTGTTAGTGCTAATTAATCGTGTTTTATAACCAAGTTTTTTTTCTCTTTTTTTCCTTATCTTCCCAAATGAGAAAATAAACATCCTCACATTCCACATATCCTTATTAATCAGTATATCTGACCAGGGTTGCTCTTATCAAGACCTCTCTAATCACATGTTGTCTCTGTATGATCTTGTTCATGCCTTCTCTGATCAGACACCATTAAAGGAGGGGAAATTTTCTTTCCACATACCTCTACAGGCTTCTTTCCATCCTTGATGGATGAAAAAGACACCTGTAGTAGATGATTCTACTGTTCCTCAAGTAGAAGTCTCAGAAACTTGATTGCTGTCTTTTGGGGATATGTGTCTCTTTCCATTACCTTTTAAAGGAGGAGGATGACTGGATCACATGCAACACCCAAAGGGAATCCCTCCCCCAGAAAAGGAAAGTTAATTGGGAAAAGCTACAGAAAAAGGCAAATTATAAGAAAAATCACTATTTTGAGCATAATTACAGTCTCCTATGTATTGGTGTAATGGTTTCTTTATATATTATTGTTGGGTATAAAAGCAAGTAAAAAGCAAGGCATTCATAAAATACTGAAAACCTTTGTCATTTGAATCTTAGTTACTTCTTGTGATGTACTGGGGAAAGGTTCAGTTTTCGTGTTTCTGTGAAATGTACTGCAAAATGTTGTTGTACTTTTATTGACTGACTTATTGTGTTGGAGGACTTTATTAGTATGCTGTCTGGCTCATTACATCAAGACATATTTTTGTTTGCATAATTTCAGACTTCATGACTATTTCTTTGATTGCTTAGCTGGAAGGATTAAAATCATAAAATTCATTACTTGACGGATTTCTGTTTATGGAGATTCATGTACTGTAGAAACTAAAGGTGTTTGGGGATTTTCATTCTTGTTTTTATTCTACCAGTCTGTGTGCTTAGGGATAACTAATGAACTACAAATATACAAAGTTCTTTAAAGGTAGTATTCTGCAAACAGTATAAGAGCACTTTAAAAAAACCCAAAAACACTGAAAAGCTCATATAGAATCAACCTGTAAATAAATATTATAGCAAATAAAAGTGTCAGTCCCTCATAAAAGCACTTTCAGTACATGTACTTGAAATGTGAAAAATTCTCATATTAATGGTGGGTGAGCCATTATGGTTCAAATAATATGTACATCCAGAAATTGATATAGAGTCACTTGGAGAAGTTCTATGACCTGCTTTATATTCAGAAAGTTCAAGCAAACCATAAAAGTACCTTTTGGACTTAATGACGAAATGGAGATGCCCAACATGTAGTGAGGTTGAAATCTCCTAGCAGCTACTCTCCAGAGTTTTCATATATTTCCTGATTTACATCATCTTATTTCTAGTCAGAAAATTTTACAAGTGTGCTCTACGTCTTCATTCTGCAGCTTGGTTTTACTGTATTTGTATTGCTAGGCAAGAAAAGAGACTTGATACTTGCACAGAACTTCATTTCAGGTAAAGTGATATATCTCTATTGACTTCATTGAGTTTAATATCTACAGCTGTAGCATGATTTGAATAAATTTCCACCCAACTTTACTGGATTTATTCTTAAGTCTCTTCTGTCAGTTAGCCTGCCTTTATTTCCCTTTTTCTTATCCAAGTCTTTGGTACAGGTACAACTGTGTCACAAATGATAACATGATCAGATTTCTTGCTCTTTGGAATGCCATCAGATAAATCCTGTAGCTAGTGTAGCTGCAGATTCAATATTACAAAAATTTCTATTGTCTAAAATGGTAAATTGTGGGTATTAGACCTTTAGCTATTCAGTGAGAAACTCCTAAATGATAAAATTTTACTCCGTCTTTTCCCTGCTTCATGTTACGGATATTGCATGGATGACATAAAATTTCAGTATGTATGACTGTACAGTTCAGTATGTTTCAGTGTTTTATCACACTTGCTTGTCACATTTTTTTGGTTTTTGCTTGAGAAAAGTTGCCATAGGACTTCCACATGACTATCTATAAACCATAACATTGATTTTACCATGAGCTTTACTAATTTTTTTTCAATAATATTGGCACCAGATTGTACAGGGGGCAAGTGTGCAAAGACCTGGGCTTGAATGTGGGCCCTTCAATACTAGAGTGAGAGTCAAAGCAGGAAATCTCACATTCTCCAGTGAATCTGATCAGAAAGAAACCATGTTTAAGGTCACAGACTTTATGTTATACTGCTGGAAGCATCTGCACTGAATGACTTTATTAATGATAAAATCTTCATGCATTTTGTATAATGGATGACTGTACAACACTAAAATTCAGAAGGCAAATACAGGGGGGAAAAGGAAAGAAAGAAATAAACCCACTTCCTTTTTCTTCATATTTTTACTTTCAGTGACACATGCCACTATTGAGGCCAACAAAAAAACAAACAAACAAACAAATAAACAAAACAAAACAAAAAAACAAACCCACAAAAAACATATTCTTAGGATTTTAAATGAAACATTTATTATTACTCTAGCATCCATCAGAAATGTATTCTGATGTCAAATGGCTTAATACATAATCAATTGGCTATATTATATGTTTCATCATGCCTCTCCAAAATATTACATTTTCCAGAAGGTATCCTGTTCTATCAGAGATATTATTTTGCTCTGACAGTCTCAGTATTCCTGCCAACAGGCAAAGCTTAGAAGTTAAGTCCACACTGAAGTATATGAAAGCTTCCTTACCTGGCAATAAATGGAATCCATTTGTGCTCAAAATCAATTTGCAGCAGTATAGAAAAACAAATTAATTTCTAGATAAAATTAAGACCTGCCTCAGTCATTTACATTTAGCTCAAGACTAGTAAACTTTGAAAGTGACCAGGTATTTATTTTTATTAATTCCTGTTAAAAAAAAAATTCGTTTGTCAACAAATGTGGGGTTTTTATATGTACATAAAAATTGATACATTAAAGTACACACAAATACAAATGGCACAAGATGTATATGGGGGGATTTACATGAGTGTATTTTTATTTCTATAAACTACATATATAGTTTATAGGCACATATTTATAGTTTATAGTTTATATCGGCACATTAGTTGATATATTACCAAAACAGATAGACTTCCAGCCATAGACAAAAGAAAAGATTTTTTTCAAAGTGCTAACCTCAAGGTGGAATATTTTAAGCCAGGAGCTGTAATCTTCTAAATTAACAATGATGGCACCTGGCATCTGCCTGACTATATGCAAATAGTGTCCAGAATTTTGAATTTCTGGCGAGGTACCAGCGTTTAAAGTTTGGAATCTCTGCTGAAAACAGGAGTGAACATCTGGGGATAAGAACTGTTCATGTATGTCCTCCAGCATGCACGGATGCAACTCAGAATAAGTGGGTTGCCAGTCTCATAAGATAGCTGTTACATACAAATCAAAGCCAAAATATCAACCAGCCTGCTTTGCAAGACACCATGGAACAATTAGTATTCAGTTAGCCTTCTACCCAAGACATCAACTTTTCAAACAGCAAAGGTAAAACACAAAAACTTATCTCAGTCTTCCAGGCTCATGTATCTTCTATAAACTGATTTACCTAGTGATAGTTGTAATTAAATAAATGAAATTTCCATATCCCAGATGCTCTACATAACATGCTTAAATTATTGTTGAGTCTCTTCATTCTTAACTCCTTAGAATAACACAATTTCCAGTGTTCTGGTCATAATATTCTGCTCTTTTTGAGCTCTGTAAAATGAGGAATTATCCAGAATGGACACATGACTGTTTCTGCAGATGAAAACTGTAATTCCTAAAGTTGAATGCATCCACAGCCTCTACAGTTTCAAAATTTTATTAAGTATATTGGAAAATTTATGTACCTAAATCCAAAACTGAACTAAAATAAAAAACAAACAAGCAAACAACTACTTCCAAATCATAGCATAACTTATCAGAAAACACGTCAAAAAAGCCTGATATATGTTTCAAAGTTGTATTTTTGTTTGATAAATATAACTTAAAGTTCAGATTTAATGAGATTGTTTATGATTCTGCTTCTTTCTAGTCACTGGTCTAGGAATACTGCTGTAAGGTTTTGTTCAATACACTTATTAAATGAGCAACTGTCAAGGATGAGGAAATACATATTAAGCTTCAGCCTACTGGTTTTCTTTCCACCAGATTGCATTACTTTTGAGTAGAAGACACATTGTTGACAATCACAAATTTGTCCTCATCATTTAATTGATGGGAGGGATCACAGTCTGGAAAAGCTGCAATAAAAACTCTTCCTTAAATTCATTTAAATGAATGGATGTATTTCCATTGATGTGTTTTGGCTTGGGTAGGTTTTGTAGGTGCCTGTAAACAATCCAGACCTTTTAAGAGCCAGGATGAGTGCAGGCATTTCAGAAGACCTTGTCAGTCTTTCCTCACCTTTCAAGTGAAAATCTGGTCCTGTTGGTTTTGAAGTTAGTAAGAGAGAATAGATACTTTCCCAATAACGTGATGAATCCAAAATGGAAAAGCTATGACTTTTCTTCTTAGGTAGGCCAGAAATAAAGATAGCCACAGGAGTTTCTAAAAATGCTTCTTCCCAATAGAGGAAGAGGAGAATACAGACAAAAAGGCAATGCTGGTATCTCTTTAAAAATATAGGCTACTTATCTTTAATTTTGCCTATACAGACTCCCTACAGATAGTGGATGCTTTTAGGGCAAATCAAATGCAATATTTTATGCTTAAAAGCTTGATGCAGTCTCTAAATTGTTATTTAATTTGCCTCTTAAGCACCATTAAAAACACACTTCAAAATATCCTCCCTTTGAGTTGATGGAATGAAACCTTCAAATAGCACTGCTTAATTGACATGCACAGTTATTTGCCTCCATCACTTATTTATTTAAATGGTTTTGGTGAATGTTTGCATGTGTGGCTTTCAATTCTATTTTAATTAACAATAAATTAAGTTAATTTTTCCCAGATCAAGTCTATTTTACCCATGAATGTAGTCAGTGTGAGTGATGTCCATGTCTTTAGATTGACCCCTGTGATTTTCATCTTATTTTCTCCCCGTCTTGTTGAGGAGGCAGAGAGAGAGAACAGCTGGGTTCTGGCAGCCTGCTAAGGTCACTACACTGCAGAACTCAACAGCATTAAACATTTCAAGCTTGAAAACTACAAAATATAAAGAATTCCACACAGGTGAAAGAAAAAAAAAGCAATATCTTTCAGGCTAAACTGAGGAAACTATCAAAGTCTCCATCTTCATGGCATTTTATTATTTCCTCGTAGAGTGACAGCAATAAGGAAAATGAGAACTGGTAGTCAAATTTGTTGGGAAAAAAAGCACTAAAAATGTATTCTGCCAAAAAAAAAGGAAAAAAACCCCCCAAAACCATAAAATCACTGCAAACTGTCTAAAATTGTATTTTTTACATGTTTCAGAAGAGAAAGGCTGAATTCTAAAAGTTCTAATTAGAATTTGCTATATATAGGTACATGCATGTGATTTAGGGAACTATCAAATGCAGACTAGCATATTCCTCAAGAAAGTTTCGTACTTTATTTTTTCTGTGTTCATTGGAAACTCTCTTCTCTGCAATATTTTCTCCATACATCCCTTTTTCTTGTATCCCTTTACTCAGAACTAATATTTGTAAGAATCAAAACCCAAAGATGCTGTCCTCAGAAAACTATTTACTCCTTAGTACAAAAGGATGTTTGAGTGTTTATAACAAAGCTAACTGCACACAGAAGCAAAAAGGCAATATTAGGTGTGTAGATGGATCGGAAAGTAAATGAACTGTTAGATTATTTACTACTATATAAGCTATGTACATTCAAAACTTGAATGCCCTCGGAATGTTTTAGCAAATAATCCCCACCTAAGTGAAAATAAATCCCCTGTTTAAAATTAATCCATTGTGTGCTAATGAAATCCAACAGGGAAAAAAAAGAAAATGATAGCTCTCTGCCCAGTTGGGTGTCTTCTCAGAATATTTCAAGAAGTGCTATCCTGTCTCTTCCTGTCAGGTATTGCTCTAGAAATATAAATAATATTCAGAAAACTATGTTATTAATTAAATAAAATTTCAGATTTAAAACAAGTTTATGTGGTGACGGATGTAATTTTAATTCCAGTCTTCTCACTGAACAGAAGAAGGCTAGCATTGTTTGGGAAAGATGCAAAAATTTTAAAAAAATAAACTCTCCAAAATCTCTAATGTGGCTGTGTAAAAATATAAAATGAAAAATATTTTGATCCATACTACAAAAAATTATATTTATTAATACCTTTGATGTGGCTGGTTTTTGTCTCATCTTAATCAATTCAAAATATCAAGAATATTTATTTCAACCTCACCAAGTTCACTTGCATCACCTTTGATCCTTATTACATGTATATATGATGCACATTTTTAAGAATGACTGCTAAACAGTATCATGATAGTATCTTGAATGTGATGACCAAAATGAAAAAAAAAGTTTCATCCAAAGTTTTATGTCTGAACTGTTGTCTCTTTTCCCTGACAGCCATCAGTGTTACTTCAAGAGTATAAGTAGTAGAAATAACATTTCATGCATGATCTGTGTCTAGCTTTAAATTTAAGTCACTAAAGACAAATCTTTTTACATTCCCACCAAACAACACTGCATCAATATTTTCTTTTACCAACCATATGCCAGGGACTATCCAAAGCATGATTGAAAGCTACAAGTTGGTTTCTTAGACTTCGCGAAAAATTTGAATGAAGTGTGAAAGCAAGTGAGAATAGAAAAGTCACTCACTCACCCACCTTCCTTCCTGCTTCAGAAAACAGTAATATAATAGCCCAGAAATAAATCATACATCCCAGCAGACAATGAGCTTCAAGAATTAGTGACCATTCCTGAAAAACACACTGAGAAAGGACAACTGGATTGTAACAATCTCACATGCATGTTTCTGATCACAAATATTCCTTCCTATCAGCAGAGGTGAGAAAATAGGCACCTGCTCTCAGTATCTGGTAAATATTTGGTTGGTTACCAAAAAGTCTGTCTAAAATGTACAAATCCTGTTTAATCACTTTCAATATTAATGGTCCACAAATAGTGACAAAACTCCAAGACAGAGAGTTGGAATGTTGATGACTCAACATCTCTTAAACATTTCGTATTGAGCCAATTTTTATTGCTTATATTTCTTCTGGGATTAAAGGTTTTATTCATGCCCTGCAGTAAAGCTCAGAATGTCCATGAGTCCTACTGGAAGGAGCACATCATCACAGGATGTATCTGCACACTTAACTGGGCTAGTGTGCTAGGTGTCCAATATACCTGCAGTTTAGATAATAACATCTTGACAGGTAGGTATCTAAATTTAGCTATCTAAAATACTAAACTGAATCCAGCCCTATGGATTCCTGCTAGCTGCCTAAACATAGTGCCCAGTGCCGTTGGATACATCTCTGATGTAGCAAGCCGTCTGAAATATTTCCATAACAATGGCACATGGGATGCAGGAACTACTGGTGACCCACTCTTCCAGAATGGGGGATGACAGATGGACAGAATGCCTTACATCTAAGGGAGCACTGCACATTCCCATTTAAAGAACTGAGTTCTACTGCTTCTCAATATGAGATGCAGTGCCCAAGCTCTCAGATATTCCCTGACTTAAACTGCTCAAACATTTTCTAAAGGATAGTGTAGCACCTCTTTTTTTCAAGGCTTTCTACTTCTGTTCTTCTTTTCAGAGCAGTATAAAAGTAATTTTGGGCAAACAAGTACAACAAATAGTCTTGAGCTGCATTTACCCAGATGGAATTATTTTTTCTCCATCCTTTCCCAGTGCCAATCCCATTGTTGAAACAAGTGCCAACCTGTGCAATGAAAAGCAGGTGCTCTGTCTTTCTGCTACCCATCTGGGAAGTCCAGTTTGTAGACTGTGCTACACATCAAGGTAAAATGATATTATCAGGCTTACACAGTCAGTCTGTTATCGTTCTCCATTTTGTGCAAAGTTGAGGCACACGCAGCTGAAACCCTCCTGGGAGCTCAGGTGAAATCTCCATGAAATGTCCACTGCAAGTGCATGACTTACAACAGGGGTGGGCATGAAGAAAACCATAAAGCACACTAGCACCCTGTCTGCTCCAAATGTTCTGCCTTTTCTGCAAACAGAACCCTGCCAAAGGCAAATGTCCAAAGGTCTGTGAGAGTTAATCATAGTATGTAAGAGGATCGGACCCGCAGAAGGAACAAAGCAGGCAGCAGGTGAAGGGAAAGCAAATGGTACTTTATTCTACAATCTTCTTCCATATTCTCTATTCTTCCTCATCCGACTCCATCTTATATACAGTTTGTACAAAGGCAAGAGATTGGTCATTTAGGTCACCACCTCTTCAACCTGGATGGTGAATACCACCATCAATCAATTCTACTCTCAGAGGAGAAATATGAGAAACAATCTAAAAATATACATGGTTTATGTGAAACTGCGTGAGAAAACAGGACTGCAAAGTTCAAACCTTCACGAGCTAAAAAACTGAGGATAACAATAGTGTCCATGATCCTCCATAGTGACGTGTCTTGAATGTATTAAATAATTACAAAGACACAAGGGTATTAAATTAGTAACTTCACGTGAGCATACTGAGGATTTTTTGACAAAATACCATTTTAATGCTTAACATTGGCAAAAGGGTTAAAAGATTACAAAATAGGGAACAAAACAGAGTTATGTCCATGTATTAATCTGGTATGCTCTTGTTTCATGATGTTCCTGATGTTGCCCCAAATCAAGCAAGGTAGATTAGATTTTAAAAAGTGTCAAGAAGTGCAATAAGTAAAATCAAAGGACTTGAATATTTTATGTGCAAGGAAATGTTAGTGAGGTTTAAATACATTGAAGAGAAACACTTTCATCACTGATACAGCAGAAGAGATGAAGAAGCTACTAGTTACTGAATTTTCATAGTATGAAGATCACGGGGCACACTCCTGAAATTTCAGACATTAGCTTCAAGTCCAAAATGTCATATTTTTTACCTGAATGATAGGATATAAAGTTAAATTTTAGTTTTGCTACAAAATCTGTGGATTCTGAAAGTTATTATGATATTTCAAAGTATGAATAGACTAGGATATGTCTGAAGAAAAGTGATGGGCATAATCTCTAGCTGAGGAATTCTCTGAACAAAAGACAGCCAGAGTCTATAAAATTACCTTATTCTTGTGCTCCCTCTTAAATATCAAATAATCATTGTCAGATGCAGGATTTAAGGCTAGAGGAATCCAACATAATCATTGTTATACACTTGTTTAAATATAGTAAAATTTAGTGAAAGGAAAATGTGGCAAAACACTGATTAACAAAGAAAATACAATTTTTATGTATTTTCATCTCTGTTATTTTTCTCAAAAGAAGGAAAATCAAAAGCTTTCTTCAATAAGCACTCAGGTGTGCCTCTTAGGTACAGAAATTGAAACTTCTAAGCCTTAGTAAGAAAATAATAAAGATTTGTGCTATTGAAAGAGATGGTCTTTCATAGCAGAGCTTGAGGGTTCATCACTAAATATTAAATCATGAATTTTAGGCAAGATTATTTCCTAGCACGCTTACCACCATAAAAGAAAACACCAGTTTACCCAATATCTGCAGAAAGGTGTGTAAATTCATCCCTGTAGTTTTCGCCCTCTCATGAATCAAGTGACTTTTTTTTAGTTGCTTAGTTTTTTGTTGTTGTTTTTGTTTGTGCTTTGAATTTATTACCAAGTTCAGGCTATTATTCCATTGGCTGGATAAACCAGGGCGAATGATATGAGGTAGTTTACATTTTGGATATAGGCCAACCTATTGTGATTTTTATACATAAATAAGCTAATTGAAGAGGCATGAGGCAGACAAAACCAGACATTTCATCCTATATGTCACAGTTCCTAATTCTTTGCTTTACCCCTGGTGTCCCTTGCACAATACTTGCATAGCTTTTCAAGATATTGCTCAGGGCGTTACAAAATTTGTATATCAAGTCTAGACTTCTGACATGAGTTAAAATTAATTTCTGTAGTTGCTATGAATGAAAGCAAGTAACTGCAGTCAAATGTACCAATGCAGGCAATGTGCTACCTAATTTGTTTTTGAAAAATCCTATCTGCCTGTTAAGATGAACGAATCACTCTGTAATTGGGATGCAAAGACAACGTTGAGAATATCAAATAGGATTTTAAGGTTTGTGAGTCATTTGTATTTCCAAGGTGTTCTAAGGTATTTCTAATTATGAAAAAGAGAGTTATTGAGAAAAGGAAAAACAAACAAACAAACAAACAAACAAAAAACCCCTACAAAAAACACTAAAACTATAGCTTCATACAGAAATACAAATATGGGAAAAAAATAAAGTACAAAAGTGAATAAAATGTGAAGATCAGCAAAATAAAAATGTAAATTAAGTGTACCACAGTGCTTTATCTCTGACCCATGTAATTCAACTATCTCTTGAAGGTAGAGACTCCTACCTCAGACTGTAATAACTCAAGTTTTGGTCATGCGTCATATAAATAATGTAGATGTCATGGCTGTATACAAAGAGCTTTGAGCCCTAGGTTCCCCTTAAAGTAAATGTGAAGTCATATCTGAAGCTTATATCTTCAAATTATACTGTCTGAAATAAGTGAAATTATTCAAACCAGAAGGAATGTGGGATATTTATCTTGTGTCGTTCAAGATGAAGTCCAGTACTGTATTCCAGAAATTTTTGCAACTTCTCTGGGCAACTTGTTTCAGGGCCTTACCATCCTCATAGTAAGGATTTTCTTCCATTTTGTGTATTGATTGTTGGTTTTTATTTAAATCAGCTGAAGACATGCACACATACCCAGTACAAAAAGCATCAGAAATGTAGAATTCTGACTCTCTCTTCTCCCAGACAGGATTTTAAGGTATTAGCTGGGGAAATCAGTATCAGAGTGGACGAAAATCAGTTGCTGTTGACTCAATGTTGGTTAGTAATAGACTATATTGCTGAGTCATGTTTCAACAACAGGAAATTGGTTTGGATTTACATAAAAACATTGTGAAAAACAGCAGAAGGAAAGAAGAGACTTTTGTAATCATTCAAGGTTTGGAAACACCTGATTCAAATGACAGAAGGCTTTTTTGTATTATCATCTAATTCTTATGAATGGCAGATGAATGAGCCCATGATATTAGAAAGAGGAAGAAAAATTACAGCTTTTCTCTTTTTAGAAAAAATTAAAATGCCTCCACAGCAAAAAAAAAAGCTACATTTGGTGTAGTTATTTATATTTTCTGGAGGGAAAAATACAAAATCAGAACAATACAGATGGAAACCAAGATGAAAAAAAAAAAATCTTTGTTTGGAGCATAGAAAGAAAATTATAAATAATGTTTTATATTTTGTCCCTTTCTCTTGGCCTTTTCTTCTGCCATGTCTGGGACACACTTAAAATTTGGGGGGTTTTATTTTAAAGATTGTTTCCAAAGTCCAAATGTGTTTTTTGTTCTGGTGTTCCATCATACCTTGAAAATCCTTCTNCATGACTTTTCTCCTTAGGTAGGCTAGAAATAAAGATAGCCACAGAAGTTTCTAAAAATACTTCTCCAAACTTGTTTGCCAACAGAGGAAGAGGAAAATACCGACAAAAAATTTTTAAGCATGCTATTGCTTTTTGTTAAAGAATAAAGCAAAATGAATTAAAAAGGAATTAAAGAATAATACAGTTTTTGACATTTTTTCAAAATATTAAGTATTTTATTCTGGCTCAGTCTGTCTCTGGAACCCCTTTAGAACCTACTTATCCTCTGCCCTTCTCTGCTTTATTTTGCCCCTGGGACAAATAGCTTTCCTTCATCTTTAGTTGCTGAAGAAGACTAAAGCAGATCAAACAACTTACTTGCTTTCTTTTTTTATAACTTTCTAGCTGCTCTGCCTGGTGAATCCCTGATCAGCCCTACAAGCTGTTCTCTGATCCTTTCCAAATGACTTTATTGCCAAGGTGACAAAACAATTCTCCTCCATGGGATTTAACTTATTGTCAGAGCAATTACATTTAAGTGATACATTTTAAGCCAGTAATACTTCTGTTAGCCCTGGATCAGAACCCCTTATGAATTTTAGTTAAGGTTCAGGCTAAACTACTGCAGGAAAGCAATGATTGTCTTTGCAGTAAAAATAAAGTTTGCAATTTGTCAGGCAGTAGCAGAATGCTTAGTCTCAAAAATGAAATCCCTACACTGTGCAGATAATGTCTTCAAACCGTTGCACTAACTGAGTAAAAGCATATTATTAAGGTGAGAGGTTTATTTTCAGTCATTGTTTCAGCACAAGGTCTTGGGCAAATACTATGTTGCAGAAGAAAATCAAGGCAAGATTATGGCTACCAGCTGAGAAGGGAGCAATACAAGAAACACGTGATTGATACTTTCTGACAGAAAGGGTTCCTGTTTCACGAGACACTCATTCCTTTTGCTAAAGCAAGAATGGTTCTACAGCAACTACAGAATGAAGAAACAGGGAAAAGCTTATAAAGTGCTGTTAATAAGCTCAGAGACATGATGTGATATAAATATCATTAGTATTCACTATTCATTTTGGTCTAGTAAGAGGGGATAATGACCGAGATGCCAAGGCTCAGGGGGCCTGTACTTCTCCCACTAGCAGAGTGCACAGGGAGCACTTCGGGAAAGAATCCCAGAGAACTTCAGGGGAAGAAAAATTTTCCATAATATCTTTTTATAAGGAAGCATGGGCCACAGTCTCAGCCATATTTCACTTTCAGTATAAAAATATCCTGGACAGCATTCATTGAATTTGGGCAACATTTCTTGTGAAAAATTATACTCCCTGAATTTTCTTCCATTTTTTTCCTGTTTTGTTTTTTTTTTTTTTTTCCTTTCTTTCTTTTTTCAATAAATCTTCAATTCGTCTCCAGAAAAAACAGCAGAATTCATTCCCATCGGTGGGAAGGTGCTTGGCTATCTCCAGGAAAACAGGGCTCAGTCATGTAGAATGCTGATTTGGAAAGACAAATGCCATCACTCTCAATGCTCCCCTACTTCCTCCTTCATCTCAGCTTTATATGCTGAGCATCATGCCACGTGAAACATTTCTGGGGTCAGGTGGGGTCAGCTGTCCCAGCTGCATCCCCCTCAGCTTCCTTGCAACAGAGCAAGAGGCAGAAAAGGCCTTGACTCTTTCTAAGAACTGCTCCGCACTAGGGAAAAACATCCCTGTATTATCGACACTGTTTTCAGCATAAATCCAAATCATAGCCCCACACCAGGTACCATGAAGAAAATTAACACTATCCTAGCTAAAAACAACACACCTTTGAACATTCAGTAGTTTTTTGGCCCTCCCAAAAAATAATTTTTGTTTTTTCTTGTGAGGCAACCATTTCACACTTTAGTGAAAATGTGCCTTCAATCTCTGATTTTTATTTGTTTATAGACAATGTTTCATTTTCCATTTTCCCTGTCTTGTTGTTTTTTTTGGTGCGTTTTGTTTTTTGTTTGGTTTGGGTTTTTTGGTTTGTTTTTTTTTTTTCCCGCCCCACTATCTGGCTGTAGCATATATCAGTCTCCTTACCAATCAGATTTTTGGAGGTAGAGGTCTCTTATGTACTTATGTAGTATCTAAAAAAAGGTCTTACTCATGGCTGAGTCCATTGGCACTTCTGTAATTCAAATAATCATTATAATGCATGTAAAGGCAGAAGAGAAATTTAGATAATCTTTCTTGAACTCAAAAAGCAAGTAAAACCATAAGTACTGCCATTATTCTTCCCCATGTGTGCATGAGGAAGTTTCACTAGGTCATGTCCTAAAGGTATAAATTGGTATAAAAGCGACATATTACATCTATGAGTTTCTGTTACATTATCTGGCCAAATAAACCTTTCATTGCTTCTGAGAGTGCTAAAACAATTGTAAAACTGTGTTAGTTACTATGCTGTTTGAGATTGCTCTTATGGCTGCTTTTCTATTCTATTTGCATTCTCTGTCTTAACAAAACCACAATTTTGATATGTGGAAAAAAGGAAGTAAAAAAAGACATGTAAGATTAAATTTGTATCCTTGTAGGAACTAGAAATATCTTGTTCATTTAATTGGAGATTATTTCACAGATCATGTAATGAATACAAAGTCAATTCAATTTTCTGTGATGAGTGATATGTATCCATTTTTGAAACGCAACCTAGGTACTTTTCCCTTTCCATTTCAAGGACATTTTAGACATCTGTAGGACTCAACCTTTTATCATAATTTCATGCTGGGAAGGTACAAAGGATTGTCTGAGACAATAAAAGACTATTCAGGATGGTAGACAAAACTTTAATAACTCAATGATGATAAATCTTATTTTAAAAGACAGAGATTATTTGACCTGAGTGTGCTAACTCTTTAGCATGATGTGTGATTTAGTTAATATGCTCCATAGGAGCTAGTGATCTCCTCCACATGTAACAATTTTCTTTTATAAACCTTCAGTAAGATACACTTGATAGGTCTACAAATTTATCAGCATTCTGTAAAGAATTCTGGGAAAAAAATGCTCTGTCTCACTGTCCAGCTACTTCTCAAGTGGAAGATATTTAAAATTGATGAGAAGTACCTTACAAATTAAACGTGATATGAGTGCAGTAGCGGCAGAACCCACAAAAGCTTACTAGCCTGACTTCCATCTCAAAACTACATAGTGATTCATTAAATCCCACAGATTAAGTAATTACTAATAGTTCAAAGCACCTTTCATTGCATAAAAAATATTCTACAGTTGTCAGAATGTACGATTTTACATCTCCATCTGAATCAGCTCAGTGAAGTTACTCAGAGCCATGATAGTTTTCTAGAAGAATCACTGGTCTCCTCAGAAGAGCCTGTTCTTGTGTTAAGCTGTTAAATAGTCACATGCATTTTCTAAGTACTCAACAATCTATAAAAATAAGAGCCTATTAATTTACTGAAATAGCAAGTGACTCAGACATACAGCAGTACAAGATGAGAGAACAAAATAAATGCATACCATTGCCATGTATGTATGATTTTCAAGAGACTACCAGTAAAATACCTACCTGTTCTGATTGCATAAACCACACTTTCTTCCTAAAAGCCAGAGACAGCTGAGTTTAAGTTTTCTCAGAGCTTTCAGCTGATGTATTTAGTGGGGCTGTGGAGTTTTATTTCCTCTGGAAGCAAGGAGCAATTTACTTGCAATCACAACAAAATATCCTTTATAAATGAGAGTCATTACAAACCCAAAATGTTTGCCTCTATTCTATTGGATGATACAGAGAAAAAGACAAGATTTTAAAAAGTTATGACATCAATATGTTTATGAGCTATTATTTTATCTAATGCAATCTAAGATTTGCATAGTACTCAGGAAGTATCAAAAGAGATGAATGGGGATGCAATGGATAAGAAAATAAGATGACAAAGCCAACAGAGCTCTGCAGAAAAATGCAAGGCACCAGCCAATGCCTAGAAAAGCAATGAGTAGCAGAAGAAATTTCATCAATGACTAATGAAGGTCAATCACCCAAGTCACCTTGTAATGTTTTCTCTTTGTGATTTTAAAGTTTAAGTAGCAAATCCAATGCTTTTGAGGGATACTGCTGTCACATTGAGAAAAACTAATGGTCTGAAATACTGAATGAGCACAGTAAAAAGTTGGGTAACTTTTCCACTTCAAATTTAATTGCATTTCCTTTACACATTATGCATTATTGTGATGATTTATATGTCAAAGACTTAAGCATATTTAGTGTAGTCAATTTCTCTGCTTTAGTTACATTTCTGCACATTCACCTTCAGTTGATCTATGTATTTTTTTAATGTGATGAAAGTAACTTCTAAAAGACAGAGGGTTAAAAGTTAAAAGTACTGATAGGAGTAATCTCAGTAAAACAAGGACCCAACTGATTTACAGCAGAACCTTGCAGAACTTCCACAGAGTGGTGGTAACATCTTCATAGGGTCTTCATAGGTTTCACAGGAGCCCTTGGTGTTTCTTACAGTGATGAATTTTGTAGGGCACCTGAGCTTTCACTACATAAAAATGTCTTCACTTGCCCTTCAAACATCTTACAGGGGAAAATACAGTCAAAGAAATTTGAGTTGTGAAGGGCACTGGACTAAAGCACCCAAAACCCCAACATGATCTTATGGGGTCATTGAACTTCAATTTAACAATATTTCATATAACATATTTAGGACATGTTTTAGTGTCTTTTAGGGTGACTACACATTCCTCCAACATAGTCAAGCAGACAGATGTATATATTTTCTTTATTAATTTCTCTCCATTTTAAAAGAATGTTTCAACTTCAGCCAATATTCAGAAGACTTCATATTATTAATCATTAAAAAAAGACTTTTAAAATTATTTTTTTAAACTACAAAAAGTTATTTAATGAGTTTTTTATTTTAAATAACTGAAAATTTTCATTCGAGTTCACTAGAATTGTAGGCATGATCAAAAATAATATTTTCTTGAATTTTATCTTCCATTCAATAGTATTTCCTTGAAAATAGATTTCAAGAGAAAAGAAATATGATCTGAATGCTATATGAAAAATAATTATTAACCAACTACTAACTCATAAATCAGATTCCTTAATATCCCTCTACTGAATATCTATACTTTTGTCATTTTGCCACAGGTTGTACTATACTTAATTATCTCTGTAAAGAAGACAGATGGCCTGTGTTTTATGAGCTCTCAGCTTTCTTCCCCCTTGACTGACCATGCATGCCAATATTCACAAATTACAAAACTTATACTCTCATTTTCCTTAATTAGCCTCAAGCAAAAATGTATCATGGCTTTGGACCTTTTTCTTTTTCTTTTTTTTTTTTTTTCCTCTACTCATACAACATCAAATTGCTTTAAAAAATTTAGAAATCTCAAGTAGACTTCAACTTTTATAAGAAGGCCCTGGAAAGTCTATCAGTCTGCTATGCCTATAGTATCAATTATCGTAAGTGATAATACTTTTGTTGCCAATGCACTTCACATACTTCTCTTTTACTGCAATAACTAGTGATATTTACTGTACTCAGGGAAACAATCAATGCTTGAGGAACTTCTGCTAGTTCCCTTTAGAAAATACTCTTTTATACACAGTCTTTTTTTCTACTTCCATGACTATCAAAATAGATTTTCCATTGGACATGCTCCACCACATTGCACTGAATGTAGGGTCTTACATCATGAAAGCACAGATAAGTGTAAACAACTCTAACTTCAATGTGATTTAAATATCTGCCTACAGTAATACACAGATTAAAAGATTTCAGTGTAACATATTTCAAGAAAAATCACTGCTGTCTAATTGAGTCCTGTGTGAGCTGTCCCCTTAAATCTTAAAATTCTGTACCTTAACTTTTAATATTATATGGCTTTTGTTTCCTGCTTTTCTATGAGAGGTGCAACTGTTTGGTATATGGGCCCACAGGAGGAATGGTAAACAGACAGCAAAGATCCGAGATATAAATAGTGGGGAGTTTTTCACTATTTCATATATGGCAAAATAGTGGCTGTCATGTTCATTCTTTCGCTATACTTATGACTAAAATAACAAGCAATAATGAATAAGTGTAGGATGTACATCTGATTGTAAATGAAGGGGTTTAGGTTTTCAAATTTGTCCACATAACTTTCACATAAAATAAATAATTTACAAAAAGAAACTTTCTGCATTTTTAAATAGTTTAGCAAGCTACTCTATATTTCCAGTACACCACCCACAATTATCCTGTTTGCCTTTGTACAATAATATTTACTCTTTTAGTACACATAAATTGCCTTTCCCTTTTCACTGAGTGAGCGTGGTCTACCCTCTTGACTGTGTGTCCGTTCTTCCTCGTGTACAGTGAAGACTATGCCTATCCATGGCTCTTTCTCAGGCTTCCGCAACCCTTGGCCTCTGTTTCTGCTCTGTCTTCAGGCTGTGACAATGCTTGGGAAATTTGAGTCATAAAAATAAGAACTAAATCCTTTCATAGATACAGAAGATTCTTTCTCCTCATGCTAACTAAATAGCCTCTGAAAGTAATTTGTTCTCCCACTGGTCTGAATTACTTACTGTTACTGTAACACAGAGGAATGCCAACACACCTGAAACACTGTCTCATTCTCTCCAGTCTTTTTATAATTGTAGTAAGCACATTGAATGGGATTTTGACCTGGCTCAAATCTTACCTGTCCCCTCAATACCTTCATTCCAGCTGAGAGAGCCTTTACATTCACCCTCAATCTATTCTGCTATTTTTTGGATAAACAGAAAATAAAAACTGTAGCTAAGAACACTTTGTCAATAGGAAACCCATTATGTTTGCTTCACTGCAATCCTAATTCAAGTGATCTTTAATGTGCAATTCTGTGCCATGATAGCCCAGTGTGATTCCATAGGAGTCATTTGCTTTATCTTATGAATATGTACTTGAAGAGTCTGTAATCCACACACCATTGACACAATAAACTCTAACCCAGTTTCTACTTTGAGCTATTGCTATCTATTTGGTCAATAGTTGCTGCATTTGGAAAAAAAAAAAAAAAAAATATAAGATAAGACATAATCTCTTTTTTTTATACATCAGTATATGCACAGAAGGTATGTATATTTAAATTTGCTTTAAAAAATAACTAGCATATATCTGTATTTTTTTTTTCTTTAAGACAGACCATTTCATTTTATTCAAACAATTCAGTACGAATCCAAATTACAGACTACTTCTATCTGCAGACTGCTTTAGAGATTTATTAATCCAAAAAATTACATAAGACAACCAAAGTAATATTTTAACTGAATTAATTATAATTAGTGATACATGCAAATGACTGAAATCATAAGGACATGTTTTGTGACATGTAAAGTGAAAGTAGTCTCTGCTCAAGTCTAACTTGATTTCAAAAATACCTAGTGACACACACTTTTCTAGTATTAAAAGAGAAATATAGTGTTTCACTTTAGCTAATTCTTCATGGTTTTTCTCCAATTTTTGGACATAAATGTGTGTTCTGTGGCCATCTGGATCTTATGTGCTCCCTTCCAAAAGCACATGATTTTATTAGACACAGAATCAATGTATTTATAATGTAAAAAGAATCACCTTTTTTTTTTTCAAATTTCTTTGTTTCTGACAGATCTACTAATCACATAGTTCTTTAGGTCTACTTTTGCCCAGCCCTTTCAAGATCACCCTACAAAAAGGCAGTCCCTAACACATGATATTTTATTTTCCATGAATTAAACACAGGCTAACACTATTAATTTCAGTTACTGTGTTAATGATTGTATCATCTCCTTAACAAAGAATTACAGTCCCTTTCCATGACACTGAAGTACATAGACAAAATGGTTATTGCTAAGCATTGTTAGAACCAGTCCTGTAGTTGTGAAGCTGCACTTAAGTTAATCCGTGATTGGCCACGTCACAAGCAGCAAACAGAGCTCCAGGAGGCCACACTGTGAAGAGGGTTTCTTAATACCTCCCTCCTCTGATCAGCACAGGAGAAAATGAGGATTTTTACCCTTTTGGAAGGGGGAAGGCACAAAATGCCTAATGTCATATTAGTTGCATGTTGGGATAAGGGGGAAGAAATTGTGTTCATTGGATTTGGTAGTGTAAGTTCTACTGAATATGACAGAGGAGCTGAAAATAGTGGAAACCAATGTATCTGTAAGGAACGGGTGTCAATCCTTTGAGCAGAGGTTCAAAAGTCCCCTGCCCTTCTGTCCTGAAGAAAGGACAAACAAATGGCAGCATCCTTGCAGTGAAGCAGACATAAAGAGGTATCTGGAGAAAAAGGTTATCACCTTCAAAATGCATTCGATATAGTAAGGGCTTAACTATACTGGCAGGAACAGCACGGGTCTTTGGATGGCTTCAGCTTCATTTGACTGCCAGGAGCTGTAGATAATCACTGAGGTGGCAGGAACTACTCACTCTCTACACTTTCTAGCTTCTAGCTGAGTGTCAACAGTCATTGCTTGCTTACACATTCCTACATCAGGCAGGAACCAACCAAATTAAAAAGTACTGACGATGTGCATACCTGCTCCACAACTCTTTATAAGGCTCATATGTCCACCTTTCCAACAAGCCCTGGTTTTCATGTACAGAGGCCTGAATTCACGGGCCAGATGAATGTCAGGACCAACCCAAAAGAATGATTTCTTCTATGGAGATCCCAACACGCACCAGATGCATTTGTCTGCAAGACACTTTAGGCAGTTTGAGGGACAGGAAAAAAAAACACTGCTTTTTTTTTTCCCAAGAAGGAAAGAACACTACAGTATGAAAGCCAGAACTGCCCTGCTTTCATGTTATGGATCTTCCGTTTCAGATATTTACTATTTGTATAATAGTTCTGTAGCATTACTGTACCCTTTTCCCTCTCAAGTAAGGAATTTAAACAGGATGATATCAGGCAGATCACGTTCACATTACATAAGAAAGCAAAAGCCCCTTTCCAACGCACCTATTATATTTTTCGTTTTTAATCTGTTCCTGCTAAGAGTTTCGATTCTTGTGTTAGAGGTCCAGTGCTGCTAGATATTTCAGAATTAGTAGTGAACTTCCTTTAGAGGGAAAAAAAAGGTTATTTTTGTATTTTCCTTGCATTTCTATTGTAAAGCATTTGTAATGAAATAGATTAGTGTTCTTTTGTGTCTGCTTTTCCATCTGAAATCTCTCAAGGTGTTTCCATGCCAAGTGTGATCTTTTTTAATGCATGACCTTTCCCAGCTTAACCTCACATCACTGTCCTTGTAGCTACTAAAAATGCAATTCGGTTTTTTTTTTTTAAGGCAAATGTAAATTTAAATTTTCACCCCAGAAGACAGAAGTGAAATCTAAGGACAGTGTTTAATTTCTCATTAGACAAAGACTGATTAAGTTCCAGCATCTGCTGATTTAAAGCTTGAAAATGAAAACCTGAGTGGCTTTTTTCTCCTCAGACTAAACAGAATTATTGTTGACTGGATAATTAGCTATGGCTATTGTGTCTGAAACTGAAATATCTGCCTGCAGCTGCAACTGAAAACATTTTCTCTAAAATAGATTGATCCCAGGGTTAATTATCTTGGATTCAAAACAAAACTAAATTAAATCTGGGCCTGCAGTATTTTTAAATGTATAAAATATCATTTTTTATAATTTCTATACTACACAGGCTCTACATCAAATAATTCAAGAGAGAAAGGTGCAATCCTTCTTCGGTCAAGTGTCAGGGTGGCCATTTCAAGTGACAAAATGACACAGAATTTTATGGTTGCTGTTCAGTCACTTAGACAAAATAGCAATTACAAGAGTCTCTTTAAGAGAGTTAAACAGAAGACAGTCTTCATATCACTGTGCTGTGGCTTTCCAGTCCTTGTCAGAACTAGTACCTGTGAACCACATTCTGCTTCATGATGAGATAGACTGTAGCTGATGAGTTGGTCTCAACCTCATAAAAACATGTTACTTGGACAGCTGCATTGTAAAGAACAGAATTGTTGCTATGGATTGGAGCTTAGAAAGAGTATCCTGAGGAATATTATTAAAAAGAGGGTTAGAATCCCTGTGGTTGTATGCTGCGAGGGACATGAAGTCCAACACTAACTGGCACACATCTACACTGCTTAGGGCTAGTTTCCTTTAAGGCAAATTTCATCTGGAGATGGCTAGTGGAAGCAGACCAAAACTGCTCTGTGGAGTGGGCCAACACCTAGGCAGGCAGACCGACCAAATCACAGTCCTGTGCCAAAGCTTGCCTTAGCGTATCAGTTGAGCAGTATAGAGGTACGTCTACTGCTGCCTGTGGATGAAAATTCAAAGAGGAGAAAATCATAAGGTATGACAAAATTTAAGTAGAATATAGTTGAAGAATTATCAAAAATATTATATTTGTGGACATGCAGTAAGAAAAAATGCATACCATTTTACTCTTCCTCTAGCTTTACTCTTTACATAGAGCATCTCCTACCTTGAACTAGACTAATTGTACCTGCAGGATAATGACTAGGCTGAAAGGAGCCAGAGAAACTTAAAATATATTAATTTAGAGTTAGCTTTCAGGTACAGCCAAAGACATTTCTATGGAAGGAAGATCTTGGCTTTATTTTGCAGATGAAGAAATTACAAGCAATGCTGTAGAAGGAAGGAGTTAAATAAACACAAATCTATAGAAACACTGTGTATTAGATGGAAATAATTTTAAAAGAAGCTAGCATAGTATTTTATTAGTTTGTTGGTTTTTTTTAAATACTAATGATACTAATACACTCTTGGTTCTGATAGCTGTTTTCATTATAAACATTTTTAGATTTCCTTTTTGATAGTATTCTGTACAGAAAGACACCTGTGTTTAGGCATCTATGTGTAGGTTTTTACAAGCAATGGATATCTGGAATTTTTATCAAGGATCTAAAGCAGCACCTCCAGCACCAGTGAAAAGCCATCCTAGCTGGCCTCTGGCTATATTACCTAAGGGTAAGAGTCTCCTCTGCTTCTCTTCTCACATTTACCAGTTTAATATGAATGCTAGGATCTCTTAAATGGCATTAAGGTCTCAATTAAGTTATCTAAATGTAGAATCAAGTGTGACTTGATGTGCCTTTGTGTGACTTGAATCATCCTGCCGACAACTGAAGCCATACCTGGTTGGGAAGTATCAAGGAGTCTGGACATGCACCTTAGGGCATCTCATAAGACAGGTTACCTATATTTAGGCAGATAAGACCCCACTCTAAATCTTCTACATGTAGGAAACTAACCAAGCCTCTTTTCAATGCAGTTGATGGAGCCTGCATGGAACTGCCCACACATAGGCATTTAGTACTGTTTAATACATCCTGGGTATCCTCACGGTCCACACTGTCTCTTATATGCCCCAAGGTATGTCTGCAGCTGTGAGATGGTGCCTCAGAATCTATATGATGTCCCAGGTGACACCAGATCCCTATGTTTAGTCAAGTGAAGAGAGCCCCAAGGAGCTATTACTCTCACCCTAAAACAGATGTCTGGTGACTGGACAGCTGAGTCATTACCTAGGATGCATTAATTGAACTGGACACGGTTGAGCTTCAATTGCCAAGAGTCACCTTGTGCTACCTGCAACACCCAGCAGCACCCAAAGCATATGCATGGGACTGGCCTGTTTGACCCAGCTAAACATACAGATATTTGCATGTGGACAGCTGTATCTAGGTGTCTCAAGCTGCAAACTCTATCCTGCTCTGTACAATACTTAATATTGAACATTTTTTAATACATAAAGCATAAAATTGAATAATTTGAATCACAATATTAATGAATTTGAATTATAAGCAAATGTTTATCTTGTCTTCCATGACACAAACAGGTGGAGAAGTCTTAATATAATTAAAATTGCTCCAGATCTGAATTAAATCTTAAATCACTTTCTTTTGTAAGAGATCTTTTTTTCCCCTGTAGACAGCTGCACTTTATGATTGCAGTCAATTACAGTCTTTCTAAAGTCATTGCTAAATCACTATAAGATGAACATCAAAAACCAGCCTTGCAATGGCACACGGTGTGAATAAGCAGTAATTCAAGTGAAACTGTGCTTAGAAGACTGACTTTTAAAATATGTGTGTATGATAACAAAGTGGCAGTATTAATTCAACTTTGGATTGTGATATTGCAATATGCTTGTATCATGCATACAGTATTGTGAAACAAATATGCTAGATAGTAAAATGAATGTTTATTTATGTTTTTGTCATTTCAAAAATTATTTGTTTGTGCAATTTACATCATGGTGATTCAAGGGTTTTTTTACATTTTATCATTCAGTGGATAGGATTAAAGTCACATTACAGAGCTGGAATTTGCTTTCTGAGAAAAAGATTTTTTTTTAAAAAAACCCACATATTTTACACTCCAGTAGTTGCATAATACATGAACAATAAATTTTAAAAAAGAAGAATTAACTTCAGTAAGGAATTTTTTCCCATGGCTTTATAGATACCAACATAAATAAATTACTTTGCATGAGCTTCTTCTCACATTTCAAAAAAAAAAACAACGATTAACATTGGTATATCTTCATTAAATCTCCAAAGAGATACCAGTGAGGGTGAGCATTCAGTACAAAACTCTCTGTGTTTGAAATAATACTAAAGATCCTTAATAGGCATTAGATAATTTTACAGAAAAACAGTGGGGTTTTAGTAGCAAACTTCATTAGTATGAAGGTGGATGTGTACACTTGATTTCCATGAGTCTAATCCTACCATTCTCATCTTTGAAGTCTACATAAACATAAAAAGCTAAAATTAATGTTTTCTCTGACTTTTTGAAAACTATGACAAAGCATTTCTTCACCTCTTCTTGCTATCAAAGCTGCTAAAGAAATACAAACCATGAATTCTCAGACATGCAATTAAACATTCTTCAAAATATTTCAATACATGTTTCAAGGAAATGCCTTAATTTTCTTTGCTGGGCATAGCAATCTACCTTCAGAATCAGAGTTACAGGGTAAATTTACTTCTTGCAAGATTGTGCAAGCAGTATTTTCAATGTGCTTTAACATGATTTACTCTTGCTTCTGTGAAGAGAACATTTACATAGTTGCAAACCATGATGGTTAATAGGTTTGATTCAAACATGCTGTGGTAGGATTCAGGGGATGCATATGATACATGATTCTTCTGACAAGGTGAATTGACTGAAGCTTCACCCTTCATTCTCAGTGCTGACCCTAGTTCTGGTATTTAAGGATTTTTCCTAAGAATACTTTACCAATCCTCACTTCTTCAAGGAGAATATCAAAGTGTTTCTATCAAATTCAGGGGCTTCATTTTTATAAACCCACATTTCTTAGATTTTTGCCAGATCCAATAAGAATCTGATTATCATTTTCCTTAAACTTCTTTCCCTGGTATCATTATATTATCAATATTTTCAACAGTAAGAATGGAGTACATATGAGTTTTCTTCATTTATAAGAAAATCTTATGGCTACCTTACACCATTGCATTAATGTAAAGCAATGTAAAGAAGAATGTAAATTCACAAAACTCAGAATGCAAATGAGAAGCCAAAATAATGTTCTTAACATTTTCTAAGTTTTTGTCTGATCTTTTACTAATCATTCTCTATCATTTGTTAGATTTCATTAGATTTAGCATCAGACACAAAATGCTTTATTAATGACATATCCAGGTGCTATTCTTGATTTGAGATATTCAAGCAATTTGTATAGGTTGTCTGAATATTCAACAAAGTATGCAGTGCACAAGAGCTTTGAATTCACAAGGAAGTTACTGAAATTCATATGCAGAGACCCACACACCTTTTATCTAAAGCAGTGGGAAATCCATTTATTTTCCTATTATATTTCCAGAAAATTCTCAATATTTGATATTATGTTTGTCCTTTTACCCACTACTGAATTTCCATGGAAGGACTCCCTCACCATCTGGCATTCTTTCCCCATATCTCTGAGCAGAAATGCAATGTTTGCAGTCTCTCATCTTCTGATTTTCTCTCCCTAACCAGCAACCATTTTTTGGTATGAAAAAATAGTGTTTCTGGGGAAGATTAAATGGAACAGGAACACCAGATGAGGAATGGCTAATGAATATGGCTCAGAAAATGTCGTAGAAACAAAATAAATGATCTGGGAGGCAGAAAAATTAGGCTCCCATTGGCCTTTTTATTTTTTCTTTTTTTTATCTTCTTCTGGGGAAGATCATTCTCTGCTTCTGATTTATAACTCCCTGCTTTCATTGGAACATCTCTGTGGCAGAATTAGAATAGTGTGAAAGAGTCTTGTAAATTAAAAACCTTGAGTTTAACATACTGATAAATACTGCAATAAAGTTAATGTTTGTTCCATTTCTGGTTCTACTGTAGAAAAGTATAATTATCTCTATTGGCCTTAACATTGCTGGTTTTCATCATTCAATTTATTTTGTTTACATCAAAAAACAGAACTAGCATCGTTACCAGAAAAGCAGCTTGAAAGCATTTGGATTTGCATAAATAATAGTCAGGTATCAAAAATTGAGAATTAAAAAATAACCTATCACCAAAATGGTCCTGCTAGATTACTGACCCTTCCAATCATTAATCACCTTGATATTAAAACAGGAAACCCTCTATAAAGAGAGACATTTCACACCTCTCAGGGTGATTGTTTCAAGATTACATTACTCTAATGCACCTCATACTTTTATAAGCATGAAAAATATGATAAAAAAGATGGGCATTTCATTTCCAAATGAGCCTTCCTAATGTACCACATTCCTCAAAAAGAAGGAAGAGTTCAAAGTGTTGTATGAAAGGCAAAAGAGTGCGACTGGAAAAATCAGTCAGGTAGGATTTAATGATCTAAGCAAAAAAGGAGAGTATGAAAGGCATAATATGGAGGAAACATCTAGAATAAAACCTGATAAGAGCTAAAATGGCAGCCAGTACCAGCTCCAGCAGCGGTAAGAAATCTTCAGCTTAACATCTAATTAGAGTAAATCTAAACAGTGCAATGAATGCTGTGCCATGGAGACATACCTGAGCTGACAAATTCGTTTGTTTAATGGAAGCAATACTGTTGAATTACCTTCACTCAAGCTAATAAACCTCATTACTCTGTAGAAGTTTTTTGTCCCAGGGGAAAACTACAAAAATGCAGTTAGATACAAGGCAGTGCAAACACTGCTGTCAAAATAGGTAGGGCAACAGGACAAGAGAAAAGGCATGAATGAGAAAACCTAGAGGCACTGTTATTTCTTTTGATAGAATCAACAGTTTAAGATGGTTTTGGAAAATACAGTCCCAGTAATAACCACTGCAGAGGATAAGAGGGGTTTTCGTACTACAGATGCACTAGAGAGTGCCTCATTTTACCGTGTAGTAGCAGTCATGTACAAAACTTTATTTCCTTAGCTGTTCTCTCACATTGAATTCACAGTTTAGTGGGGGTTTTCCAGCACTCCTAATTGGCCTAATGTTATTTCTCTTATTAAAGGCAGCTTGGCATGCAATTTCTTTATCTCAGCCATTTCAAAATCATTAGTAATTTAATTCTTCATCTCATTTATTAATGGACCTACTTTAGACTGGTACCACTTCTTTCCTGATACATTTATACAAGCAAATCTTGTTCTCCTGCCACAACTTCATTAAGGATGAGATAGTGCAGTTTGATTACAGACAGTAATAAGGGGATTTTTAAACTTACAGCCACTTTGTAAGTTAAGTTCATCCTGTCAGTCAAGCACAGGTCTGTTGAAATTCAGACATGTCATTGTACATGATTGAGAGCTAGCTCAGTCTCAGGTTTTGAGTATATTCAAGAACACCTCAAAGGGAAAGTTTCAGACACCTCATGGTATACTCAACCACCTTACTTTTCCTTCAATTTTTTGGACATTATGAGAATGGAGGAGCTTAGTTCAGCAACTGATATTTTCAAAGAATAATGTTGCATAGAGATTTAATCTAGTTAGTATCTATAATACTCCTGAACAGGTATCTTTTTTCATAGACCAGTGAATTTCAGACAGCTGGTATTTGCAAAGAGGGAAGGAGATAACCCTAATTTCATTGAGATTCAAGGGCTGGGATCTTGCCAGAGTCTTTAAAATTCCTATTCTCTCTGCTGCTGTTTAAATACATAAACCTCTATTTTAACACCTTTTCCTCTGTGACCATATTTATTGCTACAGGAATAATCTGACCTCCACAGCTTTCAGCAGCTCCTCTACTGGTTGGCCTGGAGTTTAAGAACCCATTTAGGACAGAATCCAAACTACTTCTATTCCAGTTAGACCTCTTCCAAGGCAGTCCTTTCTGCTCTTCCTTAAACAAGACTCTGACTCTGCATTTGAGATTTTCCTTTTTTTTTTTTTTCACTCACAGGTCTGGAACTGGAATATAATATGATATGATATGATATATTTATTAAGTCTTTGATACTTTCTCTCCTATAAATGAATGGAGCTTTTTGTAATCTTACTAGTGCTTCAGGAAAAAGAAAAACCTATAGGAACCTTGTAAAAAATATTGAATAGGAAAAATGTTGAGTTGGTATATACTTCTGGCTATCTTCTTGCCTAATCTCCCACTCACAGCAGCACTTTTGCCAGGACAAGACAAGTCAGCCATGTTTTTTTCTTGTCTTTTGTCTTGTCTGTGGTCCCTCTGGTACTTTCTCCCAGATCAGAAATTCTTTTTCTATTTCACCACTAAAATCAAATAGAAATAGGAGCCAACAACCATTTAAACCCTGATCTTCTGCTGGCTTATAAATTATGATGCACCTTTTATTGCAGTAATACTTTATATTTTGACAGCACTTCCAGGGTTATAATGCAAAATTTTCAGGAAAAACTCCTAACAAGGGCAATTTAAAAAGTTGGCCAGTTCCCATAGAAGTTTAGTTATCCAAAAGTTATGTATCAAAGTACCATGAGTTATATATCTCTAACTTACAGGCAATTCACCCTTCCAGTGGAATTTGCCTAGGCTCTCTATACAAAAGAGGTAGACACCACAGAGAAAGATCTAAAGGAGTCAGTACCCTCTGAAGTGAGCAAACGACAATCAGCATGCTCAGCATGCAGTATCCTGAAGTCAGAAATGACTCAAGGCTTAATCAGAGTAGAAAGGTGCCTAAGGCACCTGTCTGCTTGAGGGGCAAGGGAAAAGGATTCTCAGGCACAGCCTCACTGCCTGCATGTTTGGTCCCACTATGTCTGCATACTTCTTTCCTCCTGTATCTCACCTTACCTGTGGATGTCTTCCACTGGAGAAAGGGGACGGTGACTCTGATCGTCTCTTATCACATGACAGTCACCTAAAAACAGTAAGCAAGATCCTTTCAAGATAACTTTCAAACACCTTGGCTGTTTTTGTTTTGTTTCTTAGTGACTAGTCTATATGACTTTTGGGCTGTTAGTTCTACAGACTTGTGAGATTTTAATCCCTCCTTATTAGCATTTTTTTTAAGAAATATTTTTCCAAAAATCAATCTATAAAACATCACATCAGCATTTCTTCTATGCTTACACATAAGTATGCTTCCATTATATTATTACTTATAGTTCAGCCAGCATTTCTTCTAACTGTGTCTTTGGCTTGATACAGGTAAATACGTGTATATTTACATATGAGAAAATATTACGTGTATGGAATTTTTGTCTGAAATGTAAAAATCTTCAGAGTGTTTTTTTAAAAAATAAATGCATTCAGCTTGCACAAGATGGGAAAATGTAATGTTTTTTGAGAACAGTGCAAAACCAAATACACCCAGTGCTCAACAACAGGGCCATGTAAAGTTCTAGTCAATCAGTATGGAGTTCTGGCTTTTCTTCATGAGAAGGTGATTACAGTGTAAGAATATAAACTTCTTATCCTAGTGAACAAAATTATGTCACACCACATGAATGCCTGGTAAGTCCCTTTCAATGAACACAAAATCTCACCTTACCTGTGGATCCTTAATTACACACAACTATTTCTGGCTCCATATTGGCAACAACAGCAAAAATCCACACCTACAAGCCTCTCATGAAGGTAAGACCTTCATAGACCACTCAGCTGACAACAATTGAACCTGATTAAAAACAGAGTAAAAAAGCTGTCAGGTTGCACTGTGAACCCTGATTTTCAAGTCTCTGTGACTCATTCAATTTTTTATATAAATGTAATTTACATAATGGCAAAAGCTGAAGTCAAATTTGTTGGGTTGTTTTGTTTTGTTTGCTTTGCTTTTTTTTAATGAGATGCAATATTTATTATAAAGAATTTGGATTTTCCTTTTCTTTAATTTCATTAGAATAGTCAAAAATCGGAGAATGAGGATGTGGTTTGTGTCAAGGAAATTCACCAACTCTCCCCCAAACTACTTTGATTTTAATGAGTTTGAAAGAGGTCATGATACATTTTAAGTCAAGTGTTAAAGATTCAAACCTGAAAAAGACATATAGATCTTTTATGGTTAGCTTTTAAAAAAATGACTGTTGTTACAGCTTGTTTGAAGAAAGGCTCCAGCACTCAGATTCACTGGGCAAGCCACTTACCCTCTGTCTTCACAACAGGGGAAGAAACAGCTCTGTAAAAGAGCAATCTGGAAAAAGACTGCTGAGAGGCAGCAGGAGTTTCTGAACAAAAAAAATGTGCCTTCTATAGAATCACAGAATTAACTAGGCTGGAAAAAGACCTTTAAGATCACCTAGTCCAACCTATGACCTAACCCAATACCACCTCATCAACTAAACCATGGCAGTGAGTGCCACGTCCAGATTAAACACCTCCAGGGACAATGACTCCACCAACTCCCTGTGCAGATGATTCCAGTGCCCAATCACTCTTTCAGTGAAGAATTTTTCCTAATGTCTAGCCTAAGCTTCCCCTGGCACACCTTAAGGCTGTGTCCTCTTGGTCAAAGCTGAGACACAGCGCAGGTCATTAGGAGACCAGCAGAACCCTATTGTTAGCCAAGGATTCGGAAGTACAGAGACGGCACTTTCCGTAGGGAATGCCTTAATATCTTCAGAGAAAACTTAGGAAAACAAATTCTCTTCCTTTAAAATGCACCCGAAGGAGGTAGTATCGCATGCCTACAATATAATACTCCAGTAGCAAGATTTCCTACTCAGTGAACAGAAGACCAGACTTGTTTGGAGAGCCCAAACCTCACAAAGTGTTTTCTTTTCATATATGCTGGAGCCAGGCTGAGAACAGAGAGTTGGCAGGAACATCAGTTCCTCCCCTTATGTTTATTACATGTGCCTTCACAAAGGATTGTCTGGGATCACTGAATGTGAGCCTGCACAAGTGGGTGGGAAGAAAAGTGCCTCTGGAGAACTGTTCTCAAAAACACTCCCAGCTCAACATGACCAACAGCACTGAGGGTCGACATAGGGGTTGGAGCACCAAATAGAGGATCCAGATGTAAAATCATCACTGAATATAATCAGTCTGAGCCTCTCCCCATATAGAAATTGTACAGGACTCCAACCCATTATGAAACCAAGCCATCAAGCAAGAAATTATACTACAGAGTCAAGTTCAGTGAAAGCAACAGACTCTGAACCATCACCCAAGTGTTTCAAAGAAAGAATCTGAGGCACAGCCACACCATAAAATCAGCCTTACTGGCTAGGAAGTAATGCACAGTTTGGATGTATCTATATATATCATGAGGACTACTTAACTAGGTGCATAAATTTCAGTTTGAGCTGGTTGTATAAATTACATTGACAGGATTACAATCAGAATGTAAAACCACAGTATTTTTAAATACAAAGTGGCTTCAAAGATGAAAATTAAAGAACAGTTGATTTACCTTGGTACACAAAAAGATGATTTATAAAACTAAGAGATTATATTTTCCCAAACAAAATTTCACACTCTAACGTTGGTAGAAGAGAATCAAGATGCAGTTCAGGCTGTGGACTTCAGAGCTGCTGTTGAGACTGCTGTACTAAGCATTCAGATCATGTCACACAGAGATCAGTATGCACAAATTGGTACCTGGGGACAACCCAGGAAACAAAAAAGTGTAAACATGTTTTGCAAGCAAGTCTTCCAGCATATAGCCCAAATTGAATCTAACTTCACAAAAGTGGAAATCTTACGGTTGTTTAGAGGTAAATTATCTTCTGAGATGAGTTATTTTTTCACAGAGGACAGCTAATTTACTGAGATTTGACCTCCTGCCCCTTTACTGACATGTACTGAATGTGAGTCTAGCCCAAGGGTAATGAATGGTGTTTGAATGAGAGATGTTTTACACCAAATTGTGACAAGGGTAATAGCATGTCACTGAGACTACAACAAATGTCAGGAAAAGGCTGAAATCATAATGGCTTTAGAGTAATCATTATTTGCTGGTGGAAAAACTGCAACAGATTAATTCACCACGTATCTAGTGTGAATGCTGTACCGCTTGATGTAATGTGAGCACAAGTAGTGTGTCATTTGTTTCCTAGTCTCAACACATAGAGTCCAAATTGATGTAGCAAGTTACATGTCAACCAGTAGCACATTACATCCTTTGAAGAACCACATTAAAATTCATTTTTGCATTAGGTCTTTTCATCTTTTTATGAATGAAAAGAACATGACACAGATTATGTATAGAAATTTTTACAAATTCCTGGCATACAGAATGAATGCTGAATCAAACTAAGGAACCCAGATTATTTGAATAGAAAGAGAACTTATTTTACTTTTTTTTTTCCTAAATGAAATTATGCAGAAAAGAAAATTATTTCTAATTAAATGTCATTTTTACTTCAATGACACCAAATTAGATTATATTCTTGTTGGCTGTCCTGTTCTTTCCTCATGTCATCCTGACTCAATAGTGTAAGAAACAGGAATAAATGCCTTTAAATATTTTTGTTTGTTTGTTTAATACCTAGCTCTTGAGTTCAGCAAGACAGTGAGAAAACTAATTCAAGACAGTAAATAAAATAGGTCATCAAACTGTGGGAAGAAACCTAAACTGATACCTACTAGAGCTGTAGTCCCAAAATATTTTCCAACAGTCTCCACATTGCATTTAAGCATTTAATTAACGCAATTGTATGCATAAATTGTTATGATTTTTGTTTACTACTGAAAATGTAAAAAATAATTATAAGGCTTTTAAGTTATCCAAGATGCTTCTGACAGACATTTTGCCAAAGCTGATGTATCTCTGACAGCCAGCATGTCATTTTTCTGTCCTAGCACCCACATCTTAGTCTTAACTGGATTAGATCTTACCCTGGCATTTTTCCTTACTGCACAATATGGAATAATAAAGATAAGCGTCAAAACACAGAAAACTCATATTTATATGCTAATCCTGCATCAAGTGCTTAGCCTTAAAGGCCTTTAAACCCTGGAGTAACTTATTCGGGAGAGTTTGTAGGATCAAGGACTAGCAGCCTATAATTTTTTCAAAAGACATGCCGGTCCATGGCATCAAACCCAGAGATGTTAAATGCTACACTTCCATTTTTTTTGCAGCAACCATTCCATAGGTCATTCCATACTATCCAAGCTGCAGTTACAGAGGTGAATGGCTCCATTAAAACCTCATCTCTAGCAAGAGACAGAAAGATATGGTACAGAAAGATATGGTGAACTGTGAAAAAAAGTTCCTTTACTGACCTGGAGAAAATCTGAAATCAAGATTTCTTGGTTCAAAGATCATTATCAGCATCAGCCAGCCAGCCAGCAGGTGAATTAAAAATTGTCATGGTTTAACACCAGCTGGCAACTCAGCATCATGCAGCCACTCAGTCAAACACCCGTCAGTGGGATGAGAGAGAGAATCGAAGCAGTAAAACCAGAACAAAATGTATCTACAGTGTTGCTGCTAGATGAATGGAGAGTGGTCCACAAAACTATACAAAACAAGAACAAACCATGGTTAGCTGGCAATTATTTTTTCAACCATATGAAAATTTTCACAAACTCACTTTTGAAACAAAAGTCATAATTAGCCCTGGGTTTTTCAGTTAGATTGCAGAGTTGTTTAAGATACTTGTAAGAACTACCATCAGAATTAATAATGAGATGTGAAACAATAAGAAAAAATTGTTGTAGAGAATAAAAAAGAAAAAAAAGTGGGCCAACACAAGTTTTATATCCAGCAATCAGGTTCTTAGTTTAAATTAGCTAGCTCATCATAAGATGCCCTTGTGTATAGTGCACATAAAGGTAAGAATTACAATAGTGCTGAGGTTCAAAAAGGGCATTAGAATATTGCACAACTCAAAAATCTTGTCTAAGAGACTTCATCTTAGCACAATCATTGCTTACCAGAAAATATCTTGTTTTCTCCTCTGCTCTGAATCTTATAATGCCAGTAAAAAGTAACTTTTAAAGCCATCATTTTGGTTTACTGGTAGTTTCTGGAGAAAACCAAAAAATCTGGAGATTTTCTGGGCTCAAAGATGATGATAGTTATTGCAAGCATTTAAAGTAATAAAGAACCTTAAAAGTGGGAAATGAATGTGAAAACAAGAAAAAGAGTGTCTAGTAAAACTGTCAGAATTAAAAAAAAAAATTTAAAATCTTCTTTTTCTTGCTTCTTTTAAATGCCTCACCCAGAATCATGGCTTAATATCGGAATATATTTTCTAGTTAAACATTAATATATCACTTCATAAAAGTCAGAGCATTCATCATCTATTTGTAAATTTCATCCAGTTAGCCTAGAATAGAATTGGATAAATAAGCTCAAAATGAGCCTTGAATATCCAGGATGAGAAAGAGGACCTCTTCTCTCAATCATGAATCTGGATACTTGTTGTACAATTTGGACCTAAGCACCTTTGATACCATTATGCCGTTTGTTTAGACTGCTTCTGACACAAAAACAGAGAAATTTGATTTGTGATAAATTGTACCACTTAATCAGTTTATAACCGTTGTACCTGGAACAAAATATGAAGAAATCAGACTCAAGTATCTGTCTTAAAATAGTAATGCAATCATAAAATAAAATACAGAAAACAGGTTTAGTTGTTTTTACAATCACACACACTCCATCTGAAAGACAAAGAAAACAAAAGGCTGAAGCTGCTAATTCAGACAGCTCTTAGTTAACAGCAGAGCTCCACAGACTTCTCTCTTAGTATTCATGAATCTATGCTGACTTACACAAAGTCAAGATTCATCTTTTATTAAAACATAATATGTGAAATGAACGTTCTTTAATTTTCTTTCAAATAGCCATCTTTGTCTCTGTTAACTCTATTGAATTCTGCACTGTATCATCCAGGTCATATCTCATTTCTGAGTTCCAAACATCCATCAAAGACTAAAAGGTTCTGGCCTATTTTACACATTTTTAATTCTGTTATAAAGACTGACAAGACACAAAATTCAGTTTGTGAAAATCTAAACAAAAAGGATTTTAATGTCAATGTGAGGCATACCAACATAAATGACATCACAAAATCATTACATCAGATTAGCAACGATTTTTAAAGAAACGACTGACATTACATCCCAGCCACAAAGAAAATGTGAGAAAAAAAACCATACACAAGGAACAAGCTGTGTTCCACTTCAGTAGGAACATTCTGGAGCAGCTGTGCAAGTTTCTATGTTGCCCTGCCTTTTCTTTACTGTTTTAGCTTTTGCTATTTTACAATTTTGTTATGATAGTGGATGACACAGTTTAGATGAGAGCATTTACTCACTCTCAAAAATAGATTAATATGATTTAACAGGGAACTGAAATCATACACAAAATCACAAGTTCCTTTGAACTAAGGCAAAGAAAACCTAAGATTGAAAAGAAAATAGTGAAGGACAAGAAAGCATATTGCCTAGGAACAAAATTTATACCTAGATGTGGAGTATATTAGTCAAATAAATAGCCTCAGTTTAACAAAAAAACTTTATTGAAAGATTGATAACAATAAGCAACCAATGTATTCTGAATTCATCAGCTTTCTCTGATATTGAGTAGTTCTTAATGACTCTCAGCAAAAACTTAACAAAACAAATTCTAGGGCTAATAAAATAATTTTTCTCTGTACTACAATTATAAAAAGATGCAAACTTAACATTCAACTTAAAAAGAAGTTTCTATTATCACATAAATCCTAATGTAAATTTCACATAGGCACATAAATTTTAACACCTGAAAATGTTGTATTAATAATAGAGTACTGGTTAAACTTCTAATGCTTTGATAATAGTCACTGACCATGAATCTTTTTATCCCTCTCATGTCTGTATATCACAAGTCTTTAATACACCTTGACTCACAAGGATAAGAAACTTTAAGAATTTCCATTTCTTTGCTACTTAGCAGTTTCCAAACAACACAAAGTTTGCACAGAACTCAGTGCTCTTGCCTCATCTCATAAGTGTCCAGGGTAGGGCAACAAGGTCAAGGAAGAGTTTTGAACAGGAATTCTGTGAAGAGTGGCTGAGGGAACTGGGGTTGTTAAGCCTGGAGAAGAGGAGAGTGAGAGGGGACCTTATTGCTCTCTACAACTGCCTGAAAGGAATATTTTATTTTACCAGACAAATATTTTTCTAAGGACATTAATTTCCCTGTTTCTATGTATAATGCATCTTTTCCTTAGCCTTTCTGCAGTAATTTCTACTGTCTGCCTGGGTTCACAACCTCTACACAGTCATCTCAAAGTAACAGGAAAAATATGTTTTGTTTCCTGGTCCCCTGAGGTTTGGGCCCCTGTTCAATGCCCTCCTAGTCTCCACTTATACTGCAAACTCCAACTCACCCTGTCACTTCCTTATCTGCTTTTGATGCTTTTCTCCAGTAGACCTCTCTTAGCTGACTTCTGGGAAGATAGAGTCCCCCTGTCCAAAAGGAACTTTCTATTAAATCAGAATACCAGCAGCTGAACAATGAAAACTGGCAACAGTTACATCTTTTTACCATGCATATTGCAGAACAAAGATAAATATAAAGAACATCTGACACAAATCCTTCTACCACCTCAGTTAAGCCTCCAAAGTAACTTCCAGGAAACAGGGTAGAAGGTATCATCCAAATGCTAAGATAAAGGACTAACTCCAAGCTTATCTCCATGGGAGAAAGGAATCTCAAATATTTGTGGTAGGAACAGGAGATTACCACAAAGCTACAGTGGCAGAGAGCAGTGTCCCTTCCTCCTGTTGAAGTTGGGGTGCTGCACACTGAGCATCTGGATGAAATGAAATGGAAAGGCAGCAAGAGGGATCTTGTCCGAGTAAGCTGGTGATAAGGTGTTCACATTGGAAAGTGCTGAATTCGAGCTTGTTTAGGATTTCCTTACTTATCTCAGTAGGGTATATTACCCTCTTCAGCTGCATCTCTCCACTAAGCATAGATGAAACAAGTAAATACACTTTTAAATTTGAGGCCTAAATTTAAGTGGGATGAATTTGGACCTCAGTACCTGTACTAGATAGGCTCATCCAAGGTAGAGGAACTCCTCTGCTAAGTGACAGAACTCTGGGGAGAGATGGTAGGTAGAATATATATCAAGGAGAGTGGGAGGCTGACTACTGGAATTTTATCCTGCCTTCCCTAAGACAGGCCCAACAGGCAGATAGGATGCATGATACAAAGGATTCCTTATCCTTTCTTCATTTAGCTGAACACAGTGATTTTAAGGGGTAAGGGACAATGCAGAAAAGTTCCTGCTGGATGCAGAAGGCAGTCTTCTTTTTTCCTTTTTGGGAGCAGCTTTGACACAGGGCATAGACTGACTAAACCTCAGTGACGCCTCAGGCCTAGATGAGCATCCCCATTGTCATTGTTCAGCTCCATTTGCAGGACGTTGTACCTACTATACCAGGGCACTGGGAAGGTGGGGCAGTCACAGTAGAGACTTATTTTGGAGAAAAATGAGAAGAGGAAGTTTCCTACCAGGTAAGGCACACCATTGTTTGAGGGACAGTGTGCTACCATGGTCCTTCAGTCTGCCATCTCAGTGGAGATAGGGAATAGAGAACCATGTAGCAACGAAGATGCCAGGGATATTGGTTTGTTAGAAACCATGGAAGTGCCTCAGGCTGATCACACAGAAATTCAGGCTTCTTCCCCAGAAATGTAGTGGCATCAATAGCCCAATAGAAGTGCGTCTACACCAATGCACATAGAATTGCAAAAAAAACTAGAGGAGCTGAAAGCTGCTGTGCAGCAGGAAAATACATTTGTCATCACAGAAACATGGTGGTTGACTCACAACTGAAGTGCTGCAGTGGCTACTAAGTGTTCAGAACGGCTAAGCGAGGACAGAGAGGCAGTGGGGTAATCTGTATGCTTGGAAGCACTTTGACTCTCCAAAGTTTAATGATGGTGATGAGAGAGTAAAGTGGTTTTGTGTAAGAATTAGGGTAAATGCTAACAAGACATATCATGGTGCATCCCATCAAAGATATATCTGGGAGAGCTGTCATGATCACAATCTCAAAGTGCTGTGGTGAATGGAGTTAAATCTAGTTGGCAGCTTGGCATTCAATTACACTTTAATCTCCAATATTTCTACTGCTTATAACAGTGGTCATATTCTCACTTTATTTTTCTTGGGTCAGCAGTTTGTTTACCAGAAAAGAATAAGGATACCTTTGGGAAAGGACTGTTATTAGATCAGTCTTTTTCCCCTTCTCAGAGAAAATAAATAACTGTATTTATTACTACAATGTACAGCAAAGGACAGAGGGGAAAAGATATTAAAAATATCTTTTATTGAGGTTTGCTTTGAAACAACTATGTTTTTATTTTCTGCACCACATCATCTTTGTGATTATCAATGGATATGAAAACAGGACAAGCCATTAAACAGAAATTAGGAGATGAAAGCATACAGAAAACTTCTTGTTCTGTCTATAAAACTGAAAATATTTAGGAGGGCGGGGGAAAAGGGGACATGTTTTCTCCACTGTTTCATATACAGTACTTTGAGCACATATGAAAAGTACTTTGTTTCTTATATCTAATATCAACCTGAGTTGTTGAGAGTATATTCTTTATTAAACAAAAAGAAAGTGAGAGTGTAAAGGAATAAAGATTTTAACATAAAATTTAATTTGAATGCATTGAAATTTTAGTGTACATAGAGAATATTGAAGATGAATGGCAAATCAATTCACTACGCCCATACCCTTAATCCAAGAGCTTGCACTGAATAGCTTTTCAAAAGGAGTTTTCATCATGTAAGAAAACAAGTCCTGTTAAAGGACAGTCTTATTTTTTGTATTTGAAAGCTGATTGCTGTCTTAGAAATACAATTAAAAATACTGAATTCTGAAATACAATTAAAAATACTCAAGCAATGATCTTCAAATTAAAAATGCAGTCAACACATGGGGGATGAAAACACCTTGTGGAGTGAAGTAGAGTTTGGCTGTTTCTATTCAGATTATTTTCTTGGAACCAAAAATTTCCATTTTTCACAAACTTTGGCTTAAGCTTCAAGCCTGAGTGTCTCAAAGGACAGCTGCCTTGAAAAGCAGTGAATCTGGACGCATGTAAAACTGTGCCTATTTTCAGTTATGTATTTACCTGATTTTTTAAGGAATTAATGTTTATAATTTCATGTTATTTTTCTTTTAACATTCTATGTCATTACTGAGGAAAAAAATGTGTGATATATCACTATAGACTAGCAAATCAAGGGCAACTGTCTCTGAGATTCTAAAACAAATTTCCACATATCTATCTGAGATTCTAGGACAATTTTCTGCATTTCAGTTTCTCACATTTGTGAAACATTTCTCACAAAGAGAGAAAATTCACTGGGGGAAGAAGAAAATCATAAATTTTGGCCAAATATTTAGAGGTCAAATAAAAATTGACCTTCAAAATTACTGCTTTTAACTTTCTGTACTTGTATGTGCTAGTGATGAGTCTTTAGCTCTTGCAATTTGTTTAAAGGAAATAATGAATTTGATTTAGAATCACAAATCTTTTTTTATGGTGTCAGCAACAAATGTACCAATGGATTTTCACTGCTGTGAGATTAAAATCTAAAAAAAATACAGTATACACCTCCTTTTTTAAACGTGCCACTTGGTTCATATTCCAGTATTTACAGTAATCCATAGCAACAGCAGATGTAACATCAGATATCACTGGAACTCTGTTCAGCAGGAAGTATTCAACTACACACATTTCTGCATGAGAAGTAGCCTGAGAAAGTCCTAATCCTGTTATGTCATTGCCCCCATGTGCCACAGGATTCTGGCTCTCAAATAAGAGCCAAGTGAATACATTTTCTGTACAATTACTTAGATAGCTTCTGCATACTTCAAAGCACATATAAGTGTTATATCTCCACGAACATTTATTCTGAAGTGTTACAAAAGTTGATTTCAATGATTTTAATATATTTCTGTATCTACTTAAAATTCCATTGCTCCATGAAATCCACATTAGTCCTTCAGCCTTTCAAGTGCTCCATTCCCTTTGGTAGCCCTTCACTGAACTCACCAGTTTGTCATTATCTCCCTTGGGCTGTGAGCCCTCAGCTGGACACAGGACTCCAACAGACCTCCTCCTATATGCTGAAAAGAGATGAACAATCGCTTTCCTGGAGTTTTATGCCTTTCTTGGATGCATCCCAGTATGCAGCCAGAATTCCTCTCCCTAGGGACTGAATATATTAGATTATTTCAGGGTATTGGAGTACTGCCCTGGACATCACAACTTCTGAAAGATGATAGTGGCCTTTTAATGACAGTTGGCCAGCTCATCTTTGAATGCATCATCTGTATATGTGCAGTTTACTGAATTAATGTCCAACTCAACCCTCCTTGATGAAAAATCTCTATATAATGGATTAATTATATTAGCAGGACTTTGTGATCTTACAGCATCAACTCATTGACTGGAGTGGTACACAAGATGCATTAATAGTTTGTCAGCTTTTCCAAAAGACACACCCAGATGGCCACAAAAAAGTGTTGGGCAGGGCTTTTCCTAAGAAATTATTTTGACCATCATCACAGAAAATAATGGTGTTTTATTCTACAAAAAAAAAAAAAAAGGAAAATTTTGTTTTTTTATCTAGTTTAGGGCAGCAAGAAATAAATTTAACATTTTTTTCTTACTGGTTTGCTCCAGAACAGGAAAAAAATTTGTTTTGCTTACATGAGCTGGTAATGCTGTTGCCCTTTTATTTGACAGCCCTGCCTGTACTGCATTCCTGCAGACATCAGTTTGTTTTATTCTCCTGTTTGAGAGAGATGAAAATCTTTTGTCTTTATCTATAAACAGGATCTCTCAAGATATACTATTAAGAGCAAAGAAACCAAACTTTTAAAGACAAGAATAGGCATTCTAGAAGTCCCTAGGTAATTTCAAGCTTGAGTCTGGAGATCCTCAAACACTAAATCAAAGAGACAAACCCAGGCAGGATTTTTTCAGCTGTTCCTGTTTATGATGCTCTTTCTTAATTAGCTGAATGTATATTGACAAATATGAAAGTGAACTGCTGGCCTGCCGAACCTTCACACCTTCTGCGGCAGATGGAACTTGAGAGTCTTGATTCCACTGAAGGTTTCATATTTTTTGTAAAGATAAATAAAGAAACAAGAAAGAATGAATGCATCACTACTGTATTTGTTTAAGCCTGTTCCTTACAAAGCTGGAAACCAAATTCAGTCTCAAGTCAGAACGGGTAAATAAAGACAGTTTAGGTCTTAGTGTTAAGTCTGTTAAGGTGACAGTAGAGCCTAATTTTCTCATAAGATTCTAGAATCTCTTTCCTGCAATCTTTCCCCCTCCAAAGTTTAGTGCCTGCATATGGTGAATGTTTGCTTTAGTCTAATTTTGAGTCATTACTATTATTATTACTATTACTTCATAAAGAAAATAGATAATAATCAATACTGCATCAATTATCTTCGAAGATTTTAGATCTTCAGGGAAAAAAAAAAAAATTTAAACTCTGCAGCTGTAGTTCCCTGTTCTAACTATCTACAGATTTTTGAAGTTGCAGCCAATGAAGCATTTGCTTTGTTCAGAGAGAGCAAACAAAGACTGATTACTAAGCAGGGAAGTGTCATTATGTCTGCATAGGTCCCCTTTCACAGTCCTTGAAAATGCAGAAGCAAGTGTTGAAAAGGCCAATCTTGTTTCTTAACTTCTGTATAAGAAAGAGCATTGCAACCTCAGGCTGACCCTAGCATTTTCTATTTAAGCTGCTGGAACAAATGAAAATATTAAAACTGTAACAGTAAGAAACTCACAATGAGGGCACAACAAAGAGAGTAAAAAGAAGAGGGGAAAGGCCTCATGAAAAGAGAAGATAAAGAAGGAGGCAAATGCCCCCAAAGTGAGAATTGTAGAGGAGGCACTCTGTGTGTGTTTGACTCTGCTGCAAAAGGATCTATTGAGAAAAATAAAGATACCTATTGCTTGGGATTTTAGACAATTGTCCCTGAATATTTTACATGGCCTCTCTAGTCCTTTTACACTTATTGGAAACTTTATTTCTAAGTCTAAATAATATTAAAATGATGCTATGAAATTCAAGGAGTCTGACAGGTGAAAGGAGAGGAAAAGAGTAGAAACAGTTCTGCCAGTAACCTACCAGATATTTTACTGAAGCATTTGGAACTAATAGGATGCAGAAAATCTGGCAAGTAAAAAAAGTTTTTCCAGAGCAACCATTAAATTACCTGCATTGCAATGTTACAATGTTACAATGAAATCTATCTTAAAGCATCTACAGATTCTAAGACTGTGCTTGCCTAAAAATATTGCATTACAGATCTACTGTCACTTCAAGGTCTCAAGTATAGTCAGGCAAAAATTTTAGACAGTTGTAGAGCTTCACAGTCCTTCTATCCTATAACTTGAGAAAGATAACCAAATAAACAAGTTAACCCATAAAATATACTTTTTGACATCTTTGAAAGCACTTGCACAAGTCTTAAATAATCAATATTTCCAAGATGACTTAAGCTGTGATAATAATTTTTCTGATGGCAAACATAATGCAAATCCAGTACAGGAAAGTGAGATAATGTCATATTTAAGATCAAGATATTGATGGTCTTTCTAGTTTATCACACAATGCTGCAAATTTGTTCTATTTCTCTAATTCTTTGCCTTGACTAGCAAAGGTTGCAGTGTCTCAGAAAGTCTTTGAGGGTAAAGAACATGTTCTGATAAATGCCATTGTCATTTAATGGTGAAAGGGAAAATGCATTACCTGCATAGTACATGCACCACAAGGAAGCCTCTGAGCTTCTTACATGAGCATGGCTCAAATCCACACAGTAAATCTACCATGACAGGATACACAATTTGTCATTTGTACAAGCACTGCTCATGCAGTGCACAGCACAAATACATTTTTTTTTCCCCTCAGAAAATCCTGGATAGAAACAAGAGATCCCCATGAAAATCAAAATCTAGAAAGCTGGGTACATCTAATGAGAAACAATGAATGCTCCATCAGTTTTTAACAACTGCCTCTGTTAAGACATGATGGTACCTCACTGATGGTACCTATCCTTGCAAAAAAAATTAGGTTAATGAGTGGAACTAAATCTGATAATAAAGTTATTTAAAGGAGTGTCATTTGTTTAAGGAGCAAAGTTAAGTAAATTTTGTTTTTATTATGGACATATTACATTAGCCGTGTAAAAACATCCATTCTTCCTTTCTGTTCCACAGTTTGAAAGTAAATGATTCTTTGATGATGGAGAAATCCCAGAATACTTTTACTGTACAACTTATTTACCTTGAGAGAAGTTCTGAATATTGGACTATTTGAGGGAAGACTGAATATTGGACTAAGCTAGTAAATCTCAAAACTGGTGAAGATCAGTGATCAAATTCATCAACTTCCATCCACTCTGATGATGCAAGGACCTAGTAGCCTGCACAGGTAAATATGATTCAAGTAGATTTCTCTTTCAATGCTATTATAAAGAGGTTGAGACATCGATAGGTAGATAGATAGAAAGATAGATACAGATAGCTATAGCTAGATATGGATATAGATAGAGATAGATAGATAGGTAGATAACAGAATCAGTTGATTCACAGCAGCAAAAGTCTATAACTATTTGCATGAATACGCTATAGATATTGTTTATATAAAAGCTGTTTCATAATGATTATTCTTTCTGGTCCCCCAGGATACCATTCATAAGAGGTCCTAACGAAGGGAAAAAAACCCAAAATCATAAACTGCCCCAAACAAACAAAACAAAATCATTACTTCTTGTCTAGTTAGGCTAGATATTCAGTTGCCTAGCAGTAAGCACATTAATGAAAAAATAATAGCTGTTTTAGATTAAACATCAGGCTATTAAAAATATAGAGATAGAAGGCAGTATTAAATAGTGCCATAAATCATTTGCAGAGCTTTAAAGATATACTAACTCAGTTAGTGTTATTTTCAGATATAGCAATGGACACTCATAAGCAGGTGTCTGCTAACAATTGGCATCCAGCATCATCTCAACTGTCACATGTTTAGATCTCGCTGGGATAAATCCCTTTTTCATATATTTGGAAAATTGCTAAAATAAGCTATCAGCTATTAACAGTCTCCTGCTGTGAAAATAGCTCTCCTAAAATATTTCTGCTTTCTAGTCCCAACAATTTAGGCCCTATAATGTTTCTAAGGACATATTAGCCTTTGTTACTGACCTTTATATAAAGACTGTCTTCAAAACCCTGTAGAATAAACACAGAAATAAAACAACCTGTTAAAAGAAGAAATTATCAAACTGTAGAGATATTCATCTTGTTCTGTGGAGACAGGCTGAGAGAGCTGGGATTATTCAGCTTGGGGAACAGAAGGTTCTGGAGAGACCTTAGAGAAGCCTTCCAGTACCTAAAGGGGGCTACAAAAGAACTGGAGAGGGAATTTTACAAGGGCATGTAGTGATAGGACAAGTGACAATGGCTTTAAACTGAAAGAGGGCATATTTATGTTAGATATTAGGAACAGATTCTGTACTGTGAGGGTGAAGGGGCACTGGAACAGGTTGTTCAGACAAGTTGTGAGTGCCCCATCCCTGGAACTGCTCAAGGCGAGGTTGAATAACCTGGTGTAGTGGAAGGTGCTCCTGCCAATGTCAGGGGAGTTGGAACTAGATGATCTTTAAGGTTCCCTCCAATCCAGGCCATTCTATGATTCCATGATTCTATGATTCATCTGCTAAGAAAGACCAAGAATAGACTAAATTCCCATACCAGTGTCAGTAACCAATGCTGGGATAGTTTGCTGTTTAAGAATTAAAGATTTGTGTCAATATGTTAGTGAAATAAGAGCTTAAATACCTCTTATTTTATTATTATCTCATAGGGGAATTTAATTCAGCAAAATACTGTACACACTCCCTTACCTAACTGGATACTGGGCCTTCCTCTATCACTTCTTTTTAATTTCACATAAGTGTAGAGGAACTCATGGACATTCTTCATTTTCAGTGCACAGCAAGCTCTGTAAAGGATAAGAATTGATGTTGTTGTTGTGCCAATCACAGCTAAAAGCTTTTTTGAATGAGTACTCAAATCAAGCTGATACTAAATGTCGCTTCTTTCCTACCTCATGGCTGAAAGTGCTATAAATTTTAAGTACAGTTATCAGGAGAAAACGTTGTGTGCATTTTGGAGGAACCATCTATGCTTAAATCACAAAAAGAAGAAGAATGGAAAGCAAAAGAAAAAGTATTTAATAGTTTTAATTTTATTATGAAAAACAAAATTATTACAGTCCAAAATGCAGTAGTTACAACACCCAGAGATAAGAAATTACCTTATCACACAAAGTATAATATGCACTAACTTATTCCAGAGAATAAAAATGTTCTGTGACAAAATTCTGATTAAATCTAAGGGTGTCTCAAGAAAAAAATAAGAAAATTTAAAAAAAAAACAAACAAACAAAACCTCAAACCAAACAAAACAACAACAAAAAACCCACCACCACCACCACCAAAACAGGAGTTAAGGGATATATCATCATCTGACACATATGTCACTTGACACTAGTAACAGTTTTGGCTTTAAAACTTTTATTTCTCTGGGTAAAATGGAATCAAGATAGACTATATGTTACAGATATGCATGTTTACCAATATTACAAAAGCATATTATACAGAGTAAAAATGTATTTAAAGATTTCTTCAAGATAATTGCCAACAGTAAAAGATCTCTAACTAGAACCAGAGTTCAGTAGCTCTGCAGATATCTTAATTGTCTGGATATAAATTTGAGCTAGGAATAAGAACATAAACATTTTGGGTAAACAGCTTTAGAGAAAAAAGATAGGGAGGAATCATGGCAATTCATTTTTCAATCAATCTTATCTTGAAAATCTCCCTGCAAATACCATCCCACCTGAGGCGGAAGGCAAAATTACTTTGTAAAGAGGCAGAAACTGAATTCTATTGGGTCAAAACCAGCCTGAGACTTAGTTCTATGACCCAGTTACATGGAAAGGAATTCATTTATTCACACCAGAATCTTGGAAATTTAATAAAAATATGCACATCCAGAAGCCAATTAATTTAATTTATTTCCTCTCTATTGCCTATAAAGGGGTAGACTCTAATTTGCACATAGACTTGTAACATTTAAAAATCTAACTGAGGCAAAGGGATTCATCAATTATTTCTATGACACACAGTCATAGAAACCAGAGAAAACTACTTTAGTCTTAACCAGATAAAGAAGTGTGTGGCATTTACCAAGCTAGGACTCTACTGGATTTTATTCAATGGGCAACTAACTGCCACACCTATCTATCTATCTATCTATCTAATCTATCTATCTATCTATCTATCTATCTATCTATCTATCTATCTATCTATCTATCTATCTATCTATCCTTATGTATGTGTATATGTATATATATATGTGTATATATATATTTAATAGTTTATGGTATAAAAGAGGGTATGTGCAACAATATAGGTAATGCATATATAAAATACTAAACATGTACATACATGCACAATGTGGAAGTGCAGGCAAAAATTAAGCAATTTTCTGAGAAAACCAAGCAAAAGGAAAAGATTTTCTTCTTGCTAAATATTTTCCATCTAAATCTTCTGTGAACATTTACAGGTGTTAGGCAGAAAAGAAACATGAGATACCAAATAGAGAAATCCAAAATCTCTGTTTTATGTGTCATGCTAGTAAAGTATTCATCCAGTGCACTGTTATATACACCCTTGGAAATAAAGCATAGCTACTTGAGCCAAATAGAAATATGTTGAAACCCCAGAACATAAATCTAAATTTTAAAGACCGTCAAGTTAAACCTATTAAGTCAACTTTGGACAAAGAAAGAAATAATTCATTTTCCAAAGAAACTTTGCACATATAAACACAAGAAAACAAATTTAAATTAGCATAGAAAATGTCTTTGCTTCATGCTTCTCTTCACTATTGCTATTACTTAATTTAAATTTTTGTGCAATATATGGAACTTACATAACAGCTCAAGGGATTTGTATTTAAAGTTTCGTTGCTTTGAACTCTTTTTAGTAATAAAGGATTTTTGCATGCTTTTTAATGCACATAGATAATGAAATTCTAAATACCTCTACTAAACTGGAGATGCAAATTCAGGCAATGAACCCAGTCCTGCAATTAAACCACACTGAAAAGTGTAAGGGACTCTGACATGCAAATGAGCTTAGTCACCAATCCTCGGTCCAAGTAGAGACTTGAAATAAATCAATATGTTTTATTTTTAACACATCCCTGTTTTCAAATCAAACGAGGGATACCCGAGTTATTAAAGTATATATGAGCCAGAAGGCAGTTTCCCTCATGGATACTCCCCCAAAAAATTTCCCAACTTTATTTTGCATGTGACATTATAGCCAAGCTTATTGTATGAGACTAGTTTAGGAAAGCTGAACATAAAAGAAACAAGAAAAGCAAAAGTCAGGTATGAAAACTAAGACTATAAACTCAAATTATGACTGCAATAATCATACAAAGCTAAATCATTCTTTCTGATTCAACTGGTTATAACTACTATATGCAATTTCCAAGAATCTCTGTCAGAAGAATGGAAACAACAAAGTGAATCTGTGTTCTCATATGCCCCCACAAGTGCTTCTGAGAAGTGTTGAAAATATCCCCTTGATCTTGATGCTTTGGTAGCTTACCTTAATTACTCTTTATTTGGCCAGGCTGAGCAACTGGCAAAGTGAATTCATGTCACAAAGGGCTGTGCTCAGTGCACAGCAGTCTAATATCTGATATGAACTGATATGAACTGTAATATCTGATTATGAACTTCATCTTATCTAACTGTAACTACTTAAAAAATCAGTGTCTAGGGTACAGCTGATATTGAGGGCTCTTTGGAGACAATGCAGAGCAACAAGCACTTCTGGAACCTAATAGAGCCCTAAACAAGATAAATTTAAGAATTTTACCTCTCCTTATTGTTTAAAATAGAGCATAAAAAACTAAAGACATCTACCTTATGCACGGCAGAGGTTGGATTAATCACCCTCTTAAGGAGAAATACCTTTCAGAGAACATCTGGCAGCACAACTTCCTTCTTTTTTTCAATTACATAGAGTATTTCTGCCGCAAACTGTCAGATAGCATGCCTGTGGCCAACTGAGTAAACTGATATTATGAAGGGCTGAGTATATAGCCATCTTTGAGTGAAATTTAATAGTATTTAGAAATAAGAAGAGAGAGCAGAAAATAAGAATTGATGGATAAGAAAAGTGAATGTCCTTAAGGTTAATTGTGATTCAAAGACAACAATATGTGAACCTCTTTTCTGGGAAGTTTCAGAGAAACACATGGGTTTCCCAGTGCTAAAAGAGACAATTCCTTTTGCGAGTTTTACTAGTTTGTTTCATCCCTTCAGCTCTTAAACTCGGCTGCAAAGGTCTCCATTTTGTCTATTCACATTTATACAATGCAAATTTCACAAAACATATTGTAGATACTGTAGGGTACACTAGCACTAGTCCTCAGAATAATGGGAAGAACACTGATGCAGAAGGAAAGCATGCTGCATTAGCAATAACTCATGCCTGTGTAATGTATAAAAAATGCTACACTGGAGATGATTGCACTCTGCTGGACTGTATAATAGTTATGCAACATCCAAGTCAAAAGGGAGTGTAAGGACTTCTGATGCAATCACTCCCACATCAGACTTGTCTTACTGGAGTTGCCATTTAGAATATTATAGTCATGATTTGGCTATGGATAAGTTTTCACTATGGAGGTACAAATGCTGTTCCACAGACTTATCAAACTTTATCCTTTTACTGTAGGTCTGATGTCTCCAGAGCTGAAAACTCCAATAAAATGTCAATAAAAGGTATTCTGAAAAAAGACAAAAGAAAAAAATTATTCTTTCAGGTTACTGCATTTGCAAATTTTTTTTTGCATTTCAGCCGTATTTATGATTTTGAAAATATTTAATATTTTTTCTGAATATTTCAAATTTATAATTTTGAAGTCAGTACCTGTTTCAGTTTTGTTTGTTTTTTTAAAGGATCCTGACCCATCCTGGACTGGCAAATCCTAGAATTCACAATCCTAGCTACAGGGCCATACAGCAAATATTAAAGTAATACATTATTTCCAACTCAAATAAATAAGCTGGCCAACAAAGGGCAGCTTTCTTTGTTTATTTAAATAAAAAAATCCTAGTAGACAAAAAATCTGATATCAAGGTAAAAACCATTTGCTCACACTGGTTATCGCCTGTTTGAGACCAACAGCATACTGTGGGTAGACCAAAATAAAAGACAGGGTCATTTGTAGCTTAGCTCAAAGTGTTTCCCAGAGGGAAGCTGTAGCTTCTCTACACAGTGGGAAATGTCATCTGAGGAGAGCACACTGTTCAAATGGTTAAGAATGGTACTGGATTTACACAGCCATACCCTTACATATCCAAACAGAAAGATCACCGCTGCAAGCCCTGTGTGTGCAGCCACAGAACTGCTGCCCCTCCTTAAACTATAATGAGTTGATTTTCAGGTAACCAGAAAGACAAAGTGAGTGTCTCCTATCTCTAAATCGTTGCATGACTAAAGTAAACAGGCAGATGCAAACTAGGCATGTACTATTTTTTCCTGCTGTTTCAAACTCAGACTAATTATCTGGGCAAGGAGATAATTTTTTTGAAAGCATGTCTGCTCTACAAGGATGTGGTTCACATAAATATCATCTTACTGCCCTCTGTGCTTCCCTGTCTTCTCTCCTTCCATGTCCCAGCTTCCCATTTCAGGCATCTGAGAATGCTTTAGGGAGTTTTGCTGACAAGTTGGGGACTCACAAACAAGGAACTAATGTAGCTCAAATATTTTTTATTTCATTATCTACAAGAAACATTTTAGCTCATGACCTCCAAGAAACAGAAAGTACCAGAACCTCAGCTTCTTAAGATGAATTAAAGGGGATAAAAATAATTTAAAATCCAATATCTCCCTATTAGAAATGATGGTAAATAGGAAAAAAATAGCCATTACACTTTAAATGTCTACCTTTTCCAATATATAATACTAAGAAGGCAAAAATTTTTCAACTCTTACTGAAACATGTAAACATGGTAATGCCCATATCTTAGTTAAAATCATCATGCTCTCTTTTTTTCTTTTCTCCCTTTATCTAGACTCACACCTTGGAAATAACATTGATCAATTAGACATTGCAGTATACTTTGAAGGCTGTGGTGAGTGTCCCTCTGAATTAAGTTCCTATGGTTCTTTAAAGATAAACAGTACTCTAAAATAGTATTTTAAAAAAGAGTGGGTAAATCCAAAAGTATGTTTTCTGGCTTGAGATGACAGAGCTCCGTTTTTACTTCAAGCAGTAAGCATGAACCCAGTGGGCAGAGATCTGAATTCTTTTTTTGCCACCTACTTCTTTGTAAATAAATTTGTTAAGAGGGATGTATACCTGCTTACTTTGGAGATATTAGCTGAGCATGTTTCTATTAAAAATACTGTAGTCAGGGTAGGTATCATTAGAACACGCACTAGAGAAGAGGTACTCAGAATAGGGTGGTGCTAAGAAAATTCCCTTTATCCACAGTTTTATAACATTTTTCTTTCTGCTACTATTTCTAAAAGCTGTTATGCAAATACCACGTCTCTGATGCCTGTCCTCAGTGATCACTGCATTAGTCCAAAACACCCTTTAAAATTCAACAGTACCTCTTCCAGGCTAAGCAGCAGGGTATCTTTCAAATGAATCCAGCAGAGTAGCAAAGTTGCAGTGCTTATGTTCAAGTCAGGTACCAAGTCTAAAAGCAATTTCACAGATGAAAGACAAGTTATCAACAGCATTACAGACACACTGGCATATTTTCTTTGGAAATTATCTGCCATATTTTAAAGAATAACGATAAAGTGGAAATCTACAAGGCCCTCTGCCTCTGCAACTAACTTCACATGTGGCTACTGAAAGCCATCAAATCATGCCCTGTACCTGTGTCAAGAAACTCAATGACAACAACTCTTCACTGTGCTTGTTGTGCTGAGCTGATTGACAAAGTGACTAACTCATGCTTCAAATGGTGTGGGAGATAAGTGTTACTCTCCAGAGCATCTATAAGAAAGTTACTGTTGTTAAGTACATCTTCAAAATACATGATCTGCTTACTGAGTTTGTGTGCAACTCAGGAAAACATTTTCATTAACTTCTCAGTTCTTCTTCCAAGCCCTGGAGGAAACGTGCCTCAGCTTTTGTGGTTCAAGATGTGTACTTCTAGTAGCAACAGGAGACAAGCAATACAATATCTGACTCAGTAGCCAGTATCATAAGTCACTTGAATGAATTTCTCATCCTTCCTTCTACTCAAGCTAAAATCAGATAGTGACATGAAGAACTGGCATTACTTCATATGTTGACTACATTTCATCTAAGTTAAAGCTTCATGCAAAATCTGTGTGCTGGTCTTTGCTCATACAAAGCAGCAGTTGTTGCACTTAAAGCACATTTAGACCAGCACAACACAGGTGTCTTGTACAAAATTTCATTTAGGATGAATAGTTGCAAATTGAAGAACTCCTCCTTGATATTTATTCATCAATGCTACTTTTGTTACAGTAGGGAAAAAAATAAATATTGTGCACTTACATGAAAAGGACAAAATTCTTCAATTTACAAACACATTAGTGAGGTTTTTGAGGGAACAGCATTGATATGGGTTATTCTGTGACTATGTAAGGTAGGAAAAACTGAATAAGTAAAATAAGACATTAAGCAAATGATCAATGCAGAAACCTTCACTGAATTTGGAAAAGCAAACAATAATTGCTGAAGAGTACGGTCCAGCTTATGTGTGACTGAGGACTTGTGAATGAACACTGATGGTCTCAAGGAACTCATCAAAAATACCCAATATTTCCTATTAAAGTTAATAATGTTCTCAGATTCCTGCCTCTGAGACCAGGAGAAAAGGCTATCTAGGTGCAACAAAATATATTGAAAAAGTGATTTTTATGCCATACAATCCCTTTTCCAGGGGGGGAAAAAAAACCCTTCCAAGTTCTTCCATAACTATAATATAAAAATCAATTTGCTTGCTTAGTGTGGAAGCAATACTAATCTCTGCATTTCTATGTTATCAACTCACATTGACCTACACATTATATTACCAAATAGTAAAATGTTAATAATGCTCATTAAGTCAGCAATTTCTCATGAAACTCTCATTCAACTTTGGATCGCTTCTCCCCACAAATAAAGGGTTACAAAATGCATCACTGAAGTTGCAAAAATGGACTTCTGCTAGAATCTCTTTTTGATGGCTGCTCTAAATAAGTCTCATTTCTTCTATGTCCATTTTCCTCTGCTGCTTCTCATTTAGATTTTCCCTGACTTTTTGTCTTCCTTGTGTTTACTTTATATTTTTTTTCCAAAAGATTCTACCAAAGTGGTTCAGTCACTTTAAAGGCATTTTCTGCACCTTAACTTATTATTGAAATGATATTAACTCATGTCACACAGCATCAACATCATCTATTAAGAGAAAAAACACCATGCTGAGATTGCTAATTTTGCGTTGAAAATTAGTAACGTTTGTAATGGAAATGAAAAAAAGAAAAAGAATCCTAAACACACACATGTAATCAAGTAGGGAACAAAATGGAACTGAAAGGCCATGAAAGCCCAAAGCTTCATGAATAAGTAAGTATTTTGACTCTAACCTTGGATTGTTTGCATTAAGTGTAAACACTGTTTTCTAAACTTTTTATGAAATTCATGAACTTCGTAAAACAAAGCTGTTTAATTAGTAATAGCTTCACACAGTGAACTGTCAAGTAATGTACCTAAGAACCAGAATTTTCAGCTTACACAGCAACATAAACCACTCTGCTTTGTCTTTGAAAGGCAGAGCTCTAATAGGTATTCAGGGGCACTCTGTCCAGGAGGAACTTTTACAGTCAGGCGGCCATTATACAGGAATGCACAACAGTAATTTGAAAGGGTAAACTTGTTTTCCTAATGCTACACTAGATTTTTCTAGTTGCAATGAGAAAGCCATAGTCTGTTAGATGTCTGGTGTTGGGATTGGTTTTTATTCTGAAAATTCTAAAATAAAGAAGACCTTAATGCTGGAATAAAAAGACGAGTGTTCCTCACCACCTTTCTTTTATTCAGTAATGAGCAAAATCCAGATTATTGTGTTCAAGTATTTTAATTAATTAATGCTTAATTTGCACCAATTAAGTCTGCTTGAAACCCAACTGACTCACAAACAGCATAGAATCAAGAAAGATAATTATTAATAATGTTCAGAAATCTGGGTGTGTGGAGTTTGGATTCAAATACCATGTGATTTTCAGTTCAGGCTCGCTTTGAAAACCAGAATACTTATTTTAATATTTTCTTCTTTATACACAATGTATTTTAAAATTAATTTTCTATTTGTTTGGGAGGAGGGGTTTTGCCCTTTTTCCCCCAAGAGCAAACATTTCTGAGCAATGCCCAAACAGATCTGTAATAAACACCATAACAAAAAGTGAACTTCATATTTCTTTGACAAAACTCATAATGCTACCTGAAAGAGCCATACATCTGTCTCACTCTGCAGATGATGAAATGGGTCTGTGAAAACAGCAGACACCGATGTGAATAACTGGAAACTCTTATGTGACCTGCAGTAGCTTTGCTCATGTCAATAATTAAATCAATATGTGATTTCATGTCAAGGAACAACTTAATATGCACTCTCCTGACTATCTGATCCTGATCCTAACTGTGGTTAACTGCTTGTGGAACTGCTGTTTCTGAAGTAATTATACAGCACTATTGGATGTTTAAATTCCCAAAATCAAATTTGGAACCTCTATTTCACAATGAGCCTTTTTTTATTCACAATTCAAGGATTACTTTTTTCTGCTGTTTGGTCTCCATAAACCATCTCATTTACTATTTTTTCTTTCTTCACCATTCCCTGTTAATTCTGTTCTTATAATTTTAATATGATTTTGTTCTCTATCACAGAATTGCCACTGCAGCTTATGTGTTGATCAAATGAACTGGATGATCCAATTCATCTTTATCATCTTTCTTTACTTTAAAGCATAAATCACATCCTCACTCATAAACATGCTCATATCTCCAGCTAGAGGTTATAGAATTAGCCTAGGAGATATGAAACTCCTTCATGTGTTTCTCAGCAATTTTTTTTTTCTTTCTGAAAGGTTTCTGTCTGCTACCAGCAATTTAGTAATAACCTCCTACCTTGTTTATTCAGGAAGAACACTGAGCAAAAATTCTAAGCAGACTGTACACGGCAAAAAAAGACTTTTTAGATGGGCTATTTCTGCAAGGAAGAAACTCTTAATGAGAGGTGTGATTATGTACATTTTCTCACATTGCATACTGGAGTTTCAGATATATGGAGTTTTTGCACCATAAAACCCAAACTAGAAAATATAATTGGTCTAAAATGACAAGCTCCTGTCTAGATATAAGAAGGATTGGTTCTGTTCTCAGTTCTGCCTCTGACTGTATCTTACTTTCTTCCCTGTATGAATTGATGAGAGTGTTCAAACTTTTCACAGTTCTCTTTGAGATCTAAGAAAGGAGACATGTAAATGTCAAGTTTTATATTTAACTGCCTATATATCTTCCTGATAACACAGCTGTTTTGTCAAAATAGTATTCTGGAGGCAGCCACAGACAAGGGAAAAGAGTAAAAGTGAGAAGAAAGATTCACTTTATTCCATGAGTCTTTGTAATATAGTTAGAGCAGAGATGGGGGCAGAGAATTACAGAGGGACTACTGTTTATGTGAGGGATATAGCCATAAATATTTTCCCAATATATATTATTCTTTCAAAAGTGAAGTAATGTGGAACAAATTTATATAAATTTTGATAGCTAAAACATATCAGGAGGTGTCTCCTAAGATACAACTTACAACACATTTCTGATGCAGTTCTAAAGTTCTAACTGACCTGAAGAGTTTTCTTTCATTTGTAAACAGAAATATTTGAAACAGCAAGGAGATGTTTTTTTCTTTCAAATATAACTCCCCAGTGTATATACTTACTTTAGAAGATCTTGTATGCCTGTGAATTTGATTTTTCCTACCTGTTTTTTCACTTGGTTGAATAAAACCACTTCCATTCACCTACAAACTTTTTCTTTCCTCTGTTATCAGATAACCACAGCTATAACAGCCACAGCTGTTTATTTCTGTGCCATTATCAGAGTGCAAGAAGGCTGTTAAAAGAACTGAACTTTCCCTTCCTTTCATGGCTATTTATTTGCCACACAGCCTGTGAGTTAATACAAGGTAGGATTTAATTTGGCTTGCTAGATTAGGGCTGCCCTGTTTGAAAACCAGATCTTTAGACATTATGCAGCAAGGCTAGATTCACCTTGCTGCCTTCTCCTTAAAGCTCACCTCAGAGAAGCAAATGAAATAGTGGCATAAATACAGAGTTCTGCAGATGGTCAGGCAACAGGCCAGGCAAATAATGGGAGAGAAGAAACAGAGTCAGGGCTTCATCTGACCCCTGAGGAGTCCTTGAAGACTGCAGAAGCATATTGTCCACCTCTTGCTGTAGGAAATACTGCAGTATGTGAGGCTTTATAGACACAGCATCCGTTCCAGCACGTCAATATTAATGACATCTTGAGTCAGGAGTGAAACCCAACTGACACAGACCAGACTGGCTAGGGAATATTTTCTACAACCAACTCTCATTTAGGATTCTTCAGTGCTGGCTTTCCAACTTTATAGCTGTGAGCTGAAAAAGCTACAAATGAGACCTCCAGTAAAAACATTAAAAAAAAAAAAATGCAAGCAAAGGAAAAAAAACACAACAAAAACCCAACTTAAAAATCATAAACCATAATTTCTCGTACTTTTTAAAAAACAAATACAAGGAAGTGAAATTGGAAAGCATCAGTAAAGAACATCTCTTTTGCTACACTTCAGCTGAAATTCAGCTTTTTTTCTTATCTGTTCTTTATATTTGTTTACAACATTTTGTGGTGGGTAGTAATTTGTTAGCTGCAGAATTAAACAGTTCACAGAATCACAGTATCACAGAATGTGTAGGTTGGAAGCGACCTTCAAGATCATCAAGTCCAACCCAGCCCTAACACCTCAACTAGATCATGGTATCAAGTGCCACATCCAGTCTCTTTTTAAACACATCCCGGGATGGTGACTCCACCACCTCCCCG